>CM014273.1:33224253-33331362 GCA_004135705.1 Alloteropsis semialata | reverse complement strand
GCTCAAGCCCACTGATTCACCCTTCTACGGCATTGTTCCAGGCAACACTGCCGTGCCCCTTGGCCAGGTATCACTTCCAGTCACATTTGGTACCGAGGCCAACTACAAGACCGAGTACATTACGTTCGAGGTCGCCGACTTCGAATCATCGTACCACGCGATCCTGGGGAGACCTGCTCTGGCGAAATTCATGGCGATTCACATTACATCTACCTCGTCCTGAAGATGCCAGGCCCTAAGGGGATTTTATCCCTAAAGGGCGACCTGAAGACCTCCTACGATTGTGACACCGAGGCAGTGATGATTGCTGGAAGCATGCAGCAACCAAGCCAGGCAGCAATCGTAGCAGCTATGGCAAAACAACTCGGCGAGGCTGAGTTGGAAATCCCAACGAAAAAGCCAGCCGTGCCGAACATGAAGCCCTCCCAGGAAGTTCCAATCAAGGCAATCGACCTAGGGACGGGCGACCCCTCCAAGACGGCGCTGATCGGCGCTGACCTGCCTATCAAATAGGAAAGCGCGCTCACCAGCTTCTTACGGGACAACCGCGACATCTTCGCATGGAAGCCGTCTGACATGCCGGGAGTCCCAAGGGAGTTGGCTGAGCACAAACTCAACGTTGATCCTGCCGCCAAGCCGAAGAAAGAACGTCTACGACGCTTTGCCCAGGACAAGAAAGAAGCCATCCGTTCGGAGCTGGCGAAACTCTTAGCAGCCGGGTTCATTAAAGAGGTGTTCCACCCAGACTGGCTCGCTAATCCTGTCCTGGTCCGCAAGAAGAACAACAACGAGTGGAGAATGTGTGTCGATTACACTGACCTGAACAAGCATTGCCCAAAAGATCCCTTCGGGCTACCTCACATCGATCAGGTGGTGGATTCTACAGCTGGTTGCTCTCTACTCTGTTTCTTGGATTTCTACTCGAGCTATCATCAGATAAGCTGCATAAAGACGACCAGATCAAGACGGCGTTCATCACTCCGTTCGGCGCCTACTAATACACTACAATGTTCTTTGGACTCAAGAACGCAGTGGCCACATACCAGCGTGCAATTCAGAGTTGTCTCAAGGCTCAGATTGGCCACAATGTGGAAGCCTATGTTGATGACGTCGTCGTCAAGACAAAGAACCCAGATAGTCTCATCGACGACCTATCTAAGACCTTTGCACATCTCAGGGAATTCCAATGGAAGCTCAATCCTACTAAATGTGTGTTTGGCGTGCCCGCGGGGAAACTGCTGGGCTTCATAGTCAGCCACCGGGGAATTGAAGCCAATCCCGAGAAAGTTACCGCTATCACATCCATGGCGCCTCCAAAATCCCTCAAAGACGTTCAGAAGCTGACTGGATGCATGGCGGCCCTAAACCGATTCATTTCAAGGTTGGGTGACAGAGGATTACCTTTCTTCAAGCTCCTCAAGAAGCAAGACAAGTTCGTATGGACTCCAGAAGCTGATGCGGCGTTTGAAGACCTCAAGAAATTTCTCCAGTCACCACCAGTACTGACTGCACCAGCTGATCAGGAACCACTGCTTCTCTACATAGCAGCAACAACTCACGTCGTGAGCACTGCCATTGTAGTCGAGCGGGAGGAACCCGGCCATGTATACAAAGTACAGCGGCCCGTTTACTTCATCAGCGAGGTGCTTTCAGAATCAAAGGTGCGATACCCGCAGGTCGAGAAGCTATTATATGCTGTCTTGATCACATCTCGCAAGTTGCGCCACTACTTCGACGCCCACCGGGTTGTTGTAGTCACCTCTTTTCCAATTGGTGACATACTCCATAACCGGGACGCGACAGGGCGAATTTCCAAATGGGCGGTCGAGTTGGGCTCTCACGCCATCGATTTCGTCCCACGAGCTGCCATCAAATCTCAAGCCCTGGTGGACTTCGTCGCTGAGTGGACAGAAATACAACACGCAGTACCAGAAGAACCCGTCGAGCACTGGATCATGTACTTCGACGGATCACTGAAGCTTGAAGGAGCAGGTGCAGGAGTACTACTCATATCCCCAAAAGGCGATCAGTTTAAATATGTGCTCCAAATCCTGTGGAAAGCCACCAACAATGAAGCCGAGTACGAAGCTCTACAGCACGGGTTGCGCTTGGCTGCTTCCCTTGGCATCAAGCACATGGTGGTTTACGGCGACTCCTCTGTGGTGATCAATCAAGTCAATAAAGATTGGGACTGCACCAAGGAGAACATGGATGCATACTGCATGGAGGTGCACAAACTCGAGAAGCACTTTCATGGGCTCGAATTTCATCACGTCATCAGAGACAACAACATGGCTGCTGATGCACTTTCAAAGCTGGGTTCCCACCGAGCGCAAGTACCAGGCGGCATTTTCGTCCATGAGCTGTTACAACCATCCATCAAGGAGCCGGAAGTACAGCCGACTACAACACCACCTCATCAGCAAGTCATGGTGATTACACCCAAGTGGACAAAGCCCTTCATCGAGTACATACTACACCAGAGGGAGCCCGAAGATAAGGTGGAGGCTGAGCAAGTTATCAGACGAAGCAAGCACTACATAGTAGTCGGCTCCACCCTTTTTCGACGTGGCGCCTCATCTGGAGTCTTGATGAAGTGTGTCACTCCAGAAGTCGGACGGGAAATCCTTGAAGAAATCCATGGTGGAATCTGCAGGAACCACGCTGCTCACCGCACGATCATGGGCAAGGCTTTCCGGTTCGGGTACTATTGGCCATCTGCTGTGGCCGATGCCGAAGAAATCGTGAAGACTTGTCAGGGCTGCCAATACTTCACCCGTCAAGCTCATGTCCCTGCAACGGTTCTCAACACCATACCGCCCTCCTGGCCCTTCGCATGCTGGGGGCTCGATATGGTTGGACCACTCAAGACTGCGCCAGGAGGTTTCAAATATCTCTACGTGGCGATCGACAAGTTTACCAAGTGGATTGAAGTCAAGCCGCTAGTCAACGCTACAGCAGCAAAGGCGGCCGAGTTCATCCAAGACATTGCCTATCGTTTCGGCGTCCCAAATCGCATTATCACCGACCTCGGCTCAGAATTCACAGGGAGCGAGTTCTTTGATTTCTGCGATAACCTGGGAATTGAAGTCCGCTACGCATCAGTGGCGCATCCACGAACCAATGGACAAGTTGAGAGAGCTAACGGCCTCATACTTCAAGGTCTCAAGCCAAGGCTCTATGAACCACTCAAAAAGTACGGCGGCAAGTGGGTGCAAGAATTGCCAGCCGTGGTATGGGGGCTCAGAACCCAGTCCAGCCGTGCGACGGGGCAATCACCCTTCTTTCTGGTCTACGGCTCAGAAGCAGTACTCCCGATGGACATCGAGTACAATGCTCCAAGAATCCAAAACTACTCGGAGGAAGCAGCAGAGCAAAGTAGGGCAGAAGATGTGGACATGCTAGAAGAGGCGAGGCTAGCTGCGTTGATCAGGACAACCACGTACCAGCAAGGACTCAGGAGGTATCATGACCGAAATATCCAAATGCGATCGTTCAACATTGGTGATTTGGTCCTTCGAAGAATTCAGAGTACAAAAGATCAGCACAAGCTATCTTCTCCTTGGGAAGGTCCGTTTATAGTATCAAGGGTCATCGGTCCGAGTACTTATCAGCTACAGCCGGAAGATGGAACAGAGGTGCCCAATGCATGGAACATTGAACACTTGCGGCGTTTTTACCCCTGAAGAAGTTATTAGAGTTTTTTAAGAGTCAATAAATAGTCAGCCTTCTTTATGTACTGATATCGGCTTCTTAGCCTAATAATAATAAAGTATCAATATTCCATTGTCTTCAAGCTTGGAAATCAGATACAGTCTTACAAATTTGAATCATCCTGGATTGTTTAAAAACAATCTAGAAAGGGTTGTTTCAAATGCCATCTACTTTCTGTTTCACACAGAAGGATCGGGCGCATCTTTTTTGACTCATCCCGGGTTGTTTAAAAACAATCTAGAAAGGGTTGTTTCAAATGCCATCTACTTTCTGTTTCACACAGAAAGATCGGGCGCACTTATTTATTTGAATCTAGTCGGGTTGTTTAAAAACAATCCAGAAAGACTACATTCAATTGCCATCTACTTTTTGTTTAAAGCAAAGAGATTGGGCACAATCAATCAGATAAACAGATACTTTTTGAATGAAAACATTAAGTATTTACATCTGAAACCAAGTTCTTTACAAAGGGTTTTCTTACAAAAGGGACTCTAGAACTTAAGACGAGATACAATCTTGTCTACAGTATCCTTCTCCTCCTCCATGTACGTATCAAACATGGCCCGGGTACAAGCCGGGTTGATTTTTCCTTCAGTAACACCTAATGGTTGTGAAAGAAACCATGAACGGACAACCCCGAGTACTTGTTTAGTACACGAACGGGCGACCCGTTGGCAATATAGCTTCACTTGCTCAGGAGTTGCTCGAAGGCGATCAAGTGGAGGAGGAGCAGCACTTCCGGTGGGTACTTTGGCATATGCTTCAACCAAAGGCAGGGCGGCTTCCTTCCAAGACTCAATCTCCGCACCACGGCGATTGACCTCCACGCGAAGTGCCTGGATTTCAGCCTCCTGATTGCGGATCTTGGTCAGGTCTTCGATGAGTTGGGCATCGGCATGCTGGCGCATTTTCTGCTCTTCTGCGAGATCTGCCATGCATTCCGTCTCCCTCCGCTCTGCTTGGTTGGCGCGTTCCTGCTCCCGATAAAAGCGGTTCTTCATATCGATGAACTCGCCTTTTAGAGCTTCAACGCGCTTCTCATTCTCTGCAGACAGCATATCAGATCCTATTCATTATATGATCATTGCAAGCAGAGATAAAGTACTCGGCATACACACCTGAGAGTTTTTGTCGTAAAGACTTATTCTTCTCAACCATGTCATCGCGCTGGTCCTGGTACAAGTTGATCTTCTTGTACGCCTCATTCAGCTCTCGGCGCAATTGGGCGCGTTCTTGATCCCAAGCTGCTTGTCCCTTGGCCAGATCGGCTGTGGCTTTTTCAGCGCGGGCAATGGACGTGCTTGCTCTCCGAAGCATCTCAGATTTCTGCTGAGATCATGCAAGTATACTCTACATCCAGATTAAAGGAAGCAGGGTTGATTACAGTACAAAGGAGATAAGTATTTACAATACTACACTATTTCTACTAACCTCTGTGAGCTTGGAGAGTTGTTTGTACAGCTCGGCGGCCTTTTTCAGATCTTCGTGGTCAACTTCAGAGTTGAATAAGAAGGCGTCTTCATCTTCATTAGGGTTGACGCCGGGTGTGCCCGTGAAGATCTGGAATGGCTCTGGTGAAGGCTCGCGGGGTTTCTTTTGCACCCGGATGATTTCTTCAACAATGGCTTCCTTCATCAGGCCAGTGGTTGTGTCCACTCCTTCAGACCGGAGGCCAGCCATCCGGATACTTTTTGTTGCTTTGGGCCAAGACCCAGGAGTAGAAGTACCCGGAGCGGCTTGCTCTCTTACAGGAGGTGGGGGCGCAATGTTGCTGCTTGTTGCTTGAGGTTGGGGCAGTGAAGATGCTTGGGGGCTTGGCCCTTCTCCTCCTCCTGTCTCCATGATTGGAGTCTTTGGAACATCAGCAGGAGCAGGAGTAGGCGGACGGCTGCATACACAATTGAAGATTAGCACTATTCGTGTTTCAAGAATTTTGCTTCATAAAGTTGGATCATTTACCTGGCAAATTCCATGTTGAATTCCGGTTCTTCAACAACAAAGTCAAAGCGGCCAGACGGGTTGTTTTGAGGTCCTTGAGGCTCTTCCGACTGAGCGGGTTCTTCTTGTTGAGGGTTCTGCAATTATACATTCAGTTCAGAAAACAACTCGGCAAGAGGATAAAATCAAGATTTTTTGACAAACAAGATAATAGGGGTACCTTGGGCAGAGGAGACTGTAGTGGGATTCCCATTGGGATCTCCACATTGGCTTCAGTCTCTGCTTCAAGTGCTTCTGCTTCATCAAGAATGGTATCTGATGGTTTCTGCACTGAAGGAGACACTCTCTTCCGCATAGCCCGTTTCTTCTTGGGGATGGTTGGGCTTGGGGCATCGTCATCATAAGGCCTTTTCAAGCCTGATCCTCCTTGTCCGAGTATTTTCCCGAGAGGAGGTTGGGGTGTGTCATCATCAGAATCAACTACTTCTTCCAGAATCACTTGGTCCATATCTGGCAGCGCTTTCTTCTTCCCTTTCCCCGAGCTATCAGCAGTTTGCTGGGGCGGTGGAGATCCAGGCAACCCGGATTGGTTCTCTACAATGTCTGGAGGTGAGGAAGCCAGTCTGATGCGCAATTCCTGGCATTGGATAGTGCAGCAATTGATCAGTTATCAAGATGCAAGACGGTGTAAATCATATTCAGAGTTGTTTTCAAGCTTACCAATGATGACGAACGAGTTGCCGAGTACTCGGGTACCCGGCGTGGCAGATCCTGGGCATCCATGAAGAGTGCCTGGACGTGGACGGCGACTTCATCTGACGACAAATCGTTGGTGGAGATCCTGGTTGGGTCTTCGGGGCCAGTATACTCATAGCCAGCGTGCACCCGCTTCTGGCAGGGTTGTACGCGCTGGCGCAAGAATGAGCTGGCAATCCCGATGGCAGTTAGGCCTTGATCTTTCAGCGCAGCGATCATCTTGATGATCCTGGAGATTCCGTCGACCTTGTCCCTATCGAGGGATTCATTCCATGATTCCTGCGGCCGAGGGAGATGACCAGAGTGCTTCGACAGCCTCGGGGGCTGATTCTCCACATAGAACCACTTGTCATTCCAGTCTTTAATGGAGTCATTCATCTTGAAGTCGAAGTAGACATTTTTCATCCCCTGACGCAACTGAAATCCGGCCCCGCCGACTACTTTGTCTGGGGTGGCCTTCACGCGGAAGAGGCAGCAGAATAGATTGAAGTGGGGATCGATCCCCAAGAAGGTTTCGCAGAGATGAATGAAGAGGGAAATTTGAAGAATAGAATTGGGATTGAGATGGACCAATTCCAATTTGTAGTAAGAAAGAAGCCCTCGGAGAAAATCATGAGCGGGGAGGGCGAATCCGCGTTCATAAAAGGCGACAAAAACCACGATCTCGTGGATTTCTTCAAAAGGCCAGGGCTTACCTGCATCAGTGCGCCAATAGGAGATTGACTTATCCAGCAGATAGCCTTGGTCCACAAGACCCTGCACCATCTCGTCTGTAGCCTTGGATGGTTTCCAGGTGAGAGCCGGCGCAGGGGAGTTTTTGAACACTGGCGTATCGGTGATTGGGATCTTGGATTTCTTTTTGCTTGTGGCGGATATGCTCTCAGTAGGCTTGCTGAAAGCAAGTTTGCGACCCATCTTGCCAGACGAGATTCTTGATTGACTCTCGAACGGGGCTTGAGTGGATTGCGGATTGCGCGCGGAGGTGAAAAGAGTTTGAGGATTTCAGTGGTGAAAGCGACGGCGGTGGGGAGGAGAATACGAACGGTTCACCCTCTGTCTTATAAGATTGAAGCGGTAACCCTAAGCGTATTCTCTGTAACCCGTTTTCCAAAATACGCCAACACTTATGTATTCGCGGTTACAAACCAGATGCATATTTGTGCGGCCATTTCCTAACGAGCTAGGTCATTTTTCGATGAATTTTCATTCTCGGGGGCTGATGCTTAATAGGATTTATTTCCACATCAAAGAATATACATATTTCAACAAAAGTCTTTAACCTTATTGTCATCTGCTTTAAGCTTGGGGGCTGGGGCGGAAATAGTATATTTCTTTTGGAAAGTTTTTTCAATGAAGACCCTGGAATTGTTTTTAATCCTTGAAAACATTTCTAGGCTTGGGGGCTAGACCCATAATGGGTCCATCTTTTTTCAAAAGCTGGACACCATTATAGTAAATGGGGAAGTTTTTGCATCAATCTTGGTTCATAAACCAAGGCCCGGGGGCTGGCTGCAAAAGAAGTCGGCAAAGGAGCACATCATGTTCACTTCTGAAGGTTTTCAACATGCAAGACGACGAGGAAACAACTCGGCTGATGCTGAAATTGTTGAGAAACAACCCGGCAGGCGTGAAGACATGAAGACGCTCGGGGGCTTGACGGTCCAGGATCCATGGGAGTCCTCATGGGCCACAGTCCCGTTAGGAAATTGGGCCGGCAACCCTGACTGATACAAGGAAGGACTGTACAGATTAAGGAAACTAGTCGTGTACTGGGAAACAACCCGGCCTACTCATGTTAGGACTCTGTGTATTGTATCCGACTAGGAGTTTGTATTTCTTGCCTTGTAGACCCTGTCTCCCGAGTATATAAGGTGAGGCAGGGACCCCTTGTAAAATCATACACATCAATACGAGGAGATCCACCATACAGGACGTAAGGTTTTACGCTCTCTACTCGAGGCGGCCTGAACCTGTCTAAATCGTCTCGTGTTCACCATCGTGCTTCTGGTTCCGGTGAGGCCCCCACGAACAACTCGACTACTTAGGGACCCCCCATAGTAGGCTAGCCGGTATAAAAAACCGACAATGGTCATTAATGCACATCTCACACCGTCAACATTGACATACAAATAAACATTCACCATAGCTATATGGGCTATATCTAACAAATTCAACTTGTTGTGGTGACTATGTGTATGCAGGAGGCAACACATGAAATTTGAGGTAAAATGGGCTCGGTGGGCCGTCGCCCGACCTGGCCCGGTCGGCCGACCCTGCCCAGAGCCCAAAGGGGCCAACCTTTCTGCGGGGTAAAGAAGCACATTGAGGGATGATCATAACCGTTGATACAAAGGTCGGCTGACACCAAGGGGGAGAGATGAGCCACGTGTCATCCACATGGATCGAAGGGCCCACCTCACGAACTAAAAGTACTCAACTTTTGCTATATCACCTGGAACCTTCATAAGGACACACTCTACAGTCACCCAGATGAAGATGGGCATGAGAAGAGTCAGTGCCAGGGTCGGCCGATGTCGTGGTGTCGCATGACCTGGTATTCCCACCAAATGCGCTCAACTTTGATGGGGTGTTTCCAACCGCCTCCAGGAGTCCATCCCAGCTGTGCATCACTCAAGTCGGTGGATCCTAAGGTTGGCCGACCTGGGGTGGTTGGCCGACCCAGCCTCACTGCCAAACGGCCTCAACCACCACAAGCCGCCCCTCCACCGTCCTAAGATGATATAGATAGATGGGAGCACCTTCGGCTCAACACACACTAGAAGAAAGAGCTCCAATTGTATAAGTGTTAGGCCTAGTCTAGTAGTGGAGTAGTTCTAGTAGTAGAGCTTCTGAAGGGTTTCCGATGAAGTCTCGATAAGCTTAGAGTTCAGCTTTGTCATTCTTATCTTACTTGTAAGGTTTTGAGCTTTAATGGAAATACCTTCTCTCTTATGTTATATGCCTCAGCTTTGCCTTATCTGTTTAGTATATAAGCTATATGTCTTGCACCTTAGTTCAGCTGACGTATGTTATGCCATTGGCCAATGTGCCGCAAGGTTGCTCCGTTTATTTAGTCAATTGATAGAGTTGTATTTCGTATTGCAAACATGGTGTTTGGATTAGTAAAGGTAGGCGGCAGGTGGTGACAACCCTGTCCATCCTTTGTAATCCTCCATGTTCAGGTACGACGTAGAGCTGTTGGCAAGCATAGAACTCCCTTAGCTATATTCTCAGCTTAGTGCTAAGTTATCCTCTCTATCCAGCCTTTATATAAACTCGATCGATACAAATGATCGTATTAATTAGAAAGTGCCCTCACGTTTCCCGTGGATTCGATACCTGGTTTACTCTCGGGTGAAAGCTACTTCGACAGCCGTGCGCTTTTGGACTTTCTGTTTGCCACCGCTAGTGTCAACAGCCTTTCTGGCGCCGTTGCCGGGGAACGATAGCTATGTTGTCTATGAACTACAGTTGCCCATTTATCTTTTATTTTATCCTTTCATTCCTTTTTATTCATTAGCCATGAACTCCCCTCAAATCCCTAAGTTCTCTGCTCCAAAGGGCGAACTTCTAGAGCCGCACCCCTCGTCAAATCCCATACAAACAGATAGCTATGAGCTTCGCCGTGCTTTCATAGCTATGGTCCAGGACAAATCCTTCTCAGGACGTGATGCTGAAAACCCATACCATCACTTGCACGAATATGAGTTGCTCTACTCATGTATGGTCATATCAGGCATGACGCAAGCAACGATTAGATGGAAGCTCTTCCCGTTTTCTCTCAAAGAGAAGGCGAGGAAGTGGTATGACCATACCATTGGACTAACGAATGGTGACTGGGAGAAGCTACAAGACAAGTTCTGTCTAGAGTACTTTCCCATTCATCAGATCTGTGCCCTTCAGAAGAAAATCATTAATTTCTAGCAAAAGGAGAAGGAAACGATCGCCGTAGCATGGGACCGATTCCAGGATTCATGTCTTATTGGAACGGATCTAGGCCGTCTGGACTTTATGCTTATGCAGCATTTTTGGTCCGGTTTGACTAGCGAAGCTGCCCGATTCGTTGACATAGCCACCGGAGGACCATTCCTACAAGTAACGCTGGCTAAAGCGATAGAGGTCCTGGAGAAGATTCGAGAGAACCCTCCCGCTGCTAAGGACAAAACTGAGCAAGAAGACCACCAAGCCACCCTTACCTTTCCCTCAGACTTGCGCGGTATAGATCCGGCTCCTGAGACATCATCTGTTTAGGTAGAGGGAACTTAGCCTTGCAGATTGCCTTTTGAATTCGAGGATGATCTATCCAAAAATCATGGAAACACCTCGGATTACTCTTGGCACAAGAAGGCTACGCACCCCCTCTTTCTCCCCTTCCCGATCCTCTCAACGAAGCATTTCTCATGAAAGCCATAAAGGAGGAATGGTCTGATGGAGTGAGGCACTTTTCTGAAACAATTTGGAATAGTTCACCCTCCATAATCCTTCCATGTTCTATAACGGGAATTGTCGTAGAAGCCCATTTCAACCCCATCATGGAGGTTAACATCATGTCATGGCACATAGCGCATAGCTCCTCAAGAGTTGTCCTTTTGGACAAATCCTTGAATGTCGGGGGATCACAAATGTCGTGGCGATCATGCTAGAAACAATCGAGGTTAACCTAGATTTCCACATCTTTGATATCCTCGATTTTGATCTTCTCCTAGGCCACCCACTAGAAAAGCTTCTCCAAAAAGAAGCATCCCATGGGAGCCTTGATTAAGAGTTTGGGAAAGTTGCTTTTGCCACTCCTATCTCCTGCCTAGAAATTCCAAAGGCAAAGTCATCTCCCAAGTATAACTCGCTCGAGAAGGTGATGTTTGTGTCGCCATTTGAACCTACCTCTCATCTCTATGAAAACAAACGACCTCCATCACCATTAATCAAGCGTAAGCTTTGTCCCCATGGCCCTTGGGACGTTGTTCTTGATAATGGTCGAAAAACAAACCCGTTTTTGAATGACGAACCTCTTGAGATGGAGAACCCAAGGGCCATGGACAAGTTTGAAGCATTGACTCTAGAGTCCAAGCAAATGGATTCTGTAAATGAGCATGAACCCTTTTCTTTCAAAATCCCACAAGAATGCTCATTTCATGAATCTCCCGAGTTTGTCACGCTTTGTGCCACAAGCACACACGAGGACTGCGACCACCTTATGGTCCTCATTTCTAAAATGTTTAGAAGGTTGGTTGTAGATGCATTCGGTTATCATCATAAACATTGAAGATTTCGTGGTAGCATCTTTGGCACTAACCTTGCAGCTAAAGCTTCAATGACACATCAACAATTGGCGATGAGCTTGGAAACTACATCACCAAGGATAGCTGCAATGTGAGGATTCCTCAAGGTTGAGCTTCAGACCATAAACAAAGCACTACCGGGAGATGGCCCAGATAATCATTTATTTTCATTCCTGTCGAGGTTGTACTCGTCAGATATTTGTCCGGCAGGCACCTCACTTCGTGCGAAGATTGATCACGGTGACGAACAGAGAGACACGGGATTTTTATACTGGTTCAGGCCCTTGAGATCGAGTAAAAACCCTACGTCCAGTTGCTGCTTGTATTATTTCGTCGAGTACAGATTACAATGCGTAACAAGTACCCTCGGGTCGATTGTCTAGATTGTGGATACCCTCTACGTACAGGACCCCCGCTATTTATATCCAGGGAGACGTGCCATACAAGACAAAACAGACCTAAACCTAGTAGGACTCTAGCTATCTTCGGGCTTTCCTTCTGCGATCTGGCCATCGTGTCTTGTTTGGAGTCTTGATAGTTCGGAGTCGGTAGTCGGTAATCCTCGTGATCGGGCACCCTGGTATTATGGCCTCAACAGTAGCCCCCGAGCTTATCTTGTTCAGAAAAGGTTGATTGTTCAATAGCCTTCGGGTCTTTTTGCTCTTCGGGTGATTTTTGGATATGTTAATACCTCGTCAATCACTTGTACAAGAGAGCCAGAAAAGTTCCCGAACTCTTGAATGTCAAAACCTGCATCTGAATGATAAGGTCAAAGAAAAATATCAGCCATAATAATAGTAAAAAAGAACTGTTCCATCTTGGAAAGTGAAATGCCCCAGGATTGATGTAACTGCTGCCCAGTGCATTTAAAACCCACTCCGCACGTCTCCCGGAGCTTTAGCAGCGCACGCGGCATTCACGTGCGAAGCGTCGCACCCCTGGGTCTTTAAATATCAGATCTCCTGGATTGATTCATAGCTGAACCTTCCATTCTAAACCTTCTTCCTCCACTCGCTATGGGAAAGAAAAAGCTCAGCCGCAAGTTCAAGCTTCCTCGCCTTCTTTTCGGAGACTCCCCTCGCAGCTCCGGCGAACAACCGCCCGACAAGCCGGAGGACCTGCCGGCGACATCACCACCCACTGCTCCTCCTCAGGCTCTGCTCCTGGCTCTTCCCTGGTACGGGGATGACGGAGTCGAGGTCGAGCCACCAGAGGAGGAGGCTCCAGCGATGGCGCCACCGTCTCCCGAGTCTGCTCCGTCAAGCATTGCCGCCGGGAAACGCCCTGCGTCTTCTTCCCCAGCCCCAGCATCTCCTGTCTCCCTCTCCTCCTCCGACGAGCCAGAACAAGGAAGGAGCGGAGTCCGGCTGAAGCCAGAGGCGGCGCACGCAGGCGCATCTTTGTCTTCTGCTCCAGTGGACACCAGCGGCGACGAGGAACTCGCTCGGCGCCTCTTCGTCTCCCTGAACCGCGACCTGATCGGGATCCCTGGAGACGGAGCGCTCGTGGATCTCGTCAGCGACTCTGAAGAGGAGAACGCGATAGATGATGATCCACCAGCGAGCACACCATCGCCCTGATCAGACTGGTTGACAATCATCAACCCAAGATCAGGGCGCTTTTGTATTTTGATTTCAGGATAGTTATCAATCCCCCGTGAAATGTTCTCCCTTTTGGATTAATGAAGAAATTTCACTTGATGGATGTAACCTAAATCCCTTGTGCTTGGAAATTTATCTGTGTCAATCTGTTCATGAAATTGCTCACCCAGAAACAAAATTCCCGAACGAAAAATTTCTTCCGACCAGATTAACTATCTTCAGTGTGTTCGGGAAATTTGACCCTGACCAAACATGATCGGGGGATTTCCTTGATTCACACCAATCGTTTGGTCATTTAAAACCGGTAACTTATCAAATAAGCTAACAGCCCTAAATGTATTGAATTGGACCTGCACATTCTTCGAAACAACGTGTGCCGTAGAAAAAGGAAAGAATCTTTTTGACCCAACAGTCACTGCGGATTGCGCGGCTCAAGGGCAGGTTTCTCGGGGTTCGTGCTCCCTGGCGGAACCATAAAGCCCCCAGGCGCGGCCGCCTGGACTCCATTTGGGCCTTCGTCTTCTCCATTCGCATCTATAGAACACTTGCCATCTTTTATCAGCTTTCTTCCCTTCATCCCCCTGCTCCTCCAACTCCTTGGGCTAGCCTACGATCGCCATGGCATCCACGCACCAATCTTCATCCGCCACTGAGTCCTCAGGGGACCAGAGCAGCGCCGCCACCGGGCGAGAGCTCCGCAGCGGGGGCACGGTCTGCACCACGGACAAGTATTGGCACAAATCCACCACGACGGCCAAGCAACTGCAGAAGCTGGAGGACCATGGACTGCTCCCCGACACCAGCCTCTTCCCTCACCGGCATGCCAAAGGTTAGGTGTATCCGACCCCCAACACCCTTGAGATGGTGGCGTTCTTGGAGTTCTTCCATTGTGGATTCGGGGTTTATCCTTCTGACTTCTTCCACAACATATGCGAGCATTACCAGATAGAGCTCGTGCACCTTAAGCCTGGCGCTTTGACGATGCTTAGCGTTTTTGCCTTTCTGTGCGAAGCTTGGTTAGGGATTAAACCTTCGCTGCTGTTGTGGAGATATTTTTACACCCCTGCATACTACAAGAAACATGTCATGATCGGGTCTATAGGTTTTTCCTTGAGAGATCGGGAGATCTATATCCCCTTTCCAGTTAAGGACTCCTGGAAAGGATATGAGCGTCATTGATTTACATCACTCTTCCCACAGCCTCAGTGGCAAAAGGGAAGTATCTGATGCCTTATCTCAAGGAAGAGACCAAAGCCCTGCCAAGAATCACACCGGAGATGCAGAAGCATATTGATCGGGTCCTGGAGCTCCGCAATGCTGGTCTGACGGCGGTTCATGTAGCAGAAATCTTCATCAGATGGAGATTTATTCCGCTTATGACTCATGACCGCTACACTTGGACATTTAGGGGCCATAACGACCCGAACAGAATGAAACCCGATGGTGAGTATTTGCTTTTTCTGTTCGATTGTTTTTCCGAGTTTTGTTCGGTTATTTGAGTTCATGACTCTTAACTAGCTGTTATCCCAGAGACAGAAGTAGCCGCGCGCCTGAAGAAGATGTTTGGAGCTGATCTCCCGAACTGGGAGAACGTCCCAGCACCCTACAGCGCTGACAACCCTCCTCCAGAGGTAAACTGTTACTCAGAAAAAGCTCTTTCTTGCTTAATATTGATATGATGCAACTCTTTTTTCCCGACCAGGCCCCAGCTATTGTTGATGCCCCCGCCCAGAGCGGTGCCATCAATGTTGAGGAGGAGGGAGATCAGCCCGTTGATCAAGGCGCCGGGGCCCCGACCAACGAACAACCTGAACCATCACCTGGTTTGGAGAAAGAGGTCCCGAGCAGTCCCAAGGCGATTATCCCCCGAACCCGGAAACGCTCTCGCAGTGTGGAGAGGACAGTTCTGGATTCGGGAGTTCTTGGATCGCCTAGGTCCGCCGATCTGCAGCCCAGTCGTGATCCGCCTCGTCCTGATGCCCAGGTATCGAGCATGATCGTATTCGAGCGTTTATTCGCAGCTTTTGATCGCATAACCAAAGCTAAACGTCCGACCGCACAGTCATCAAAGCTTATTCCTGGTGCTAAGAGATTTAAAGTCAAAATCCCGACGGCCGAGTAAGAGCTCTGACAATCTTTGATTATGCATGAGCACTTTTCTTAAATGTTGTTTTCACTGTATTTGATTATTCGGGAATTCAGGCAACCCGATCCCACAGCCTCTCCTCCTGTCAAACCATCTGCCAAAGAGAAAACTCCCGAGCCAGACTCGACGGCACAACTCGACAGCTCAGAGAAGACAACAGAGATCGTGGGACCCATCTCGACGCCCCTGGGCCCGATCATTGGCGCGCTCTCGGCAGCTGAAGAGCAATGGCGTTCGCTAGACGCTCGTGCCTCTGCTGCAGAAGCGTCTGTGATCAGACTGGGAGCCCAGGTGACCGTTCTCCTGTCTGAGAAAGAAGGTACATGTCTTAAATCTCATGCTTCGCTTATTGAGTCTTTATCTTCGAACTTTTGCTTACACGCTGCCTTTGACCCTGTAGCTAACTCCAAGAGTATTGAGGTGCTCGAGAAGAAAAGCTCGGATCTGGAAGGGAGGCTGGCTGTTCGGGATAAAGACGTGGCTGATCTGACCTCCCGTCTTGAAGGTTCGTCCTTGGACTCCAGGCTGATGGAAGGTGCCTGCGTTGCTGCAACTCACACCATCGGGGCTTTGAAAAGCCATCTCCCTAATCTGGACGTTTCTCTGCTTTCAAAAGGCTTCAAGTGCTCGGCATCAGAAGCTGAGGTAATGTTTGATAGCCTTACCCCACTGGTGGAATCATTTGTCAGAAAACTTGATCTCCATCTGAGTGATTCGGAGGAATCACCCTGAACACTATGCAAGATTCCTGTAATAGGGCAAAACTTTAACGGTTTAGAATGCGATTACATTTTGCGAAACATAAGCTTGCATGTTTTTGCGTAAGTCTTTAGAGCTGATCGGTATTTTCATGGATCTTTTTAACTGATAGCTTTGGCATAGCCAAAAAATCCCGTTACCATAAGCTATTTTGGAATTGTTTAGTTGCTGAGACACGGGCAGCCTTCTGAACTGTGTAATTCCTTGTAGTCATGGTGTTCAGTAATTTTAGCGTAGCTTAGCTTTCTCGAATTAAAAAACCCGTTTCTTGCGTGGTAATAGTACCGTAGTAGCCCCCGGGCTCTTTTACAGTCATGCTGGTATGCTGAAAAAGAGTCTAGAAGTACAAACCGCAAGAAACTTCTCGATCAAATGGGGAGCCCCCGAGCATAGAGCTCGGGACGCATAGAATAGGTCTGAAAAGAAAATTTTCAGCATGGTAGTTCCCGGCTCTTTGTTAGTGTATGCAATATGGTAACAAAGAGTAGAAACAGAATAGAAAATAGAAAACCCAGCCCCCGAGCATAAAAGCGAGGGTGAGTAGAGTATATAGAACTTATCTTTTTTTTGTTTTGTTGCAGCGTCGCAGATGATGGTTTATTTCTGCCAAACCTGATGGTCGGTCTTGAACTATGCCCGATCTTCATTATTTAGGCGTAGAACCTGCGTAGTTGATCCATATTCCATGTGTTTGGCAGTATGTCCCCATCTATCTCTGCGATCCTGTAGGCTCCTGGTCGGGCGATATCTACTACAATGTACGGCCCTTGCCATGGAGAAGACAATTTAGTTTTGTCCTTGGTGCGTTGATCTAGTTTGAGCACCATGTCACCAATGCATAGGCTTCGTTGTCGAACATTAGCATCGTAGTATTGTCGCAATTTTTGCTGATACTGGGCTACTCTAAAAGCAGCTGCGTCACGAGCCTCTTCCAGGAGGATTAGCTCATCAGCGCGTCTGTCAGGCTCTTCAGTCTCTGAAAACATTGCCACGCGAGGGGCTTGTAATCGGATGTCGGATGGTAGAATCGCCTCTGCTCCATACACCAAGAAGAAAGGTGTTTCGCCTGTTGCCCGATTCATAGTGGTCCTCATTGACCAAAGTACTGTAGGGACCTCATGAATCCAGCGCTTGTCATAAGCTTACAATCTGTTAAAAATCCTCTTCTTGATGCCCTGGAGCACGATGCCATTGGCACGTTCTACTTGCCCGTTTGTCTTCGGGTGATTTACCGATGACCGATCATGCCTGATCCCGTGGTCATAGCAGAAATCAGAAAACTTTTAAACTGTGTTCCATTATCAGAGATTATCCTGTTCGGGACACAGAATCGTACGACAATGCTCCGTAGGAATTTGACAGCTGCCTCTTTTGTGATTTTCTGAACTGGCTCGGCTTCAACCCATTTGGTAAATGTGTCAATGCCAACGAACAGAAATCTGTATCCCCCGACAGCCCTTGGAAAGGGCCCGAGGATGTCTATACCCCAAGTGGCAAAGGGCCATGACAAGGGTATAGTGTTTAAAGCTTGCGCAGGTTTAGTTTGTTTCCGTGCGAAGAATTGGCATGCCTCACACTTTTTTACTAAATCGCTTGCGTCTTGAAGAGCTGTAGGCCAGTAGAAGCTCTGTCGGAATGCTTTCCCTGTTAGATATCAGGGAGAAGCATGTGATCCACAGATTCCTCCGTGAATGTCGTGGAGCAAACTAATGCCCTCGGTCCGTGTGATGCATTTGAGGAGCATTCCATTGCGGGTTAGCTTGTATAATCGCCCGTCAACCAATTGATAGTTCTTGGCTTTACGATGGATTTTCTCCAATGTAGCATAATCGTCCGGAATAGCTTGGTTTGTGAGGTACGCCCGGATTGGATCCATCCAGTTCTCCTCGTTTCCAACTAGAGCGGCGGCTCGGGCCGTACCGACCAACATAGACTCCTTGACGGATTCGTTGGTTGTAGAAACTGATCCCTTGGCGGGTTCAGTTTTTAGGTTCGGTAATGAAACCGACACAGATGGTTTAGTAAGAACTTCAAGTAACACGTTACCTGGGAGCCGTGTGTGCTCTGCAGCTGCCTTTGCCAGCTTATCTGCGTCACCATTGAATTCCCTCTTCACGTGCCGTACTTCAAGCCCATCAAATTTGCTCTCCATCCGCCTATATGCTTCCAAGTATTTAGCCATGACCTCGCTCCGCGCACTGTACTCTTTCATGACTTGCTTTGCAGCTAACTCGGAATCCCCTTTCACGAGCAGCCTTCTGACACCAAGAGATGCAGCTATGCGGAGACCTGTCAATAGTCCTTCATACTCGGCAACATTGTTAGTAGGAGTTGGATCAACAAAATTGATTTGTAAAGCGTACCTAATGATGTCATTGTGTGGTGAAATCAGGACCACCCCAGCCCCCGCGCCTGCTCTGCAAAATGCTCCGTCATAGAACATCGTCCAGTGTTCGGGATTTTGGGCAGCTTCTTCGGGTTCGGGGTTGGTCCATTCTGCGATGAAATCTGCCAGAGCCTGCGACTTGATGGCAGTTCTGGGTATGAATTCAACGTCGTAAGCCCCCAGCTCCACAGACCATTGCGCGATCCTACCCACGGCATCTCGATTATGTANCATAGCAGAAATCAGAAAACTTTTAAACTGTGTTCCATTATCAGAGATTATCCTGTTCGGGACACAGAATCGTACGACAATGCTCCGTAGGAATTTGACAGCTGCCTCTTTTGTGATTTTCTGAACTGGCTCGGCTTCAACCCATTTGGTAAATGTGTCAATGCCAACGAACAGAAATCTGTATCCCCCGACAGCCCTTGGAAAGGGCCCGAGGATGTCTATACCCCAAGTGGCAAAGGGCCATGACAAGGGTATAGTGTTTAAAGCTTGCGCAGGTTTAGTTTGTTTCCGTGCGAAGAATTGGCATGCCTCACACTTTTTTACTAAATCGCTTGCGTCTTGAAGAGCTGTAGGCCAGTAGAAGCTCTGTCGGAATGCTTTCCCTGTTAGATATCAGGGAGAAGCATGTGATCCACAGATTCCTCCGTGAATGTCGTGGAGCAAACTAATGCCCTCGGTCCGTGTGATGCATTTGAGGAGCATTCCATTGTGGGTTAGCTTGTATAATCGCCCGTCAACCAATTGATAGTTCTTGGCTTTACGATGGATTTTCTCCAATGTAGCATAATCGTCCGGAATAGCTTGGTTTGTGAGGTACGCCCGGATTGGATCCATCCAGTTCTCCTCGTTTCCAACTAGAGCGGCGGCTCGGGCCGTACCGACCAACATAGACTCCTTGACGGATTCGTTGGTTGTAGAAACTGATCCCTTGGCGGGTTCAGTTTTTAGGTTCGGTAATGAAACCGACACAGATGGTTTAGTAAGAACTTCAAGTAACACGTTACCTGGGAGCCGTGTGTGCTCTGCAGCTGCCTTTGCCAGCTTATCTGCGTCACCATTGAATTCCCTCTTCACGTGCCGTACTTCAAGCCCATCAAATTTGCTCTCCATCCGCCTATATGCTTCCAAGTATTTAGCCATGACCTCGCTCCGCGCACTGTACTCTTTCATGACTTGCTTTGCAGCTAACTCGGAATCCCCTTTCACGAGCAGCCTTCTGACACCAAGAGATGCAGCTATGCGGAGACCTGTCAATAGTCCTTCATACTCGGCAACATTGTTAGTAGGAGTTGGATCAACAAAATTGATTTGTAAAGCGTACCTAATGATGTCATTGTGTGGTGAAATCAGGACCACCCCAGCCCCCGCGCCTGCTCTGCAAAATGCTCCGTCATAGAACATCGTCCAGTGTTCGGGATTTTGGGCAGCTTCTTCGGGTTCGGGGTTGGTCCATTCTGCGATGAAATCTGCCAGAGCCTGCGACTTGATGGCAGTTCTGGGTATGAATTCAACGTCGTAAGCCCCCAGCTCCACAGACCATTGCGCGATCCTACCCACGGCATCTCGATTATGTAAAATGTTGCCTAGAGGGTAAGTTGACACAACCTTGATCTTGTGGCTCAGAAAATAATGCTTGAGCTTCCTGGAAGTCATTCGTACAGCATATAATAATTTCTGAATCTGAGGGTACCTTGTTTTGGCATCATGTAGCACCTCGCTTACGAAGTAAACGGGATGTTGTGTTGTAGACTTTTCTGTTGGTCTCTCGACCACCAGAACAGTGCTAACAACAGTTGGTGTCGCAGCTACGTATAACAGCATCTCTTCTTGTGGCTTTGGCGGGACCAGTACGGGCATTTTCCGCAGGTACTGTTTGAACGCCTGGAACGCCTCTTCTGCTTCTGCCGACCACTCAAAACGATCAGTTCTACGTAACAATTTGTAAAACGGCATACCTTGTTCGCCTGACTTGGACACGAATCGACTTAGGGACGCCATCATTCCTGCCAACTTCTGGACTTCGTGGCAGCTGCGTGGAGACTTCATGTCGTCGAGTGCCTTGATCTTGTGCGGATTTGCCTCTATACCTCGTTGGGAAACAAGGTAACCGAGGAGCTTACCCGATGATACACCAAAGGTGCATTTGGCGGGATTGAGCATCATCCTGTTTTTACGCAAGTTGTTGAAAGTTTCGGTTAAATCAGCGATTTAACTTACTTTTCACAACAATGTCATCTATGTATGCCTCCACAATACGGCCGATTTGGCCTTCGAGAACAATGTGAACACATTTTTGATAAGTGCAACCCGCATTTTTCAGACCAAAAGGCATCTTTATATAGCAATAAACACCGAAGGGAGTTACAAATGCAGTTTTCTCCTCATCGTCAATGCACATGCTGATTTGGTGATACCCCGAGTAGGCATCTAGAAAACAAAGCAATTCGCATCCAGAGATTGAATCTACAATTTGATCTATCCTAGGTAATGGGTACTCATCCTTCGGGCTGGCTTTATTCAGATCTGTGTAGTCCACGCACATCCTCCACGTTCCGTTGGGCTTCTTGACCATGACTGGGTTTGCCAGCCACTCCGGGAAAGGGACCTCTCGAACGAAGTCGGCTTTGAGTAGTCGGTTGATTTCTTCGTTAATGGCGTCTCGCTTCTCCGGGGTATATCTCCTTTGCTTCTGCTTGACTGGTCGGACGTCAGTTCGTATGCCAAGCTTGTGCTCGATTACCTCCCTGGGGATCCCGGGCATGTCAGATGGTTCCCAAGCGAACACATCTGCGTTTGCCCGGAGGAAAGCAATGAGCTCGAGTTTCTATTTGTCACCCAGGCCAAGGCCCACCTGGGTGGTCTTGGTCGGGTCTGCCTCATCAAGGGCCACAGCCTTCGTGCCTGGCTCGGTGCGCTTGGCCGGTGGCTCGATTGGTGAGGCGTTGGCCGGCGACTCGCCAGCTGCTTGCGACGGCGTCCCCTTGAGTGGGGTCTGGTCCACCACAGTCTGCTTCTCGGCGGCGCAGTCGTCAGCTCCCTGTTTCCCGATGAATCCCTGTTCCCCGATGAGCTCCTGTTCGGGAACTTCTTTCCCTTTGGCCCTTGGTCGGTTCTCAGCTGCTAGGGAGGTTTCAGCCAATGCTCCCTTGGCGGTAGCCTTTGGCTGGTTCTTTGTCTTTTTCTTAGCAGGTTCGGCAGCCTTGGCTGGTTCCTGCTCGTCACCCTTGATCATGTCCAGGGTCTTCATGTCGCGCCCCTCGTGTGGGTGATAGTATGGTCGTCCGTTAACAGATCGAGACCGAACCGGCTGTGGTTCACGTGGTCTGTTTGACGGAGCTGGCGGTGCGGCAGCGGCGGCCTCGATGCGCTCCTTGGCCTTGTCCGCTGCTTCCCGAGCCTTCTTGGCTATGGTGGCCATCGGAGTCCCTTCGGCCATTGCTTCCATGGTCTCCAAGAGGGTTCGGATCTGCAGATTGTCCTGTTCGACGGCCCGGAAATCATTGTTGAGATCTCGGGGAGCCAATGAGGATGCAACCTGCTGTGTACGGGTTTTAGCCGTTTGAAGTGTTGGTGCGTTGCTCAAACGTGGAGGAGGCATGGATCTGCGTGAGCTAGATGACTCGGCAGCGGCCTCGGTCCCGTTTGCGGTTAGCACATGGATGCGGCGGTCTTCGGATTGTTCTGACCCATTGCTAGATCCACTGTAGTCGAGATCCAACTGCGCAGTGCGATCTGCAATGTCTTCGAGAGTTGGCTCCGTGAAGGTGGCGAAAACTTCCCGACCGACGCATGTGAGATCGGGATCATGGATCCCTGTCAACTTGAGCTCGTAGTCGCCTTGGTGCTCGAACACGAGATCTCCGAAGCGAATCTCCCGTGTAGGCACTAGATGGCGGTGAGCGTAGAGATCGGAAGCGGAAGCAGAACTCCCGATGGCTTTCGACTTGACGGAACTGGGCATGTAGGGCATCGAGGAACTCGACGCGTCGGCGATCCAGACTCCGTTGACGATCGGCATGATCTTTCTTCACGCAAGGGCCCCTACCTGGCGCGCCTCTGTCGAGGTTGTACTCGTCAGATATTTGTCCGGCAGGCACCCCGCTTCGTGCGAAGATTGATCACGGTGACGAACAGAGAGACACGGGATTTTTATACTGGTTCAGGCCCTCGAGATCGAGTAAAAACCCTACGTCCAGTTGCTGCTTGTATTATTTTGTCGAGTACAGATTACAATGCGTAACAAGTACCCTCGGGTCGATTGTCTGAGATTGTGGATACCCTCTACGTACAGGACCCCCGCTATTTATATCCAGGGAGACGTGCCATACAAGACAAAACAGACCTAAACCTAGTAGGACTCTAGCTATCTTCGGGCTTTCCTTCTGCGATCTGGCCATCGTGTCTTGTTCGGAGTCTTGATAGTTCGGAGTCGGTAGTCGGTAATCCTCGTGATCGGGCACCCTGGTATTATGGCCTCAACAGTTCCAAATAAAAACAAGAACATGTTTTTAGGATAAACTTTCCTTCGAGTTTTTTTGGTCGCTAACCACTTCAGGTGGAGATTAAGAATAATGATGGACATGTAATGCTTAAGAACATAGAGCTACATCAGCTACAAAAAACTTCGGTAAGTCTTGGTTTGGGAATGATTACAAAAGAAGCTTGAACTCCACACACTCGAGTTATGTTGCATTGCACTGCAAACTCCAATTTTGGGGGAGGTATGTGAGTATCCTGAGTAAGTTCCTTTTGTGCTAAATCTTATTTTGGTTTAGAGCTGGTGTTAGTTCTTGCACATTGAAAAAAAATATTGAGTTCCAATAAAGGCTCATGGTCTTTAGAACCAAAGAACCCTAGTTTTGTATCCACCGTGTATGAATAAATGCAGGTACAAGATCAAGTGTGGGGGTCTCTCAAGATTTTTGATGCACACATGTTTGAGACCACCCACAGACAGGCTGCACAACATCAACAAGACTTCACAATAAAGATCAAGGTGGAAAAGGCCTAGAAGGGGTCGGCCAAACCCCCAGGTCGGCCGAAGGACCTCTAGTACCTCTTGTCTCCATTTTCGTCCAGAGCGATAGTTTGCACACCCTATCCCTCATCCTCTTTGATTCATGAGTTAATTCGTTCCTGTTTTTAGATGATCACCGAAATTAAACTCATGATAAAATGAGCTTGGATGCTCCTTTAGTTTACATGTCTGGCTTGCATATTCTTTATTCCTTGCACATACGCTTGCTGCTTGTGAACATATATCTTTAGAAAAAACATGTTTATCCAAGTGTTTGATTAATGAGATATGGTATGATGAAAGAAATCTTGTTGTTTCTATATAAAGTGCTTGGGATGTTTTTATGTCAAAGCTTAAAATCAATAGCCTTACAAAGCTCCTCATTGATGCCTTATTCCTACCAAAGCGATCTGATGTTCATGTGGCAAAACCGATACACATATATTGCTTGCTATCACATTGATCTTTGCTAAATTGTTGTGACCCTTGTAAGATGCTCTTCATGCTTTCATGATCAAGATTACGTACACTCCACATACTCATGCTCAACATACATTTCATCCATCCACAAAATAAATGCTCCAAATGTTGGTCTCCTCTCCAAGTATTATTTCAAAAGAGACATGGGCTATAGAAAAAAATATGGACACATGAAGGTCCAAGCAAAAAAAAGAGAAAAAATAAGGGCACATGAAGGCCCAAATTGTTGTGACCCTTGTATGATTTTCTTCATGCTTTCATGATCAAGATCACGTACACTCCACATACACATGCTAAACTTCTACATTGGAAGATAGCAACATACATTGCATCCATCCATGAAATAAATACTCCATTTAAAATGTTGATCTCCTCTCCAAGTATTATTTCAAAAGAGACATGGGCTATAGAAAAAAATATGGACACATGAAGGTCCAAGCAAAAAAAAAAGATAAAAAATAAGGGCACATGAAAATAAATTCAAGATGAGAGAGATCGTACAGAAAGGAGTTATCATTCCATTGTTCCACACACATGCACATCTTGATCAGATTGTATGGATAGTTTTCTTCTTGGATCCGCTCTTTGATTTTGCAATATATGTGATGCAAGTATGCCTTATCTTTACTCCTACCTTGAGCTCCACATAAGACTTTTAGAAGCAGGGTGAAAAAAAGGGGGCAAAGAAATGCCTTGGTGAGGAATCATACACAATGAGCGATCTGAGAAAATCATTTGAGTAGCTAGGTAAGGCTGTGTTTTCGAAAATTTATCGAAAACCCAAGCTACTTAACAAAAGAGTTGAGATGACTTGAATCAAGGCCATTCTGTTCCTATACCACCCAAGATGGCATGATAGACACTTCCAAATTCACAAGTGCAGGTATATCTTGGAATAATTTATATGCTAGTATCATATCAATTGGAGTCATGGTTTCCACCATAGTCTTTAAAGCTTCACTCGAGGACGAGTAAAGGCTAAGTGTGGGTGAGCATGTTCACGGTCATTAATACACATCTCAGACCGTCAACTCTGACATACAAATATACATTCACCATAGCTATAGGATTATATCTAACAAATTCAACTAGTTTTGGTGACTATGTGTATGCAGGAGGCAACAGGTGAAATTTGAGGCGAAACGGGCTCGGTGGGCTGTCGCCCGACCTAGCCAGGTCAGCCGATCCCAACCGAGGCAAAATGCGCCTATCTTTGGATATATGCTAGGAAAGACACTCTAGACCAATCTTTGCCTATGCACCAAGGTAGGGTCAAGCCCATAGGCAAGAAGGACCTCAAGAAAAGCACATAGATCAAAGTGGCCACATCCACAAGTACACATACTCAAATAGAGTGGTGTCACCTTGGGTAGGACTCCAGGGCCTACAAGATAGAGGCTGGCAAAAGATGAGTGCAATCAGGCACAAAAGGTCCGTCGGCCGACCTAGCCTGGTCGACCGAGCCTGGCCCAGAGCCCAATGGGGCCCACTTTCCTCCAGGGCAAAGAAGCACATTTGGGGATCATCCTAGCCACTGATTCCATGTCGGTTGGATCCAAGAGATGGGAATGGTCCAAGGGGAGGTCACATGGATTGAAGGGCCCACCTTGCAAACTAAACATACTCAATTGCAGCTCTACCACCTAGAACCGTCATGAGGACTGTTGGTATTTCTTACGGTCGCTGATAAATCCGCAAGTGCACGGATAACATTGTAGCTTTCACTCGGAAGTATTCAGGGTATCGAATCCACAGGGAAGGCAGTGGTTGACTAGAGTAGTTATCCATTGTATTCAATCATAACATTATTAATATACCAAAGTCTGGCAAGGGGTAAACATTGATAGATGGGTTGTGTGACACACAGAAGGTTTCATTGCTCAATATATAAGTCTAGTTAATATGAAGATCCCAAGAGAGAACCAGAGATTCTATGTACTTCTCACTTATGAGTTACATACATTATAAGTGCACACTATACAAGCTCAGCAAGAGACACATATTAGAGGGCAAATCGAGGAGTCATGGGATCCCCCCTCATCAAAGGGTACTATCACGATGTTTATCACTAAGGCCTGCAAACGCCCAAACCCAAACGGCGAGGGCCATCCAGGGGCTACCTCTGAATACGTGGGGTAGGGTATCCCCAATGGTATTTCATACCCCAAACACCATGTTTGTAATATGAAATAACTACTCTATTTGTTGTCCAAATAAACAGAGCAACCTTGCGGCGCATTGGCCATTGCCATANAAGAGATTATAAATGATATTCTTATTTAGGTTTATTATGAACTTTAGAAATTCATATTGGGGGCTGAATTTTTCATTGTATTTTGTGAATAAATGAATTGGCAACGGATGTACAATACGAATAGACGCTCATCTGACTTCATTAATGGCATTCATCAATTCCTCGACGCGGCAGAGGCTAACTCGACCTCGGGTTTTATATGCTGTCCGCGCAAGGTCTGTGAGAATAAGAAGGATTATCACATCTCGAAGAAGGTGGTTCACACACTTGCTTGGGAGTGGTTTCATGCCTAACTATATCTATTCAACCAAACATGGTGAAGCAGGGATATTATTAGAAGAAGGTGATGACAACACCCCGGACATTTCACAATACGGTGCCTTTGCAGATGATATAGCAATGGGCGAGGGTGAAGCAGTTGCAGAAGATGAGGATGATGATGCCTTAGGTGGCATGATCCGTGATGAAGAGAAAGGCTGCGAAAGTACAAAAGAGCAGAAGAAGATGAAGCGTATGTTGGAGGACCACAAAACATTGTTGTACCCAAATTGCAAAAAGGACCAGAAAAAGTTGGGTCTACGCTGGAACTATTGCAATGGAAGGCAAGTAATGGCTTGTCTGACAAAGGTTTTGGAGAGTCATTGAAAATGCCCGAAACAACATATAAAACAAGAAAAATTGTTTGCCCTCTAGGACTGGAAGTACAAAAGATACACGCATGTCCCAATGATTGTAATCTTTGTCGGGGCGACGTGTACGATTCTTTGGATGCCTGTCCGGTTTGCAATTGTTCACGGTATAAAATCAGGCGAGATGACCCTGGTGGTGTTGAGGGAGAGCCCCCCAAGAAGAGAGTCCCTGCCAAGGTGATGTGGTATTTCCCTATAATACAACGTCTGAAGCGTTTGTTCAGAAACAAAGAGCATGCTAAATTGATGCGGTTGTACAAATAGGATCGGAGGGAAGACAATATCTTAAGACACCTCGCTGATGGAGAAAAATCGACAGAGCATTCCCAGACTTCACAGAAGATGCAAGGAACATAAGATTTGGTTTGAGTACGGATGGCATGAATCCTTTCGGTGATATGAGCAGTAGCCACAGCACTTGGCCCGTGACTTTTTGTATGTACAACCTTCCTCCGTGGATGTGCATGAAGCGGAAGTTCATTATGATGCCAGTGCTAATCCAAGGGCCAAAGCAGCCTGGCAACGACATTGATGTGTATCTAAGGCCACTGATTGATGACCTTTTGTTGTTGTGGGACAAAGATGGTGTAAAGGCGTGGGATGAACACAAGCAGGAGGAATTTAACCTACGAGCATTACTGTTCGTGACCATCAATGATTGGCCTGCACTTGGTAACCTGTCGGGACCGTCAAACAAGGGATACAAAGCATGCACACATTGCCTAGAACACACTGACTGCATTTACCTAAAACATTGTAGAAAGTGTGTGTGTATATGGGCCATCGTTGATTCCTTTCTGAGAAACATCTGCTAAGAAAGAAAGGAAAGCATTTTGAGGCAGAAATTTGTAGCAAACCAAGGCATCGGGATGGAAAATATGTATTTGCTATGGTAAAAGATGTGAAGTGGTCTTTGGGAAGGGACCTGGCAGCCAGCCAGCGGCAAGTGAAAATGGAAAGGCACCCATGTGGAAGAAAAAGTCAATATTCTGGGACCTACCATATTGGGAGGTCTTAGATGTCTGCCACGCAATTGATGTGATGCACCTGACCAAAAATCTTTGTGTAAACGTGCTAGGGTTCCTTGGTACTTACAAAAAGACAAAAGATACTCTAGAAGCACGATAGGACCTGAAACGTATGAAACAACGAGATCCCCTGCATCCTGAGAAAAGAGAAAAAAGGGCGTTGGAACTTACGTCCTGCTAGCTACACTCTAAGCAAGGAGGAGAAGACCAGCATGTTTGATTGCTTGAACAGTATTAAGGTCCCGTTCGGCTACTCATCGAATGTAAAGAGTCCAATAAATATGAAAGAGAAGAAATTCGTACACCTCAAGTCTCATGACTGCCATGTGCTGCTCACACAGTTGCTTCCGGTGGCGCTAAGGGGAATTCTACCCGTTAATGTCCGAACAACTATTGTGAAGCTATGTGCCTTCCTCAATGCAATCGACCAGTAGGCAATCGATCCCAGTAATCTAGCAAGGCCACAGGATGATGTGGCCCAAAGCCTTGTCAGCCTTGAGATGATATTTCCTCTATCTTTCTTTAATATTACGATGCATCTCCTGGTCCATGTGTTCGTAACCGTTCCCTTCCAGAAGGATGCATCGCCAAGGGATACAGAACAGAGGAGGTCATTGAATTCTGTGTTGACTATATCCCCGAACTAAAACCGATTGGGCTACCTGAGTCACGCCATGAGGGGAGACTACTTGGAAAGGGCACGTTAGGAAAGAAACAAACAAGGTGTAGTGACTACGATTTATTCATGAAAGCCCATTACACTGTATTGCAGTCATCAACCATGGTGGCTCCTTACATCGAGGAGCACAAGACTATAATATGCTACCAAAATCCAAGAAAGTCTGACAAGTGGATTACACACCATCACATAGAAACTTTCGCTGGTTGGTTGCGACAAAAGCTCATGGGTAATGAGACAATACATACACAGCTGGCGTATTTGGCAAGGGGACCATCATCCTCATTCTTGACATTCCAAGGCTATGACATAAATGGGTATACATTTTACACGAGAGCCCAAGACAACAAAAGCACCAACCAAAATAGTGGTGTCTGTATAGATGCCTATGACAACAAAAGGAACAGGGACTCATATTATGGCCAGGTACAGGAGATCTGGGAACTAGAGTATGGACCTTTGAAAATACCTCTTTTTCGGTGCAAATGGGTGAAACTTACCAGCGGAGGTGTTAATATAGACTGCTACGGCATGACAACTATAGATCTCAACAAAATTGGGTATGTAGACGAACCATTCATGCTCGCCAAGGATGTGCATTGTTGGTATTTTTAACGATCATAGATAAAATCCGCAAGCGTACGGATGCTGATGTAGCTTTCACCCTAGAGTATTCCAAGGTATCGAATCCACAGGGAACGTGTGTGTACTAATGATGAGTTAAGAACGACCACGGACAACAGAAGTGATAAATGTGTAGAAGGTAGAGAGGGTTATTTCTAGATATTCGGGATAATCAAAGGATAGCTCAAGTCATTTGCTGTATTACTTGCATCGGGACGCCCAACCGTCCTAGCCCAGAAAGGGATGAGAAGGGGGCTAGGCAAGCCAAGCAATGATCCTACTACTCTGTAGTGCTTCTCATGTGGTGGACTACGTAGGCCGTCAGGGCTGTCACCACCTAGGGCTACCACTACAAATCCGTGGCACTAGGCGCACTCCAAGGTATTCAACATGATTAAACATCCATCTATTCTATTGAATACTATCTTAGCTTTGCAAGTACTAAGACACCAAGCACAGTAAGGAGCCCACAAGTAAATAAAGTAAAGCTTGAACTTAATTAATTATTGATCTGAAAATACAAAGAAAATACCCGGATGAATACTCGAACCTGAGCCGCATCCGCCGTGGTACAAGAAGAGGAGAGGAGCTGAAAGGACCTAGGATGTCAACTAGAGGGGGTGAATAGTTGAAACTAAAAATTTTCGCTCAAAACAGCTATTAGTCACAGAAAGTGCGGAGACTCCGAAGAAATGTCCGGAGGTTTCGAACAAGTTTAGATACTCCGAAGATTTCTCCGAAGAGTCCGAAAATAATGCTGAATTGAAATATGACATATCAAACCTCACTGGAAATCAAATTGCCAAATTACCATACAACCTTAGGGTGTATACAATTCAATTCAAGTGTCACTTGCAGCAGGAACCTTCACAGATGATAGATCGGGACCAAACCCTAGAATATAACACAAATAGCAACAAGTAGCACAAGAACAAGAACAATCACAAGGAGACACAGGGATTTGTTTCCCGAAGTTCAGTCCCACACAAGAAATCTACGTCTCCGTTGAGGAGCCCACGAAGGGCGGTTTTATCCACCAAACCACTTTCCTCTTCTTCACTCAACCCAAAGGTCAAATGAAGAACTTACTCAGCTGTAGGGGTAATACAAACTTCTCAAGGCAACCACAGCGGATTGGTTGCTCTTGAGTGACGCCCAGCCGTCTAGGAGCTTGAGGCTCCAAGAGTAACAAATGCGAATCACCGGCTTGACGATGACCAAGTTGCTCAAAGGATGGGGAATCAGCTCACAAGCACAATCTCTTGAACTCCAATCAATCCCACACTCAATCCCTCACCAAATCTCACTTTGGAAGCAAGAGGGAGTGAAAAGGGGCTTTGGAATTGCTTTTGGAAGCTTCAGTTCGAAAAGGAGTCAGAGAGAACAAAAAGGAGGGGACCGAAGGGGTATAAATACCCCTTTAGCCGAAAGAGCCATTAGACCTGTTAAGTTTTGGAGTCTCCGCAAAAATCTCCGGAGTCTCCGAACATTCTGGAGAACACCTCTCTCCAGACACCAATGTCCGGAGACTCCGAACAATTTTTCGGAATCTCCGAAACTTCACAGGTAAAGCACTCTCAATTAATTTCCCAAGTGAAGTGCAAGTGCAAGGTGTCTCTCATGGTTAAGTTAGTTCATATTTTGAGCACCTTGTCATCACCAAGCAAGTTTTTCGGCATCCCTCTTAATAGTATGGTTTTCCTAAACTCAATTTTCAAGAGAATAAAAATTAATCTTCGTGTAAGTTTCATCCATGCTTTCATTTCTCTTTTTGAGTGCCATATTTCTCCATATGCTATTTATTGTTTTCACCTGTCACCTGTGTGCATGCCTCATTGCAAACATTAGATACTAAAACGTGTTGTTATTAATCAACCAAAACCAAAAAGGATCATAGATGCACTTTCAATCTCCCCCTTTTTGGTGATTGATGACAACACACCTTACAAGATAATCATAATGCTCAAGTGAATAGCAGTAAATGAACTCCCCCTTAATATGTGCATTGAATTGAATTTGAGATTTGACCATAACAATGTCAATATGCACATAACACAAGTGAGAGCTCATTCATTATATTCCAATATCAACAACTACTCAAGAATGTGCAACAAATACATAGAGCAATGCATATGGTAGTTAAGCACAGCAATCTACAACAGAAAAGATGTCATAGCCAGAAAGTCCAGAGTGTTCGGAGAAAAGTCCGGAGTCTCCGAACATGTCCGGAGACTCCGAAGAAATCTTCGGATACTCCAAAGTTTCTGCTGCCAGAGCACAAACACCACATCAATCAAACAGATTTTAACACAGAAAATCACAGAATTAAATCTAGGAAAGCAGTAGCAGTTCAGGTTCACCACAAACACACAAACAAGTCAACAAGCTCCAAGTTCTACACACAAGTACTTAAGATTTTTACACATCCATTGTCCATTACATAAATAGATAGATTTCACTCCCCGGCTTCTCCCGGACTCTCACCTCACCTTTCACTATTTCTAGCACTACATTGGATCTAGCATTGGATCTTTGCTTCACTTCCATGTGTCTTAAGAGTGAGGGGAAGGTCTCTATTTATAGTGTAGGGAGTGCCTTGGGAGAGTGGAGATCCTCCATAGGTCCTAGGGAATATTCCCCACCCTATTCTCCCCTTGTGCCAAGTGTCCTGGGAACCAACCTTGCAAAGTCGGTCGTCCGAAGGAATAGCACGTGCAGTATTTTTCTTCCGTGACTGTACTTCCTAGGCACGATCCCGTTCATACTCCTGCTCTTGATCCGCGTGCTAGTCATCGGGCGAACAGCAGCTTGCCATGTCACCCGACTCCTCCTGCGCCCGTTCGGCAATCCATGCCAAGGCCGGCTCGTCCACTGGCTACTCACCAAGTGCCCCTGGCCTCCTTTTCCCGCGGCGTGCAGGCCCTTTTTGGCCCCGCCTGTATGCTGGCCACCACGAGCCAGTGTTGACCTCCAGCCACTGGGCCCTACAACTGCCATGCAGGCCTTCTGGCCCATGGCCTTGAGCCGAGCAATGTACGCCCGCCTGGCCTGCTTGCATGCAGTGAGGCGTGTGAGCCTGTGGGCCCCATTTGGGCCTGCTGCATTGCTGCAGCCGAGCAAGGCCGCCTGTGCCCTCTCCCTCCGTGTCCGCCTTCGGGCGTTGACCGCGTGAGGGGAGGGGTGGCGCACCTGGCCACGCACGCCCTCTCGGTCTGTGCAGGCAGTGGCAGAGGCCACTGCTCGTGGGCCCCGAGCTGAGCAGCGCTGACATCAGCAATGATGTCGGCGCTGCACATTGATTTGTGATTTGCCCATTTTATTCATCCAAGCTCCAACATAGACAAATGATATATCATCGGAATCGTCTCGACGAGCTCTACATAATGGTGAACTCCAAATTGGCATTTGAGATACTTTGTGATATTGATATATTCAGATCTCATCTCATGCTCATAGTGTCATTTCCTGCAAGACAAATAAAAACACCAACACTCGTGGAATTCATTAGTATTAAACCCTATCACTATGTTTGGTGATTATATTTCACATGTTTCTTGCAGGATTTGATGGTCAAAAGTGGTACTTAAGGACCGTCAACATGCATCAAGTGTTTTATGTGATGGACATGTCTACGAAACCCAAGATGGGGTGTCTGCAAACAAACAAGTCCGAACTTAATCCAAAATGACACATTGTTCTCACAGGGAAAAGAAAAATCGTGGGTGTTGAGGACGTCACTGATGAGATGATTATAATAGCATCATGGGTGTTGACACAAGCATCCTATTGGCCAATGAAGATGCTCGTTAGGCTCGCAACGATCATAACGAAGGCACTCTTGTAAGGAAAACATTTATTGCTGTTCAAACATAATGTAGTACTTATGTTGAAACATGATGCTATGTAATTCTAATTATGTTGAAGTATTATGCTATGTAATAGTAATATTTGGAAATACTAAATATAATGGAATTAATTCCAAATACTAAATGGTGAACAAGTTAAATTGCAAATACTAAATAGTACATATGGCAAATACTAAAGGGAGAACAAGTGACATTGCAAATACTAAATAGTACATATGCCAAATAATACATACTAACAAGTTAAATTTCAAATACTAAATAGTATATATGTCAAATAATACATACTAACAAGTTAAATTACAAATACTAAATAGTATATACTAAAAAGATAAAAAGGAAGAAAGAGTATATACTTAAAAAGATAAAAAGGAAGAAAGATGCGGCGGGAAACCGAATCGGGACCCCTTTGGTACAGGGTGATGCACCACCCAGTACCAAAGGGTGGCTGGCATATATAGCGGGGGCCATTACCCCCCTTCTTCTTCTCGATCTGTTATGTCTTCTTCCACGTGCGCGCCGCCCTCCTCGCCGTCGCCTGCGCACCCTCATCGCCGTCGCCCCTCGTGGCGCCCCTTCGCGCACTCGTCGCCCCACGCCCGTCACCCGTCGNCCGGCGCCTCAGCCCGGCCTCCACACACGCGAATTGTACGGCGCCGCCCCCGGCCTTCCTCTGCACAGCGCCGCCCCCGGCGTCCCCAGCCTGCTCGACGCCCAGCCTGCTCGACGCCCGGCCTCCCCGGCTGCCTGTGTGTACGTGTGTGTGCATGCATGTGTGTCCTGTGTGCTTATGTTTTTGTGTGTGTTGTGTGTTGTGGTGTGTGTGTTTAGAAATAGTGTGAATTAGTTTAGAAATGATTGTTAGTTGTTTAGAAATGTTTGTTATTTATTGTTAGTTATTGTTGGTTATTGTTAGTTATAGTTAATTTAGAAATGATTATTAGTTATAGTTTCAAAATGATTATTTATAAGAAAGAATAGTTTAGAAAAGATTATTAGTTATTGTTAATTAAGAAATGATTATTAGTTATAGTTTTCAAATGATTATTGTAAGAATAATACTTTGTTATTAGATTTACATATAGTTGATGTATATTTTCTTATTAGATAGCAAATGAAAACTTGTCATTTACAAATAGTTATTAGATAGTAAATGATACTTTGTTATTAGACTTACAAATAGTTGATGTATACTTTCTTATTAGATAGTACATGAAAACTTGTCATCTACAAATAGTCATTGAATTTGATAGAAATTCATCGAATTTGATAGAAGTTCATCAAATTTGATAGAAGTTCATCGAAATTGTCTTATCATTAGTGTAATTTCATAGAATAAGATAGAATTTGATACAATTTTAGGTGCCAAGATGATGGCGGAAGATGAAATGAACGAAATGATTATGATGGACACAATCGCAAAAGGCAGTGCACGTGCCACAAACCTCCTCGACGTTGAGGAGGAGGCAGGTGGTGATGATGGCAGCCAATACCTCAATATGTCTGGTGATGGCATGGAAGAACCTGCTGCAAATGTTCACGCAGAGGAGGTATACATGTATACATATTGTCAATATCGATGAGATATATATATATATATTCAAGCATGAAATTTTGATACATTTCTTTCTTGTACGTGTAGCCCTCAGGCTCACAGCCTTCTGGATCCTCATCATCGAAGAGGACGAAACGTGGCCTGACCAAAAGTTAGAGGGCAAACTTATAATCACAGATGTGGCAGAAGATGGTCGGCAAGTTGTGCCAGAGAAAGCTGCTACAAAGATGGCCAATCAGCGTGGTGTTCTAGTGAGAGACCACGTGCCCATCAGCTTGCAGAGGTGGAAACCCAGCGATGATCATTCATATGTGCCGCAATCAGAGAAAGAAATGCTATGGGCTAGTCTGAAAGAACATTCACAGTGCCTGAAGGTTCAGAGGAAAGAGTCAAAAATTGGGCTCTAAGGACGATGGCTACTTCATTTCAAACATGGAAGAAGAACCTATACAAGAAATATGGTGAGAAGAACCTGACACCCAACTTTGACGAGTACCCAAAGCTGAGGTGTCATTGGGATTCGTTCGTGCAGTACAGGCGGTCGGAGTTAGGTGAAAAGAACTCGTGACAGGCAAGGATCAATGCCACGAAGAAACAGTACTTCCACTCTCTTGGACCAACTGGCTATAAGAAGAAAATTCCTATCTGGGACAAGATGGAAGAAGATTTGGTTGCCAGGGGAATCTCGCCGACGACAATGAATTGGCCCGAGTGATCAAGGCATTGGTACTACGGTCATGATGGCACTCTGGATCTTAATGATGGGTCGCTTATATACAACGATGAGTTAAAAGAGGTGGCCGGTGCTATCCTTACGACACTTAAAGAGAAAGCCGATTGTCGGATTTATGGACCTGGCAGTCCACACAGGGTAGTCTTCGTGGTTGATTTGTTGAGAGACAGATCGAGGATCACAAGTCGATGGTAACACAAGACGCAAGAATTGAACAGGTTCGGGCCGTCAGGATGACGTAATACCCTACGTCCTGTGTTGGGTGTATGTATTGCTGTGTATGAAGTTCCTGAAGGATCTTCGTAGTTGGGTTCTAGTCTCGAGGTGTGGATTGGCTGTTGTTGATCATGTTGATCTCGTGCTCCGGAGGGGGGGTCCCAAGGCACCTTATATAGTCCGGTTGCCTTGAGTTACAAGTCGGATAGAGATCGTAACCTACCTGGAATATAAGGATTCGATCCTATAATGATTACAGATATCTTTCTCTAGAATTCCAACTAGTTTACCTTGATCTCTGATCTTCTTGCGAAGCACGCCGTCTCCTTCCTTGTCCCGCTCGCTGTCGTACCCAACCCGGTTTGTCCGACTGGTGGGCCTCCCGACTGGTGGGCCATCTAGTCTGACAAGCCGGCCCGATAGCACTCAGATTGGGCCGTCCCTTGCCGGTTGGGCCAATCCACCTTCTGCGTACCCCCGGGGGTCCATCCCCGACAAGCCCCCGAGTAGTATGTGGTTGAGCGACAACCTGGCGAGGTCGTGCTATCTGCCGAGCTTCGACCTTGCTGCGGTTGGAAGCAAAACCGCGTGATACTGGAGAGAAAAGAAAGCCGTCTGCAACGGATGCACCGCGAAGTGCGTCCGTTGGCCGTAGCCCCCGAGCCTTGAAGCGATTCCGGAGGAATCGGTCCAAGGATTTGTAGCCTTGTTCTGATCATCTTCGTCATGGTCGCCAATCAATCAAAGGATACGCCGCGAGGTGCGTCCGATGGCCGTAGCCCCCGAGCCTTTAGGCGATTCCATAGGAATCGGCTCAAGGCTTATTCGAGGAGCATTTCAGCATTTTCTTCTAGCGTCAATTTCGGCGGCTCGGCCCCTAAACGCGAGGGTCAAAGCGTGCCGACAGGTCACTCTGGTGCCAGCCCCCGAGCGTGAGGGCCGAGGCTCGCTAGGTGGTCGTCCCTGCGTCAGCCCCCGAGCGTGAGGGCCGAAGCACGCCGAGTAGTCGCCCCGGCGCCAGCCCCCGAGCGTGAGGGCTCAGGCACGCCGAGTAGTCGTCCATACCCTGCAGCAAAAGCATAGTGCAAAGGCAGTATGTGGTGCAGCAAAATACAAATCCGAGAGAAAAGGTATTCGGCAACGTATGAAAATGAATCCTGCTTCTAGCTTTTAAGTCTTTTAATTTCTCCAGCTAGTTAGCCTGTTACGTTTATGCACCTGATCCCCGATAGCCATAGTCTGTAGCACAGGGAGCTGGGCCGCATGCACGCGTAGGAGCGTAGGCGTACGGAAGAGTCGAGGTTTCATGAATTAAGGCATGTGCTGCTCGAGTACTTTAGCGACTTGTATAAAAGCTTACGAAATCGACAAAATTAATTGATTTAATACTTAGCTCGGTGGACGATCCGAGTCCTTGAGGATTCCCTCCTTTTTCGGATACCCCAAAGATGACATAGACGGAGGAACATCGCTTCTGGCATGCGGCGACAGGAACAGTTTTCCCCGTTAACGCATAGGGCACTTCCATGGTCGAGTAAAACCAAAGGCAATAAGGATGACCAGTGCGCTTTGGGAAGAAAAAGGACGCGTGGCTCGGAGCTCACGCGCTTCACAGTGCAAGGGGGTTTCTTGTCCCTCGGTAGCCCAAGGCTATAAATACTCACCGGGAGCCAAAGCTGCCACCCAGAAGCGAGTATGTATAGGATCCTTGTGGCGAATATGCTGGAGGCACATTGCTGGGTTCATCCACTGAGGAAAATCCATGGAGTCATAAGAGCGTGGTGCTAGAAGAGTGCTTGCGATGTACTTGAGGTGTTGATGAGCGTCTGGATGCTGCTCCGTTGGCTCCTTGCCTTGCCTTTGGTTCAGGACTGTCAGGACGTAACGCTCTGCCAAACCAAGGGGTACCTGGAGGCATTTGCTCTGAAACCTCGATAGGGGCTGCCTCGTCGATGGCTGCAGTGGCGCTACAAGAGAGCTTGCGATGAGCGCATGTGTACAAAGCTCGCTGCGCACACAGCATTTGGCGTACCGGCGGGTGCCCCAAGCCGTCTTCGTGACGGTGAAGTTTTTTGTTCCTTGTAACCGGCGCATGACCGGCTCCATTGTAACTGTATAATCCGCAAAAGAACCTTTCTTCTTGGTTGTCTCGAAAATAGAGCTTCTGTGTTCCTTTTCTTAACTGCGCCAGCCCCCGAGCTATTGGAGGTTGATGGCGCTCGTCCGATTGCAGTAACTTGTTTGCAGCGCCAGCCCCCGAGCGCTTTGGGGTTGATCGAGCCCGGGAGGCACACTGCCTTTGATGCAGTGCCAGCCCCTGTGTCTGAGGACTGGTCAAGCCTTAGGGGCACGCCACTTGTTTTGCAGCGTTGGCTCCCGAGTGGTTCGGAGCCAATCGAGCCCGAGAGGCACACTGTCTTTAATGCGGCGCCAGCCCTCGAGTCCGAGTGCTGGTCGAGCCTTAGCGGCATGCCACTTGTTTTGCAGCGTTGGCTCCCGAGTGGTTCGGAGCCAATCGAGCCCGAGAGGCACACTGCCTTTAATGCGGCGCCAGCCCCCGAGTCCGAGTGCTGGTCGAGCCTTAGCGGCACGCCACTTGTTTTGCATCGTTGGCTCCTGACTGGTTCGGGGCCAATTGAGCCTGAAAGGCATGATGTCTTTAATGCGGCGCCAGCCCCCAAGTTCGAGTGCTGGTCGAGCCTTAGCGGCACGCCACTAGTTTTGCAGCGTTGGCTCCCGAGTGGTTCGGGGCCAATCGAGCCCGAAAGGCACGCTGTCTTTAATGCGGCGCCAGCCCCCGAGTCCGAGTGCTGGTCGAGCTGTAGTGGCACGCCGACTTCTTCGTCTTGCCCGAGTGCACGGGGTCGTCTTTTACCGTTGACGCTCCGAGCGTAACGGTTCGCGAGGGCGTTCAATGGCTCTTTTTACCGTTGCGCTCTCATCCGTTAATCGTGCCGTCCTGCGGTAATTTCAGGCATTGTGGAGCGCTATAAAAGGCGAGAAATAGGTCCAACAGGGAAATCCCTCCGTTCCCAGATTTGATCCCCCTTGCTCCATTCTTGATTCCGCCGCCACCAAAGACTCTCTCTGCTTCTAGATCCGCTCCGCGGATTTAGCCACCATGGGCAGTGTAGCCTCGCAGATGCGAACAAAGCTCTCCGTGCCCAAAGCCATGGCGCCGAAGAGGAAGCTCGCCGACCTCCCCAAGTCAGAGAAGATCCCCTCCCCCGCCGTCGCATGGGTACGGGGGAAAGTAACCGAGGAGATATTGGAGGAGATGGTGGAGCGGAGTAGCCTTCCACCTCAAGCAGTGGCAGAGTGGCGCCCAAGCGCCGGGGAAGCCTTCCCGTCGGAGAATTCCGACGAACTGGTGCTCTTCAAGCCGTTCTTCAAGGCGGGGTTTGGCTTGCCGGCGGGGGCCTTCTTCCGAGGTCTGCTCCACTACTACGGGATCGAGGCCGTCCACCTCAACCCGAACTCAATCATGGCCATCTCCGTCTTCATCCACTTGTGCGAGGCCTACCTGGGGATTACTCCCCACTTCCAACAAGGGCTAGAAGGTGGAATGGTTCTACATCGGGAACCACGCGCCAACGATCCCCTGCCATCGCGGAGCGTGTTCGGAGATCAAGACCTGTTGTAATGATCTTCTTGCGGGTCACCAGATGCGCGAGGTGGAGGAGCTCCTTGGGATGATCAAGGAGCTGAAGAATCAAGGTTTGACGGTGGTCGGCGTCGCCTGCAATTTTAGCCGGCGGCTGGTTCAGCCGATCCAGGAGAGAAAACATCCGGGCTTCGAGTACTCGGGCCAGGAGGATCCTACCCGAGGGGCCCGCCGGGCGGTGGGCAACGAGGAGATGAAGGCGCGCGTAGGCGGCTTCTTCCTCTGCCTCGTGTCGGAGAAGCATCAACCGCACCCATTCTCCTTGAAAAGGCCTGCTCCACCGGTAAGTTTTTGTTCCGAGTACTTTAGCGTGTTCATCTTGATGCTGGTTTTCAGTTTTGATCTAATCGTCTGTTGGCCGTCTGATTTTGCGATACCCCTATCGCAGGATCGGGTCTTCAATTATTTTTCTCCTTCTCTGCTTCCGGAGGACTCACCTAGGAAGGCGTACCTAGGGGGGAACACCCCCGGGTGATCAAGGCGACGCCCCGGCAGGAGGGGCAGTTGATCCGCCTGCTCCTCGGGAGTGAGCAGCTAGCGACACGGAGGGCTCCCTGAGCGCTTCAGATGAAGATGTAGAAGAGATCCGTCCACGGAAGCGGTGGGTGGTCGTGGAGAAAGTCGGGTCTCGTAGGGCCCGTGCTTCTAAACCGGCGGCGTCTGGGGTCGGTGATGCAGCTGACGATGACTCGGCGACATTGTCCGACGAGGCGCCCTCCGTCCGGGAAGCAGTGGCACACACGCCGCCGCTTCCCAAGCAGAAGCGCACAAGGAAGGTGACTGCAAGGAAGCCGGCTCGGCAGCCGGCCAAGCAACCAGTGGCGGGTTCGGACGCCGATGTTGATGAGCCAGGACAACCTTCCTCGGTCGTCGTGGAGGAAGAGGAAGAGGAGAAGGACGAGGCAATGTCCGACTCCTTATTCCAAGAGCAGGACCACGCCCGGGCCATGGGCGTGTCAGTAGAAGAGAAACGGTGGATGGTGGCGGAAGCCATTATCCCGGCTGCCGCGGATGCCAGGCCAGTCTCCAATCCGGGGACCAGGCCAATCCTGACAACGGCCACGGCGCAACGGCGACCCAAGCTTCCGATCTTGCGGCCTCGAGTTGTTGTGGTGAAGAGTACCCAGTAAGTCTTTGTTCTCATGCTCCTTAGTAGGTTAGCTGTGGGTATCATTATTTTCGAGTTCCTGTTTTAACTGCCGACTGCTTTTTTCAGCAAATCCTCCAATCTTGATGGTACGGCGGCCGGCGGGACGGGGTCATCGACTGCTACCCCGCGGAAACCTAGTTCCCCTCCCGTCACACCCGTTGGCATGCCGTCCTCGGGCGTGGCGCCTGGTGTGACGGATTCGGCCCAGGGGTCGATGGCGCCGCGATTGGAGCAAACGTCGGGTGGGATTGCTCCGGGGGAGAACGTGGTGGCGCCCGGGACGGAAGACGTGCAGGGTGGAGGGGAAAAGGCGGCGGTTTCCCCGAGCGGTGGCGTTGGGGATCCTGTAGTGGATCTCGTGGTGCCGGCCCCGTATGCAAACAAAGACGCCGCTGTTCAAGGAGAGGTCCAAGGGGAGGGCCTTCAAAAGCAGTCGGATGCCTCGGGGACTATGACGGTCCCCGTGGTTGATGCTAGTGCGGCGGAGGAGGAGGCGGTGATTGCCGAGCTACAGCTCGCAGTCGACCAATCTCGGCGCTGCGCAGAGGTTTGTCTCCTCATCTGCCTTGTTCATCTGTCGTTCTTCATTATAGGTCGCCTGAATTCTCTGCTTTTCGCTAATTGGTGTAGAGGTTAGCCACGCTCCGGCAGTCGCACCTCGAGCAGCTCCGTGACGTACAGTTGGTGCGACGGCGTGAGGCGGAGCTGGAGGCGGAGCTCAAATGGGTCAAGCGTCAGCGTGACGTCGCCCAAAAGAGCTTGAACGACGCCATCGTGCAGCATTGCTCAAATCTTCATGGTAAGGCCTTGTCCTTGTAACTTCCCCAGTGCTTCTTCTTTGCCGTCAAGTTTTGCCGTGTACTTTTCGTCCTGACCCGAGTGCTCCCGTGCTTTTTTAGAGAAGGAGATGGAGAGGGCCGGCCACCTTGGCGAGCTGAAAGAGTTGCGTTTTGCAAACGCTAATCTGCAGAAGTCCGAGGAGATCATGGCGGGCAAGCTGAAGAGGGAGCAGGATTTCCGAAAAGGTGCGGACATGACGATGCTTCAAGTGATGTATACTATCCAGAATAACACTCAAATCATAACAGACTTGGAGCAAGAGCTGGCTTTGTCACACTTGGCCTTGACGGAGATCCACGACGCGGTGAAGGACTTGCTGGACGCCGTTGCTCCGGAAGAGGGTGAGCCGACAGCCCTCGTCGCCCGCCTGCAAGCCGCGCCATCCAGGATCGCCGACCTAGTCAAGGAGTCGGCGGTTGTGTGTGCGAACGATGCTCTTGCGCGTGTTCGGACGCACTTCCCGCAGATTGACCTTGGACCAGTCGGTGATGGGGTGGCTGCGGATGCTTCAAGTGAGCAGGTGAAGGAGGCACTGGCTCAAACTCGCCCGATCGCGGAGAAGGTCGGCGAGGCCCTCAAGCTGGAGTAGGATCCTACGTGGTGGAGTAGAGTAGAGTAGATTTTGTATGTACAAGTATTCAGAAATGAGTAAAACGGGAATATTGGATATTTTATCTCATGTTTTGAGGTTGCCCGAGTAGTTCTTTTGCTTGAATGTGCTTTTCCCTTCGCTTCACTTATCCTAAGTTCATAACGTTGAGAGCGGGTCCCGTGCACGTGTAGAAAGGCTTAGGTGTCGTTCTAGGCCCGGTTACGTAGCATTTAGTTAGGAACTACTCGGAACGGAGTAATGCCGAGTGGTTTTGCTAAGGGAACAAATATTAAATGAAAAAGGGATATCTTTATTGAACTTTGTGATACATAGCTTTGTTATGGCGGCGTAAGTGCTCTAAATTCCACGGGTGCGGGACTTTAGTGCCATCCTCGTATTGGAGTCAAAAAGTACCCAGACATATGACCCGGGTCACTATGAACGTCCTTCCCATGGGGCGGAGAGTTTGTGAGCTCCTGCTGTCGATTGCACTCGGCGTAAGACGAGGTCACCGATGGTGAAGTCCCGTTGCTGGACGTTCTTGTCATGGTAGCATCGGAGTTGTTGCTGGTAGCGCGCATGCTGTATGAGGGCGTTAACTCTATGTTCCTCGATGGAGTCGAGGTCCACCTCGCGAGCTGCTTCCGCTTCGCCTTCCTCATAATTGTCGATGCACGGTGATCCGAAAGCGATGTCGGTCGGGAGTATTGCCTCGGAGCCGTAGACTAGGAAGAAGGGAGTGTGGCCTGTGGCCCGACTCGGTTGAGTCCTGAGTCCCCAAACGACCTGTGGTAGCTCTTAGTGCCATCGTCCGGCGAACTTCTTCAACGGGTCGAAGATCCTTGCCTTTAGGCCTTGGAGTATCATGGCGTTGGCTCGTTCCACCTGTCCGTTGCACCTGGGATGGGCGACCGAGGCGTAATATACATCGATGCATCTGCTCTCGCAAAAATCCCAGAAGGCGGATGCGGTGAACTACGTTCCCAAGTCGGTTATGATTCTGTTTGGGACCCCGAACCGATGCGTAATTTCTTCGATAAAGGCGGCGGCTTGCTTTGACGTTGGAGTCCTAACAATGGCTTTGTACTCTATCCATTTGGAGAATTAGTCGATGGCGACAAGTATGTGCGTGTAACCTCCCAGAGCTGCTCTAAACGGTCCCACCATGTCCAATCCCCAACAGGCGAAAGGCCACGAAGGCAGGATTGTGCGTAGAGCTTGCGCTGGAAGGTGTTTCTGCTTGGCGAAGAATTGACACCCTTGGCAGCGGCGGACGAGTTCCTTAGCATCGGAGACGGTAGTAGGCCAAAAGAACCTGGCCCGGTATGCTTTTCCGACTAGTGTTCCTGCGGCGGCGTGGCTTCTGCAGACTCCTGAGTGGATATCGTCAAGGATCTGGAGGCCAACTTCTTTCGTGACACATTTGATGAACACTTGGCCTGTGGCGGCTCGTCGGTATAGGGCGTTGCCGACTACCACATAGTTCCTGCTTCGGCGTTCCAGAATCTTTTGTGCCGTGGGGTCTTCTGGTACCTTGTTATGGGCGAGGTAATCTATGAACTCGGCCATCCAATCTTCTTCGGCGTTAATGGTCATTACCTCATAGAGTTCAGGGGCAGGCTCTGATCCGTCTCCCAACTCCTTAACAGAGGGTTTAAGGAGGCCTTGCACGAACACACCCCCGGGTACTTCCGCGCGGGTTGACCCCAGTTTGGCGAGTGCGTCAGCTGCAAGGTCGTTTTCTCGGGGAACATGATGGTATTCTATTCCGTAGAATTTTCCCTCCTGCTTGTGCACTGTCTCACAGTAAGCATTCATCCGCTCGCTGTGGCGATCCCATTCTTTGTTGACTTGGTTTATAACGACGGCAGAGTCGCCATAAACCAGTAGCCTCTTTATTTCGAGTGAGGCGGCGATGTGGAGCCCGTGGAGGATTGCTTCGTACTCGGTGGCATTGTTGGTGATGGGGAAACGTATTTGAAGGACATATCGGAGCAGTTCCCCTTTCGGCGAGATAAAAAGTACGCCGGCGCCCCCGCCGTCGATCATTAAGGAGCCATCGAAATACATCTTCCAGTGTTCGCCGCTAGTGTCTTCCTTTGCGTCCTGGCTCTCGGTCCATTCAGTGACGAAGTCGGCGAGAATCTGTGATCTGATGGCGGTGCGCGGGACGAAATCTATGATGAAGGAGGCGAGCTCGATGGACCATTTGATGATTCGTCCGGTGACATCCCTGTTATGGAGGATTTCGCCGAGTGGAAATTGCGTGACCACCTTGATGCGATGCGCTTGAAAGTAATGGCGGAGTTTCCTTGACGTAATCAGCAGTGCGTAGAGTAGTTTTTGCACCTAGGGATAGCGCGCCTTAGATTCGCTTAGTACTTCGCTCACATAGTAGACTGGTCGCTGCACCCGTTGCACCTTTCCTTCCTCTTCCCTCTCCACGACGATCACAGTGCTTACCACATTAGTTGTGGCTGCAATGTATAGGAGCAGTGTCTCATCATTGTGCGGGGCGGCGAGTACCGGTGGGTTGGAGAGGTACTTCTTGAGGTCGGTGAAAGCTTGCTGCGCCTCCTGGTTCCATTCAAACTTGTCGGTCTTCTTGAGGATCTTGAAAAACGGCAAGCCCTTATCCCCTAGCCGGGAGATGAACCTACTCAAGGCCGCCATGCAACCAGTCAGCTTTTGGATCTCTTTCTTCCCAGCCGGCGGTTTCATCCTCCGGATGGTGTCTATTTTTTCTGGGTTGGCTTGGATGTCTCTATTGCTGACGATGAAGCCGAGTAGTTTCCCTTTCGGTATGCCAAAGATGCACTTGGTCGGGTTTAGCCTCCAGTTGAGTCTGCGGAGGTTGCTGAACGTTTCAGAGAGGTCGGCGATGAACTCAGCTTCATTCTTCGTCTTAATCACTATGTCGTCAACGTAGGCCTCGGCGTTGCGACCAATCTGTGTACCCAGGGTCAGGTTTATTGCCCTCTGGTAAGTGGCGCCAGCATTGCGGAGGCCGAACGTCATCTTGGTGTAGCAGTAAGTGCCGATCAGAGTAATGAAGGATGTCTTCTCTTGGTCCTCTTCCTTCAAGGTGATTTGGTGGTAACCGGAGTAGCAATCGAGGAAGCATAGGAGTACACATCCGGCGGTGGAGTCGACGACTTGGTCGATGCGGGGCAGGACGAAGGGTCCTTAGGGCAGTGCCTGTTGAGATCTGTGTAATCAACATATATTCTCTATTCATTATTCTTTTTTATTACAAGGACTGGATTAGCGAGCCAGTCGGGATAAAAGACTTCTCTAGTGAACCCAGCAGCTAACAGCCTTGTAATTTCTACCCTAATGGCCTCCTTGCGGTCCGTCAACCTTCAAGGAGTGCTCGATCACCTCCCTCGGAACACCCGGCATGTCTGATGGAGTCCATGCAAATATGTCAGCGTTGTTTTGGAGGAAGGCGACGAGCGCACTTTCCTATTTGGCGTCGAGCCCTGAACCGATCAGGGCGGTCTTGGAGGAGTCGGCGAGCCCGAGCGAGACTGGGCGTACTTCTTCAGCCGGCTGCATGGTGGTCGGCGCGGCTCTTCTTTTGGAGGACTCGGGGATGGAGCCGGGATCTCCCTGGAATGTCCTCGCATCATTGAACACTTCCGATTGGAGCACGCTGCGTTTAATGCCGGTTCAGAGGTGGAGCCCTTCCTTGTCGTATCCCTTGGCGGTGTGCATGTCGCTGCGGATGGAGAGGACGCCGTTTGGTACCGGCATCTTCATCAGCAGGTATGTGTAGTTGGGAATCGCCATGAATTTAGCGAGCGCCAGCCTTCCGAGTATGGCGTGATAGGTGGTGGTGAAGTCGGCGACCTGGAAGTTGACGTACTCGGTTCGGAAGTTACTCTGATCGCCAAAGGTGACAGGGAGAGATATCTGCCCGAGTGGTTTGGAGCCCTTGCCCGGAATCAGCCCGTAAAATGGGTGGGGGAAGGGGCCAAAGCGTAGAGGCCGATGCCCATAACCCTCAGCGTTTGGGAGAAAATGATGTTGAGCCCACTTCCGCCATCGACGAGTACTTTGGTGAGGCGGGCGTTGTTCACGATTGGGTTGAGCACCAAGGGGTACTCGCCGACGTCGGAGATTTGAAACCATTGGTCCTCCCTGGAGAAGGTGATCGGCTGCTCTGACCAGCGGAGTGGTTGGATCGGCGATGCGTAACAGGAGAATATCTCCCTGTCACGCACCTTCTCCCGACGCTTGTCATCCACCTACGGTGGTCCTCCGAGGATGAAGTTCACCTGTCTGTCGACTTTCGAGAAAGTAGAGCCTGCGGGGGCCCCTTTCTCCTTGTCGCCTTTATCGTCATTGCGTGGCGGTAGCTTCCCTTCCTGCTTCTTGTAGGCATCGGCGAGTCCCATGCAGTCAATCATACGGTGCTTGGACTGTTTATGTATGGGGCAGGGCCCTTGGAGCATCTTGTCGAACTCGGCGCCGAAGTTGGTCCGCGGGCGAGGGCCTCCATGATCCATGGTGGCGATGGTGCGATCTCTCGAGCACTTTCGGTCGCCCATCCTGCTCGGTTCTGGTCGAGCTCGGCGCGGGTCCTCCTTCCTTGGTCGGTCTCCTTGGTGGGGCGGCCGATCGTCATCCCGAGTGCTTCTCTTGTTGTAGTGAAGCCGAGTGGCTTCCTTGGCGTTAGCTAACTTGGTCACCCGCTCAAAGAATTTGCCGGAGGTCTTTGGCAGGTCCTCGCAGAGGCGCTCGAACACCACCGAGTCGGCGAGGCCGTCAAGGAAATAGTGGATGATCTCGGACTCGGAGCAGCCGGGGACCAGGTTGCGGTTCTCCATGTACCTGTCGGTGTAGTCACGGAGGCTCTCCCCACGGTTCTGCTTCACCTTCCCCAAGTCCCATGCTGTGCCTGGCCGGATGGAGCTGCCTTGGAAGTAACTCTTGAACTTGCGGCAGAGTGTGTCCCAGTCGTCGATGGAGTTGGGCTCGAGGCTGTGAAGCCAGCTTAGCCACACCTTGGTCATGGCGACCGGGAAGTAGGCGCACATGGAGTCATGGTCACCATTCACCGCGCGGATGGCGATGCTGTACGTCCGAAGACACATTGTAGGGTCCGCCTTCCCATCGTATCTTTCTATGCCTGTAGGTTTAAAGTTAGCAGACATTCGAATGGATCTTACTCGGGTGGTAAACGTTGGGAAGCCGTCGCAGTCGTTGAGGTTCTCGGTGTTCTCGCGTCCCGAATCAGCGGAGAGATCCTCAGGGGTGCGAGCCCGTGGCGGCCTGTGCTGCTCGAGTGGAGGCCCGTACTTGCGGTCGAACTCGCGGCGGAGCGCGGCCTCATTGGCCTCCAGTTCTCGGCGTAGGCGGGTGTCGCGATCCAAACCCGGGGCACCGTGTTCACGGTTGTACTCGGTGCGTCGTCGGAGCTCTTCTTCGTCCCTTCGCCGGTGGCGGTCATCAAGGTCTCTACGGATGTCGCGGTTGTGGAGTCGTTCGCGGAGGTCCGGCTGGTCGACCATGCCTTGATCGGCTTCACGACGGCTAGCTGACCTGGAGTGACGAGAGGAAGAAGCGGCAGCCCTTTGGGCGTTAATCATGCCTGCGGCTGCGGTCAGCCTGGTCTTGATGTGGTTGAGCTCCGGGGTTTCTGGGATCCCTTCCAGTTCATGATGCGCGGCGGTGAGGTTTGCTGACGAAGTGGCATAGACGCCTATGCCGCCGACTTCCTGGATGAAATCATCGGTGAGGTTACGGGCGGCCCTGGGGTTTCGGCGATCTCGTCGCGCGTCGTGGGGCTACCTTTTCTCATCGTTGCGCTTGATCCTGGCGTCATGCTGCACTTGATCCTCTCCTTGGACTGTCGCTTCGTCGGCGGATATGTCAGAGACGAACGTCTCTCGTTTGGCTGGCACGATCCTCTTGTTTGGGGGGAGGATGCACGTGTCTTGCGGGAAAGTCGACGATGGTTCCTCTTCGGGCGGAGTCGGCACATCTTGATGATGAGGAGGTTGCGTTGTCGTGACGTTCGGGGCAGATCCGATCTGGGTGATCGTGATGGAGTTGGCCGTCCCGCTTGCATCAGGAGAGTAGTCGGCGCTCGGCCGTTCGCCGAGTGCTTTCTGGTATACGACCCCGCTGTTCCTGAGTCCAAACGGGAATCGTGTCGGGGAAGTGATGTCCTGGCGGGCGGATTCAGCCAGTTCGATGCACTCGCCGATGGAGGCAATGGCTTGGTCCATGTCTGCCTCAAACTCATGTTGGCGTGCGGCCCATCACCTCCTTCGTTCCTCGGGTGTCTCGTGAGCCCTGCGTGATGGAGGCGGAGTAGACGAAGCAGTCGGCGATGTAGGCGAAAGAGGAGGGCGGCGTCAACCGTCGCGATCGTCGAGTTGTTGGAGACCGTTGATGGTGGAGTGGTGATGGTGACGACCCCGTCCGGAGTAGCGTCGAGTTGTGGCGCGGTCTCCTCCGGGGTGGCGTCGCGGCTGAAGGAGAGCTCTCCCTTAGGTCCGGCGGTGAAGACCAAGGATCCGAAGAAGAGCATGGCCCCTTCAGCGATGGAGATCTTGGCAGATGCCGGTGTGATGACGGCGGAAGTAGATGCCATCGAGCTTGTAGATTGATCTCGTCGATCGCCCCCTACCTGGCGCGCCAACTGTCGGATTTATGGACCCGCAGTCCACACAGGGTAGCCTACGTGGTTGATTTGTTGAGAGACAGATCGAGGACCACAAGTCGATGGTAACGCAAGACGCAAGAATTGAACAGGCTCGGGCCGTCAGGATGACGTAATACCCTACGTCCTGTGTTGGGTGTATGTATTGCTGTGTATGAAGTTCCTGAAGGATCTCCGTAGTTGGGTTCTAGTCTCGAGGTGTGGATTGGCTGTTGTTGATCGTGTTGATCTCGTGCTCCGGAGGGGGGTCCCAAGGCACCTTATATAGACTGGTTGCCTTGAGTTACAAGTCGGCTAGAGATCATAACCTACCTGGAATACAAGGATTCGATCCTATAACAATTACAGATATCTTTCCTTAGAATTCCGACTAGTTTATCTTGATCTCCGATCTTCTTGCGAAGCACGCCGTCTCCTTCCTTGACCCGCACGCTGTCGTACCCAACCCGGTTTATCCGACTGGTGGGCCTCCCGACTGGTGGGCCATCCAGTCCGACAAGCCGGCCCGATAGCACTCGGATTGGGCCGTCCCTTGCCGGTTGGGCCAATCCACCTTCTGTGTACCCCCGGGGGTCTATCCCCGACACCGATGGGACATTCATTCCCGACAGAGAAAACAACGAGATAACAAGGGCTCTGGGGAATCCCGAACATCCCGGACGAGCTAGAGGTGTCGGTGTCATCCTGTGGAAGGTTGCATTCTCTGCAGATAGTAACACGTACAAGAGTCGAAGCCGCTCTAAGGCCCATAGGAGAGAAGAGTAGAGAACTTGGAAAGAGAGCTTCAGTAGACAAAGGCCGGCATCGCAGGTGAAGTGTCTAGAAAGATACATACATTGCTGAGCCAAGGGCAGACAGTGCCGGGAGGAGTACTTGTACGAGCTGGTGGATCAGCTGATGGTGTTAACCCGCCCTCCCAACGTCGTAGCAGTGTTGCTTCCACGGACCTTCCACCTGCCGATGCTGGGGACGAGAGTGCAAGCTATCCAGTGGACGAAATCACTCTGCGTACGCCTTGTGAGCTACATATACCATACAGGAACTTATCCACTAAGGTGGCTTACGGTATGGCTTATCCGGTGGAGCAAGGGCAGACCATTCATGGGGCACAAATTCCAAGTGGCTACTGCAAGGTGGGGATGGAGCAAATTTGTGAAGGATAAGACAACTTGGAGCTCGACATCGAAGGTGGCGATGGAGAAAGGATGTTAGCGGATGCTGCCCACAGCAGTATCATTCTATGGAAGAAGCATTATGTCAAATTTTCCAGTCAAGGGCCATCATCTACTCCACCCAGGGATCCCCCGCAGCCACCATCACCTTCAAGAAGGGACGAGGATGAGCCAGAGCTACCACCTCTAGGTAGGGATGATGTCGGCTCACACATGTCTCCTCCTCCACCAGCATGGCATGCCCCAAAGCGCCAAGCTACGTCCCCACGGCAGACTACTCGCCAGAAAAAGCTACATCAAACGGTGAAAAAAGAGCCTACCAAAGAAGAAAAGTTGGCCGCCATAAGGAAGAAGTTACCTTACGACCAAACTGACGAGGAAACTGCTTTGGTGGTCAAAGCCCAGGTCAAAGAACATTTCAAACCAGATGAGCCAGAGAAGCTGGTAAAAATAGATCCGAAAGCGAAGAACTTTTTTTAGATCAATGAGCGCGGTGAATCAGAAGAGATTCTTAGCATCTGACTACGACCGCCAGCTTGCAAAGTCTTATTAGCACAAGTCAGTGAAGGCTCTGGTAACAAAACGGCCGCTGGTCAGCAGAAACAAGCCAGCAGTGGAGCCTCGGGGAAGAAGGTGGCCACTCCTAAGAAGAAACAAGCCAGTCAGAGCTCTGCTAGGAGGACACAAGTGCAACAGGATGTTGACGACGAAGCACTTGCTCGGATGGTCACGGATATGGGCCTCTCACCGTTAGAACTTTTAGAGGGCGAAATTCCTAAGGCAACACCAGTGACACATTGGGATTTTTGATATGGTGAACCAATGGTGCCCCCATTTTCTGTAAAGCTACTTACCACTCAAGCGTACCGATTCCATACGTGGTATATGAAGGTGTCCAAACAGGGTAGACTGATGCTCAATGTTTTGATACAAGACCGTGATTACTTCCGTGGGCCGGCTCTCTTAATTTTGGATTTCAAGGATGTGTATGTGTTGTACCATCAAGATGCCATAGACCTCTCATTAATGAGCTGCTCGGTTGTGTAAGTTTGTTTCACTGATCTATTCTCGCAATACTTGCTTCCTTAATTACAATTTGCAACAATTACAATCTATTCTTGTCATGTAGGATGGAGATCCATACATGCTGCGAAAAATCGTATGATGATGTCAGCTTCATGGATCCATTGATGGTAAATGCCGTACTTGTATTCGGTAAGCCACTACAAACGGTGGACAACATATACTTGTACCTGGAGAGACAAAGAAGCAACAATTACATTCTTTTGCCATACAATTTCAAGTGAGTACTTCTCTCTATATATGTATAACTTTAAGATTTTTTTCTCAATACTTGTGCATGTATTTATATATATATATCTACAGCTTCCACTGGATACTCCTTGTGATCATCATAAACACCGGTCATATTTTTGTCTTGGACTCAATGTGGAAACCACAAGAGGATTACCAACCAGTTTTAGACCTGATTGACATGGCATGGACACGTTTTCGTGCAAATGTTCGAGGAAATTTCAAAGAAAAATTAGATGTGAAGACGGACTTTCCAGTATGTGGTTGGAGTACCCGCATATCTCGTAAAATCACACTAATATATAGTTGTCACGTCTAGCTTTATTCTTCTCCACTTTTAGTGTGCCAGATAGGAACAAGGGACGAATCTATGCAGATACTACGTCTGCCAGTGGATCCATACCTTTATTTCTCCAAAAAAAGCGACTAACAAATAACTCATGGTATGAAATCAAGCAATTTATACTTACATATGACTTGTTCTGTAATATGTATGATCTAGTGTTATCCAATGGATAATGAGATTAAAATTTTGTCATTTGTGATTAATGCAGAGGATGTTTTACCATGAAGAGCTCCCAATGAGAGAAAAAGCAAAATCTATTGCGGACCAACTATTTGGATTTATTATGGACCAAGTTATAAATCCAAACGGAGAGTACCACCATGACGGACGCGATATCTCTCCATATCGCTCCCTTTTCGCCCCTTCTTCCAGTTCTACTCGTCAATTGTAAACAACTTGTGCATATGTAACTTCTGTAATATATATATATATATAGCTATGATAATTTGAATTGCGTGAAAGATTGTGTAAGACATATGACGCGTACGTACACACGTAGACGAATTGCATCTAATAAACAAAAACATCAAACATTTAAAAAAAGAAAAAAAAACCCTTTGGTACCCGGTGGTAACACCAACCGATACTAAAAGGCCACCCCCGTAGCATACGTGGGAGGGCCTTTTGGTACCATTTGGTGTTACCAACCGATACCAAAGGCCGTCATTGGTACCGATTCTGGACCCGGTACCAAAGACCGAGCCCTTTAGTCTCGGTTGCGCAGTACCGGTACCAAAGGGCCTTTGGACCCGGTACTGATAGGCATATTTCCAGTAGTGGGGATCACACCCTGTCACGATGCTCCCTATCGACGTGGTTAGTTACAAGGGCACGTCCACAAGTGAACGTCTAGATATCATGAAGGGTCGACACACTAGATCTAATCACCATGGTTACATAAAGCATGCTATATAGTCTAACCATGAATTAGACTAAGGAACAATCATATTCATGATAGGTAGAAAGCATAGAAGGAGACATTGACTCGCTAAGAGATCGGCTGACATGAAGAACATTACTCATATAATAGATGTGTTTGGATCATCATCACTGAGTACATACCATTGATGACTCCAACTAGCTCTTGAACTCCACCATGGCACAACCACGTAGGAAGGCCATGGCGGCTAGGGTTGGCCTAAGCCATCCCCTAGACAACTTCAAGGACATGCGGCGGCCGTCGTCTGCCTTGGTGTATGCCCTAGGTTTCGCTGAGTTCTGGTGGATTGATCGCCGTTCCTTCGGGTATCGAGGCTATAAATAGTCTGAGGAAACCCTAGGTCAAAGGGGAGACTGAGGTGGCGCAGAAAAGGCCTGGGCCGACTGGCACGGGCCCCCCTGGGCCGGCCGGCCTAGGGCCATTTTGGCCGTCTCGGTCCCATCTTTCGCATGTAAGCTCCTTGATCCTCCAGGAATTGAAGTGCCAATGCATGTGGAAGTTGGACGTCGGTTGCTTCGGGATAAGATTGGGTCTTGATAACTTTCCATATGTCTGCTTGATTCACCTTGATCCCGAAAACATCCAACCTTATCTTCAAGTCTTTGCCCTTGCACATTCTTGGAGGTTGGTTCACCATAGATGAGAGCGAACGAGATCAGAGTCACATTAGGTTTTGGCCTTCATATTCCTCCATGCTATGCATGATCTTGGTCTTCGTCCAAAAGTGCTCATTTATAGCTCAAATACCTGTGTAAACCAAAATCCTCCAAAAATACATGCATATGCGAAAATGGGGTTATTTCAAGTGCCAAGTGGCAGGTTAGTATATGAATTGGTCCCAAAACACCATATAATTGGCACTAAAAGTGTACCATTAACGAGCGTCAACAATCCCTCCTTGCTTAAACCTTGCTCGTCCTCGAGCAAGTCCAGGATCTTTGCTTAACAAGAAAATCAGTGTTGCCCTTCAATGTCTTCCCTGCACTTAGTTATACACAACAAGACACATTGCTCTTCATGTGTTTAGCATTTAAAGTTCAAGTTGTGACCGGCTACTTTACATTATGGAAGATAGACTAGCAATAAAAGAACATGCCACAATTAAAATAAATGCAATGCTCTTGAACTTAAGCGAACTTTAGACCTTTACCTTGTTCCATCGTGAAGAGTTTTCAAAAAGATGCATATCCAACATAAGTGAGATTCTCTTGCAATAGTTCATGGAAACACTCATCTCCTCAAGTCGCTCAAGCCTATACTAGATTATTTTCAACCTATTCTACTCATATATAAAAGTGGAAGGATTATGTGGAGCTTGGTAGGTAAAAACAATCCTAGCAAAACACTATCTGAAATATTGTCAAACTAAGAGAAAGATCTATTGGAATTACCGAGACTAGTCAAAAAGGCCATGAAAAATATTGCTTTTGTGGAGATGGAGAAGGATGAAACGCACACATTTAGATAGGTGGACATGCGTAAATGGCAAATGGATGATCTTGAGGCACAAATAAAGTCCTCGTTATCGGATTGCACATGGTTAGAAAATTGAGTATGGAATTGTCTTCAAAGCACTTGGGATTTGATGAAGCTAAAAGAGCCAAGGAGCATTTTCTTTCTTTTTTTCATATTTTTCCTCTTTTCTTTTCTTTCCTTTCTTTTTCATATTTTTTCTTTCATCATCATTTTTTCTTTTCTTTTCCTCTCTTTTCTTTCTTTTTGCTCCTTAGAACCTTTGGCAACATAGTACTTACTCAAAATACTCCCCTCCATGCTTAAACAATTGCTCGCCCTCGAGTGTAGAAGTGAGGGTCGATAATTGCTGAAGTAAGTACACAAAGTCCATCTTGATCTTCTGGAAAATCACTTGAATCTTCAGGAAGTTTCTTCTCATCAAAAATTGAAGCTGTCAAAGGGAAGAAAGACCAAGGCCGGCCGGCCTAGAGGTGCTTGGGCCGGCCGGCCCACTCTCTGTGGACCTCTGTTCCTTCAGATTTTTCTGCTACGTACTCTTCGATGCGTCCCAAATTTATGTTCTTTGAATTAAGCTCTTGATTCTTCTGAATTTTCCTCGAGATAATAATCCATACTCAATTGTAGGTTGTGGTCAAGGAGGTAATCACAAAAAGATATTTTTGGGTTTAGGTGGGATATCCAACGAAGTTTGTGAAGTTTCCGGTGTAGAAACTCACAATGCATGGATAGAAAGGCTAGCAAAAAGAAGGTATGTAAAATGGAATGGTGATTGTAGTACCACTGCAGTGCCCTTCCTGTTAATGAAAACGGGAATAAGCTGAGCTGGATAGATCTTTTCTTGATTCCTGCAAGCTTGAGCATACTGCATGTTGCTATGAAGTGTTGGAGATGTTCCAGTGCATCTTCCGTAGCTTTTTCGCTAAATGTTTTGGCTTGCACCATTGCAATATATGTTGGGTTGATCTTGAGGGCTGCAGTTTCCATGCTGGTACAAGGGTGCTTCGATTTCAACCAACAGAAATGGAGAGGTACTGGGTGCTCTCTTCTGGGTTATTGAAGAAATTCTTTGGTGAATCGACAATCCTGTTTCACATAAAGAGAAACAGAACAAGGGTAAACCTGTCTAGACGATGGTATTTAATTGTGACATAAATTTAATACATAGGTTAACAACATTCTTTGACCAATGCTTTCCCCAGCAACGGTGCCAGAAATGCTTGTTGGCATTTCTTAGCGTCACCACTAGATTAGTGATGGCACTAGAGATGCCTTAGTGTAAATCTAAACATTACAGAGATTCTGCAAGCGCACAGAAGTACGTTGTAGCATTTCACCCGAGAGTGTTCCAGAGTATCGTATTTATTTCCGTAGGGAAAGCGTATGGCAAAGATGTGTGTTCTCCAATGTATTAATATATCATGATTAACATATCAAGACTAGAGCAGGGACAAACAATTTATAGAGAGGTTACGTTGACACATAGAAGGTTTCATTGCTCAAAATGTAAGTCTAGTTAATAAGAAGGTCCTAAAAGGGAACTAGGGCTTCTCTGTACTTCTTACTTATGAGTTACATACATTACAAGTGTACACTATACAAGCTTAGCAAGGGACACATGTTAGAGGGCAAATCGAGGAGTCGGAGGATCCCCTCATCCAAGGGTACTGTCATGATGTTTATCACAAAGGCCTGCAAACGCCCTAACCCGAACGGCGAGGATTACAAAGGCCCAGCGGGGCTATCACCACCCGGGGGCTACCTCTGAATACGTGGGGTAGGGTATCCCCAATGGTATTCCATACCCCAAACACCATGTTTATAATATGAAATACGTCTTTAACAATTGTACGGAAAGGTAAAGAACAATCATTACGATTCATTGAGCCATTGCCATAACATGTATCCACTATACTAAGGTGCAAGATATACATCTTATATGATGAACAGACAAGACTATAAGTCAAGTAACATAAGCAAGATAGCAATTCTATTAAAGCTCAAAGTCTTACAAATAAGCAAAGGATACAAAATAACTAAGCTCTAGGCTTACCAAGACTCCTTCGGAAACCTGTAGAAGCTCAACTCCTAAGACTGCTTCACTACTAACTAGGACTATAACTTGTAGCAAATGGAGCTTTTCCTTCTGGTGTGTGTTGAACAGGAGGCGTTGGCATCTATTTATAGCACTGGGATGCGGTTTAGGGTCGGTACGAGGCGGTTGGAGCCGAGTGGGCCCACCCCCGGGTCGGCCGACCTGAGGACTTCGCCCGACCATCAGATGAACCGACTGAAGATGTCCACAGTGCAGATTGCGTCCTTGAGGCGGTGCAGATGCGTGAGAGAAGGGAGGGCCGCAACGGCCGCCAGACTAGGTCGGCCGACCTGGCCAGGTCGGCCGATCTGGTCCAGGCTCGTTTTGTCATGATCTTGTTTTGTGTGTCTGGAATGTGGACCCTGATTACTGTGGAAGCTGGGTATGAATCCTCGGAGTAGCTCTTGATTCTCGTGTGGGCCCATCAATCCATGTGCTTCTCCTTATCCTCTTTTAACCTATTGGATGTAACCGTCATTGATTCAACGCTTCAGATGCTGTGGACTTGTGTTTCTTCTAAATGGCCAGAACTAGGCCTCATTGGGCACCAGGCCAGGTCGGCCGACCAGGGTGGGTCAGGCAACCTGGGCGTGGCCCTGTTTTTCTCCTGTAACCAAATAATCTCCATGTACAAGTGGAACTACATTATTTAAAACCAAATACTAGAGATCATTGCTAATTTATTTTATTTTACCATGTTGGCGTCACAAGATAATCATGACTTAACAAGCGCCAACACCAAAGCAATGTAAGTGCTAACAAGGCTTACAAAACTAAATGATGATGGTCTGCAAACGTGTCTAAACACCATGCTTAAACAAGATTACAAAGAGGAAATGCCCATATGAAGCATTAACATGGATATGAAAGCATTCATCATAAAGTTTCGTGAAAGAGCCAAGCTAACAAATGCATGATAGAACGATGGAATGGATGCAAAATGCAAATGCAAAGAGTTAGCAAAAGCAAGTGCTAGCAAAGGTTGAAAAGACTTTTGATGTTGTTCCGCAATCGATTGATTCAAAAAACAATTGCTTAGAGCGACAAAGCTTGGCCAACCACTTCATAAGAAGTGAAGCATTGTCGACAAGAAAATCATTCATCAAAAGAACAAATCAACCAAGCTAACAAGGTTCAGGGGAAGGGTCATGGGTATTCTATATTTTTGGCTTAAGACAAGAATTTTGAAGAGAGAAGTCAAGTTTAGAAATCTTACCTAATGTGGTTGAAAAGAAAAGGAAAAACAAAGGTTGTTTCATTGGGTGGAAAACAAAACCTATGTTTTTAGGATGGCTATAGGTATGAGAGGTTTTCCTAAGCATTTAGGATCTCGTAGGGAGGCTAGTCAAAGTTTTCAGTTAGGACAAGGAATAGAGATAGACTTAGCTAATATGAATGGTGACGGCAAGCAAATCAACACAAGTCAATCCTACCCATGTTGGCTCTGGTTTTTGGCGAGGGTGATAGGAAGGCTTAGGTGGGTTTAGCAAAAGGTTAGGCCAAAACAAAACATGCAATGCAATGCAAGGGTGAGAACAACATGGCATAAAGTGCAACACGGGTGGATGAACAAAATGACACGAAATGATATGGTGGTCTAAAAATAAAACAAAAGTTTAGAATCAAAGGGTGGTGTCATACTTCATATTTCTTTCTAAAAAGACTCAAAGAAAAAAAGGCTCTAAACACTAATAGCAATAGGCACACAAAAAGGGTCTACAAGTTTTCCAAGATCAAATAACAAAATGCTCTCTCAATAACAATTAGATCATACAACATAAAGTTGTGGCATTTATTAGAGCAATGCTACAATGTTACTTGATGATTCAATTAAATAGCACAATATAGACCGTCATCTTATATAGATAAAAGATTGGGTTGTCTCCCACAAAGCACTTCATTTAAAGTCATAGAGCTTGACTTCTCACCTTGATTATGTTCATGCGAAGACATGATCTTTTGTGCGAGAATCCAAAATGTCCATGCAGCTTGATGTCATCTTTGTAATCCATCGTGGTTTGCTTTAAACATCTTTATGTATCGAATGTCGCCGGCTTGTGTCTTTGTGTGCTAATGTTCTTGGGGCTCTTTATTTTGTTCTAAGCTTCTGAATTTGATCATTTACGCTTCATGAAATCATTACCCAAGCTCCTCTTCAATGTTGTCATCGTTATCTCCTCTACCTCGTTCTCATCACGTTGCTCCTACCTCTTCTTCATGGATTTTCCTCTGCGTCTAGAACAGAACAAATACCAAAGTATAGATCTATTGAAAAGTTTATGAAATTTCAAAATTTCCTTTATAATGAGTGGTCATTCATCTTCAACAGAGTTCAAATAGGAGAGCTATCCCATTTTATTTTAGTGCTGCGTGCTGTCCAGAAAATTCCAGAATTCACGACCTTCGATGTTTTGATCATAACCACTTGTAGGAATCTCCGATTGACTTGATCCTTGATTCGTTGGAACCGGAACTTCACGGGGCTTTTAAATATCCAAAAATATTCTGTTATTTTCTTTACAGGTTGCACAGAACTTTGATGTAAACAGTACCTTCTTGTGAATTGATCCTGAGATGTTGATGATCTTGATCTTGTGGTCTTTGGAGCATCATGTTGTGTATACTTAGGGTTCAAGATCATCACCATTGGTTCACCAGCAAGTGGCATATCTCCAATGATGCATCTTCTCCATAGTTCTTGCTTTACCCAAGGTGCCAGGATCATAGGGGGCTCTTGCTCTTTATATCGATGATCTAAGCGGTTTCCTTCGTTGCTAGCATCACTCAATTAGAAGCTTTTTGAGCATCCTACTGGAGAAGATTGATAATGTCATGGTGCTTAATTTTGTTGCCTCTAGCCTTGATCAACTTTAAATTATCATCTTTTGTGCTCAAGGCCCTCCAATCATCCTTTGACATAATCATCACCTTCTCCGTTGTTTGTTGCTGCCTTTTCTTCATTGAATTACTCTTCATCCAGTGCTGAACATGTATCAAACTTCTACTCCATTGCAATGTGCATCAAATTCCCTTTCTAACGAGTGCTCATTCACTCCAAACGGACTCGGGATGAAAGAGTTATGCTTGTTTTACGCCGGTACTATGTTCTGTCCCGAGCTGATTTCAAAACGCGTAGTGTTGAAAGATTTTACCATAACTCCTTGCACCGATCTCCAAAATTTGCTATTCTTGATGCGTTGGAAATAAGACTTGATAGAGCTTCATATTTTTCTCAATGGTACCTCTCTGATTATGGGCGAAAAACTGATCTCAATAGCAACCTTCCAGAGATATTGATGATCGGATCTCACGACTTTTTCGGGGCATGATTCATCACCTATAGCTTAGACAAACAAATCTCCAAGAGACATTAGTCTTTAAAAATCAATTGACATGATGGCATACCTTGTTCATCTTCACTTGTTTTGGGTGTGGGCTTGATAGCGGATGATGGGCCACTAACAAAACTTAGCACCTACTACTAAAGAGAGGATCTTTACGTAGCCATCAACTTGTTTGAGCAAGTTTTGGACTTGTCAAAGTTATCGATCACTTTGTGTCTAGGGTTTTACCTGTATTCATGGACACAAACAAAAAACACAAAATATATGCAATAATAAAATTAGGGTTACTCCAAAAAGTTAGATAGATCGCCCTAGAGTTCGAGTTGCCGATCACTGGCAACGGCGCCAGAAAAGCTTGTTGACGGCCCTTAGACATGCCAATTGTGAACCGCAAGCGCACGGATCATCGTAGCTTTTCCCTTAGAGTATTCCATCCAAGGTTATCAATCCATGGATCAGCAATGAACTTACTAGGGTTTCTCATCTAATCTAACGGATCTAATCCCAACATTAGGCGTTGATTGCATATAAAGGGGTGAACCTATAAGATGTGAATGAAGTGTAGGTTGATCACACCCATGAACAAAGACAAAGATAAAGAGCAACCAAAGGAGTAAACGAGCCTATCGTCTTTTAGTTGTAGTTCTAGCCAATAAGAGCAAGCGCATCATGCATCTTAAGAAATCTTTAAACCCTTACCTCCGGTCAACCTCCCGAGAACGCCACTTTACACGGGATCACATCCTGTCACGATGCTCCCTATTGGCATGGTTAGTTACAAGGGCACGTCTACAAGTGAACGTGTCTAGATATCATGAAGGGTCGACATACTAGATCTAATCACCATGATTACATAAAGCATGCTATATAGTCTAACCATGAATTAGACTAAGGAACAATCATATTCATGATAGGTAGAAAGCATAGAAGTAGACATTGAGTCGCTAAGAGATCAGATGACATGAAGAACATTACTCATATAATAGATGTGTTTGGATCATCACCACCGAGTACATACCATTGATGACTCCAACTAGCTCTTGAACTCCACCATGGCACAACCACGCAGGGAGGCCATGGTGGCTAAGGTTAGCCTAAGCCATCCTCTAGACAACTTCGAGGACTTGCGGCGGCCGTCGTCTCCCGTTGGTGTATGCCCTAGGTTTCGTCGAGTTCTGGTGGATTGGTTTCCATGCCTTTGGGTATCGGGGCTATAAATAGTCCGAGGAAACCCTAGGTCAAAGGGGAGGCTGAAGCCATGCAGAAAAGGCCAGGGCCGGCCGGCCTAGGGCCTTTTTGGCCCGTCTCGGTCCCATCTTTCACGTGTAAGCTCCTTGATCCTCCAGAAATTGAAGTGCCAATGCATGTGGGTGTTGGACGTTGGTTGCTTGGGATAAGATTGGGTCTTGATAACTTTCCATATGTCTGCCTGATTCGCCTTGATCCCGAAGTCATCCGACCTTATCTTCAAGTCTTTGCCCTTGCACATTCTTAGAGGTTGGTTCACCATAGATGAGAGCGAACGAGATTCGAGTCACATTAGGTTTTGTCCTTCATATTCCTCCATGCTATGCATGATCTTGGTCTTCATCCAAAAGTGATCATTTATAGCTCAAATACCTGCGTAATCCAAAATCCTCCAAAAATACATGCATATACGAAAACAGGGTTATTTCAAGTGCCAAGTGGTGGGTTTGTATATGAATTGGTCCCAAAACACCTCCTAATTAGCACTAAAAGTGTACCATTAACGAGCGTCAACAAAGGGCGATACGCCTCAATCTAAAGCCTAGAACAGCTCGATAAGTTGGTGAATTATCTAAATGAAGATGGACGATATGCCTCAATGTAAAGCCTAGAATAACTCGATAGATGTCGCACTTACAGACAAACCGGAGATCAAGATGATACAGCCCTGCTTGCTGAAGAACTCGACGAAAAAGGTTGTTAGCATGAGGGTCGAAAGTTGTGATGTATTGATGGTTGTGTGAACATTGATTACAATGGCACAGGGTTTATATTTATGCCCTCAAAATCTAACTAATCCTTGCCGGATACGACAATATCTCTAATTTATTTAAAGCAAATCTTAATCTAAACTACCAAAAGAATTACAATTGTCGCAAAACTAGGCCTTGGAGAAGCTTCTAGATACGCCCTTCCTCCGTAGTCGTAAACGCTTCGGCCTTCTCATCACCGTGCCCGATTAAGACTCATCAAAACACGCTCAATCGGAATCAAACTTCCTAGTCTAAATCGGATTCGGTCTCCTCATCAGAATCGGATCGGCTGTAACCTTTGCTTTCACTGTCTCTGGCTTCCACCAAAATCAATATTTCTTCTATGCCAGCCGAGTCAAAATTTGGTGTCAACACACATGAAGACCCAAGTATCATGAAAAAAATATATTATAGCCATGCTCTCAAAATAAAGTCAAGAGGAGAGATATCATATAAAAAGGAGCTACAATTCCATTCTTCCATACACATGCAAATCTTGATCAGATTGTATGAATAGTTTTCTTCTTGGACCACTCTTTGACTTTGCAATATATGTGATGCAAGTATGCCTTATCGTTACTCCCACCTTGAGCTACACATAAGCTGTTGGAAATAGGGTGAAAGAAGCCAAGAAAATGCCTTGGTAAGGAATCATACACATTGAGTGATTCGAGAGAATCATTCAAGGAGCTATGCAAGGTTGTGCTTTTGAAAATTTACCAAAAACCCAAGTTACTTAACAGAAGAGTGCAGATGACTTTACAAGGCCGTTCTGTTCCTCAACCATCCAAGATGACATGGACGTTAGCCTAAACAGTAAATGCTAAACAGTCGGTCACCTACTGTTTAGCTCTTTATTCGGGCTAAATGGTCATTTAAACGGGTTAAGCGGTCATTAAACGGAATAAATGGTTGATTAAACGGACATGGCTATTCAGTGTGTAGCGATTAAATGGTGTGTAAACGGGCTAAACGGCCGAGTAGGCAAACAGTGACATGGTAGACACTTCAACATTCACAAGTGCATGTATGTTTTGGAATAACTTATATGCTAGCTTCATATCAGAAGGAGTCATGGTTTCCATATTAGTCCTAAAGCTTTACTCAAGGACGAGCAAAGGCTAAGTGTAGGGGAGTTTGTTGACGGTCCTTAAGTACCACTTTTGACCGTTAGTTCCTATAGAAAATATATATAAAAAAATGCATTCACCATAGCTATAAGGCTTATATCTAACCAATTCCAAAGTTTTGGTGAATATGTGAGTGCAGAGATTAAAGTGTAAAAAGGGAAAGCAAAGTGGGCCCCGGCCAGGTCGCCCGACTCCACCAGGTCGGCCGACCTGGGCCCAGACCCAATGAAACTCCCCTTCATCCCATGCAGAAGAAGCACATTAAGTGAAGATCTCAACCATGGATTCAATGACGGTTTGCACCAAGGGTGAGAGATGAGCCACATGTCACTCACATGGATTGAAGGCCCCACATCTCAACCCAAACTCACGCAAATGAGGCGTACCACCTGGAACCGACCTCAGGACCCACTTGGCAGCCACCAAGAGAAGTGTGAGCCCGAGAGGCGGCAACCCCAGGACAGCCGACCCCCCAAGTCGGCCGACCTAGGTGCGCGCCGGACTCGGCCCTCCCTTGACCAGTACCTGCCAACGGCCTCCAGGAAGACATCCAAGTCGTGCACGATCAAGGACGGTGGATCCAAGGGTCGACCGACCCCTAGGATAGGCCGACTTGGGCCCACCTACAAACCACCTCAGCCTCTGCGTACTGACTTTAAACCGCCTTCACTACCTATAAATGCTTGAGTATGGGGCAGAGCAAATTATCATCGAGCTGGAGCAAGACATCAAGGTGAAGCCTCCTCATATCTTAGAGTAGAAATAGGGAGAGAGTGAGGAGAGTCTGGAGGAGTCCCGGCGTGTCGGCGAGCCTCCACATGTACCTCGGCGGATACGAGCCCCTTAGTAAGTATCTGGGATATTCAGCTAAGTATTTGAGTTATAGAAAGCTGAATTCCTTATTTTGCTTGTGGGTTCGTTGCTTTATTCGTAAAGTATCTTAATCTCTGATCAAGGATAGGATAGCCGATATTATTTTAAGCATGGTGGTTAGGAGTATATCTGCCCTTGTTTGTCTTGTAACCCCACAGATTAGTAGAGGTAGGCGACAGGTGGTGACAGCCCTGTCCGTCCTTTGTAATCCTCCACGTTCGGGTGCGGCCTAGAGCTGTTGGTCGGCAATTTCCTAGTGGCCTAGGATACCCGGTGCCCAAAGCAAGCATAGGAGAACTCGCTTAGCTATATTCTCAGCTTAGTGCTAAGTTATCCTCTCTACCCAACTTTTATATCAACTCGATCGATCCGGCCGACCGTATTAATTAGACAGTGCCCTCACGTTCCTCGTGGATTCGATATCTAGTTTACTGTGGGTGGAGGCTACTTCGACAGTCGTGTGCTTGCGAACTTTCTGCTTGTCACCGCTGGTGTCAACAGTAATGTAGCCCCTTTGGCAATGGTGCTGGAGTTATGGCATCGGTGGTTAGGCAATGGTGGAGGCGATGAACCCTAGCTACGTAGAGCGTAGCCACTGGCAGCAGAGGAGCGAGGCCTCATTCTAGACACTTTCCTGGTTAGATGGTCCTGATTTCTGGGTCCTGTGGGCTTGTTTGGGAACTAGTGTATTGGAGGGGCATGGGAGGTATTGAAAGAGAAATTAGTTCATTTCTATCTCAATCCCCTTCATTCCACTCCAATACACCTCTATCCAAACAAGGGCTACGGGTGTATCTCTTACCCCACATGACACTATGGCGCCATATGTGTTTGCAACTCCATACAGGATCGCCTGGTATTACAATACGAGATCAAATGAAAGCCACACTTTTGAGATTAAGGCATGTAAGGAAACAACAGAACCGGAATATGTACGTTTCTTCTGGAGGTTGGCTTCTCTTTCTTTTCCATCAGTGCTCGGTATTATAATATCAAGACCTAAACTAGGTAAAGTAGCTTGGCAGTGGACCGACTAGCGATAAGAGGTTGGCCACACAACGTGACATGCGTCCTCTGCCACCACAAGCCGTAGATAGCCTGGCACCTTTTAGCAGAATGCAGATTCATGAAACGTATCTGGAAGTTAGTGGCGACATGGTTCGCTATTGAGCTGCTTGATCCGATCAACTGGACGGCTACGTCGGAAATGATGGAATGGTGGAACTCAATGGCCACTCGGGCAGGCCCCCCCTGAGAAAACTGTGAGTATGCTACTGCTGCTGGTGGCATGGGAGGTTTGGATGGAAAGAAATTCGTGAACCTTCTAGCGTAAAGAAGTTTCGCCTACCTTCTGTTTCAAAAGATTAAAGAGGAGGCTAGGGCGTGGTGTTTAGCTGGGGCAAAATGCCTTGAGGAGATAACGAATGTTGTATAGAGGTTCTTTCTTTTTTTTTCTTCCCTTTTTTCAACCTGTAATCGGCTCGCTGAAGCCCCTTGCTTGTAATTTTCTCCTATGTTAATAGAAACGAGCTCAGTAATTACCGTATTTCTCATGCTATCTCGAATGCTTGGCAATCTGTGCTCTGTTCATTATAAAAAAGTAGCTTGGCATTTCTCAGTAATTCTAATATACCTGAACCAGGTAAAGCAGCATGACATTACCGTATTTCTCATGCTATCTCAAATGCTTGGAACGTTTTTATCCTTGATAGATGCGGTACCCCTGTTTTCAAACACCGGCTGTGGTGTCAGGATGCCAACTTGGCATTTCTACAGAAGCAAATGGGCACTTCATTTCAGAAATGTTCTCAGCCTGGTCTGCAAATAAAGAAAAGAAAATGTACATTGGGGTCACTTTCTGGCCCTTTCAAAAAATCTGAGGAAGATGAGGTGGAGTTCAGACCTTGGATAAATGGGCGAGCGACGCATTTGCTGAGCAGATTGCAGTCTTCTTGAAGGATAAAAATGGAAGCCTCTGGGTTGCACAATCAGGTTATGAAAATAAAAAGGGCGACGCATTTGCTGAGCAGATTGCAGTCTTCTTGAAGGATAAAAATGGAAGCCTCTGAGTTGCACAATCAGGTTATGAAAATAAAAAGGGCATTTCTCTAAAATTTTAGTTCAATGGATAATGTAAGAAAATCAGATCTGCATGCTTTAATTGCAATCATAATAAAAAAAAATACAAGGGTTTGGTTTAGCCTTAGCTATGTGATGCAGCAAATCTTTAGGTGAATTCTCTCTCTCTCTAAAACTGTATTATCATACTTGATTATATTTGTTTTTAACCAAAACAATGTGGACCATAGATATCTGTTTTGGATGTAGAGTTTGGATATGTGTTATGTTTGAAATAATCTTGGGCTCATCATAAAGGATCAGAGCATGGAACTTCAGGTCAATTGTGTATGACTGTATGTGATGGAAAGTTAAAGTTACTATAAATTGGTAGAATTTAGTAGTACGTGAGTTCCATGATCCTACAGTTTATAAAAACTTTATCATATTATTAATGTCGATTTTCAACAATATTTGGCAATAATGACATGGTGACAAAATTATTAATATGACTCCATGGGATGAATGGTGGGGTAGTTTAAGTTGAATTACGAACTTTATATATCAAATTTTGCCTTCATATCATTTTGTAGTCTGACACTTTAATCCTTTGTCCATTTATTTTGCAGATCCTAACAATTTTATTGAAACTCTTTGGGAACGGATGTATACACAGTTCAGAACAACTTATTTCCTTATCTTGATTGCTTAGAGTGCTCACCTTTGCACCGAAAAACACAATGTCGAGAGTATCAAAGAAAATTCCGAGATTAAAAGTTAGTTCACATTTGTAGCAACTTTATTATTGGATTCTATTTCACAAGCAAAATGGACTCTATTTCACAAACAAAAAAGAAACAAACCCATAGGATGGTTCATAGACAGTGGAGCGGCAAAGCCGCGCTAGCTTTCTAGTTTTACCTAAACTGATGCTAAGCCTTAGTATTGAGTCTATGTTTTTTAATTTTAGCCTTTTAATCGTATATTTCTTCTTTAGTTCCAATGATTGCCCATTTCATTGTGCTACTTCTGATATCTGTCTTCATTGCTTTATCTCTATTTTTTTTCAAATCTCCATTTGTGGGTTTGGTCATTACAAATGATGTTTTTTGTCTTCATCTGATAGGCATTTAGTATGAAGATGATATCTATGATCTGCTTGTTGATGTTTCTTATTATTGCCTCATTCTCTAATTCTTTATTTTGCATAAGTATATTTTCTGATTTAAATGCTCTAATTGATATGTTGGCATTATGTTATATGCAATTGTTTGTTCATCTTATCCTTTTTGGATTTTTGAAGTATTCTTTGAATTTTTCACATTCATAGATTATTTCTAGCATTTCCTTTTCCATGGCAATGCCGATAACTTAGCTTAGATTATTTCTATTATAATGCATGTAGATGTTGCCTCCCAGTGTGACAGAATGTAGCTTACGCCTACATGCTATGCTACCATACCGACTCACTAGGAGGCAACTTGCCAACTTCTTCATGTATTCTACACTTGTCATTTAGGTTTGCTGAGCCATGGTCTGTATTAAGTGTCCTTTAGACATAGAGATTCCATTTTCGTCCTAATGATGACCATTTGCATTTTTTTTCATCTGCATTTCAGTGCCCTTTAGACATATTGATAGCCATGGATTTAATTTTGTTCTTAAAACTTTAGCTCAGGCATTGAGTGCTTTATTTCAGAATTCCATCTGGTTTGCTTATGGTTGTTTCCATTTTCAATGATAATTTATTTTTAATTTTTCAGGTCATATTTTTTGCATCTGTTTTATTGTGACTACAGTCATCAATAACTGTTTACAATTCTACTAACTTCAGATTAAAATCATAGTTCAAGTTTTAATAAATTACAATGACAATGCCACTGTAATTGTTAGAACACCCAATATGTATTGTGTATTAGCTTGTCATTTGCAGTATATTTCCCTTTTTCTGGGTTTGAATTCTTCCTCTCATTGTTGAAATTTGCTCTACATTATTTTTTCTGCGCCTTGTTTTTTTTAGACAAGGGAATATATTTCAATATTCCAGCCTCTGCAACGATCGGTACATGTAGCTGTTCGTTATTACATCAACGACCACAAATGTTGGAGAAAATAAGAAGGAACACATAACTCGACTCGAAAACATTTAAACAGAGGGTAGTCTATTACTAAAACACTAGCCATTGCTAGCAAAAATCTCCATCGACATGGTCTCAAGTGTACGACATCCCCAAATAACTTGGGGGCGCTCCTCCTCCTTATGCAAGAGTGACCAGAATCGCATCTAGTGTGTTCCTCTGAAGATCACCTGCATAGGATTAAAAATTCTTGTATTGTTAAAGACCATATCATTTCTACAAAGCCACATTGCCCAACATAAGGTACAGGATCCTACCAAAATTTTGTATCTAAGTTTCTTATCAACCCCAAGTAACCAGTCATCAAACATATGTTGAACATTTACAGGAGGTGTAATATTAAAAGAAACTTGTACAATTCTCCATATCAATCTAGCAACATGACAATCAAAGAAAAGGTGTTGGGATACTTTCATTAACATTACAAAAGCAACATTTTAGATTTCCCTTCCATTGGCGTTTTGCTAAATTGTCTTTGGTAAGAACTATTCTTCTAATCAAGTACCATATGAAAATTTTTATTTTTAAGGGCAATTTTAGCTTCCATAAGGCATGGTTATGAGATACAACATCTGGATCGGCAAGCATCCTATACATAGAACGTACCGTGAACTTTCCGTCTTGTTGCAACATCCATCTAAAAGTGTCTTTTTGATTACTTAATTGGATATGCATAACCTTAGCCACTAGCTGATGCCAGGCTATTAAGTTATTTCCAACTAGTGATCTCCTAAAAGCCACATTTGAAGGAGCCGACCTTAGTATTGTTGCAACCGTTGCACTCTTTTTCCTCACAATATTATATAAGCTTGGGAATTGCTCCCTAAGAGGAGTATTATCTAGCCAAGCATCCTCCCAGAACCTAACTTGAGTACCATCTCCCATGTTGAATTTGCCTAATCTCAAAAAGTCTTTATTCACCTTCATAAGGCTCGACCAAAAGTGAGAGTCCCCAAGCATATGTTCAACCTGAGTAATAGTTCTATATCTCAAATATTTACTTCTTAGGCGTTTCTGCCAAACACCCTCCTCATTTATGAGTTTAAACAACCATTTACTAAGAAGACACTTATTCTGTAAGTCAAGATCTAGGATGCCTAGGCCTCCTTGATCTTTTGGCATACACATAATTCCCCATTTTGTTAACCTATATTTCTTCTTATGCTCATTACTTTGCCAAAAGAATCTTGATCTATAATAATCCAGTTTCTTTAAGACTCCTTTTGGTATTTCAAAGAAAGATAGCATGAAGATGGATAAGTTACTAAGAACCGAATTAATGAGAACCAAGCGACCACCTACAGATAGCATCTTTTCTTTTCACCCACTTAGTCTGTTCTGAAATCTGTCTTCAATTTCTTTCCAATCAGAATTCCTCAGCTTCCTATGGTGCATTGGAATCCCAAGGTATCTGAAAGGGAAAGATCCCATTTCACATCCGAAGATTTGTGAGTATTCCATTTCGAGATCCTTAGCTTCCCCATAACAAAACAATTCACTTTATGAAAGTTGATTTTGAGGCCAGACAATTGTGCAAAAGCACAAAGCAAAAGCTTCATGTTCTTGGCCTCTTCTAAATCATTTTCCATAAAAAGAATAGTATCATCAGCATATTGCAAAATGGATAAGCCATCCTCCACTAGATGTGGTACCACTCCACTAACTGGCCATTTCCTTTCGCGTGGGCAATTAAAATGGCTAACATATCCACTACTATGTTAAACAAAATCGGTGATAAAGGATCTCCTTGTCTTACACCTTTCTTTGTTTGAAAGTAATGGCCAACGTTATTATTTACCTTAATACCCACGCTACCTCTAGAAGTTACTTGGTCTATCCATGCACAGAACTATGAAGAGAAACCCTTCGTCCTCAAAACTTGTTGAAGAAACGGCCACTTCACTTTGTCATATGCTTTCTCGAAATCTAGTTTAAGAATAACTCCATTCTTCTGTGACACCCCTAGTGTCACTACGGTAATTAAAACAACAAATTGAAACTTAACAAATTAAATCATGGCATGCATCATGTTTGTTGCATATGTTTGAGTGTATGTGTATGTGTGAACTTGATCTAGGATAATTATAATCTTGAACACACTTAACTTTTCAGGTCAAGAGTAACCCAACAAAATAATCCTAAATTAGCGAATAAAAGTTTACTTGAGAGTTTTTGATCAGACTCAGAAGTCAAACACATAAATAAATGAGTTAAATATTAATTAACCTCTAGAATGAGTTTAACTGAAACTAACAATAAAATCAAATTTTATATATGAACTCAACTTTTGGCCAATGTGAAAGTTGTAAAACTTTTCAAAACGAACAACTTTCATAATTCAAGTTTTCTCTGAAAATGAATAGAAAAGGGGCCAAAACTTCAATCAAATCAGACCCCTTTTTCCTCTCTTTTTCTCTCTCTTACTCTCTTCCTCCTTCCCTCACGAGCAGGCAGGCCGGCCACCTGGCCGAAGGCCTCTGGGCGCCGCCTGAGCTGCCCAAGGGCCGGCCACCGCACGCCTGGCCAACCAGCGACGCCGCCCCTCCCCGCCCGTGCGCGAGCACCACGCGGCGGCCCTGCGACGCGCCACCGCCGCTCACCCCTACCCGCGAACACCACGCGGCGGCGAGCTCCCAAGCGCCGCGCCGCTAGCCAACCCGGCGCTGCCGCTCCTCTCCACCAATGGAACGTGCTTCCTTCGCCCTGGCTGCAAGCCCTCCCCCTCCCTGCTCGGCTATAAAGCCGCACCCCTTCCCGTTCTTCTTCTACAATGCGACGAACAGAAACCAAACCGAGCTCGAGCTTCCTCAAAAATTCGCCGGCGTCCACCCTCCTCCATCCAATTCCCCTCCCTCACACCTCCACCACGTCCCTCGCCACCTCCCCAGCCCCTCCTCGCTGGCCATTGTCCACAGGGAGACCGGGAATTTCAGTTCTCCGGGTTGCTGCCGAAGCTGATTTGCTGCCGCCCGACCTCCACCGTGGGCAGCCTTCTCTGGTTCCTCCCCGCCCAAGCCGACTACCAAAACGGATGCGCGGTGAGTTGCTGACGCTGCTATGCCTCTTTCCCCATGCTCTCTGCTGATCCATGACCGAGCCACCGCCACGGCATCCATTGCCAGGCCAAAGCCGCCCCAGCCTTCCTGGCCACGCGCCGGGCATGGGGGCAGAGCCGCACCCTCCCAAGCCGCCCCGGGGTAGGGCTGCCGGCGGCCGGGGGCCCTGCTGGCCGGAGCTCCCCCTCCCTGAACCTATGCAGTGCTCGATCTCATCTGGAGGAAGAAGAAGGGTATATGTGCGAGATAAACAGAACTATAGGGGGTTATGGGGAAAATTTCAGGGATCTTTCTGCAAAATGTTTTCAGATTTAATGTTTAGATCGGCTGAAAACAAACAAATGCATCTAAAATCGCAGAAAAATGCTAAAAATACAAACTCAGTTTTGTTAGCTTCCTTGTTTATAGATCTACACAGTGGTGGGACATAAACTCTTGAAATCTAAGTTTTTACAATAGTTTTGATTTAAGTAAGGAAAAGGCTTATGGAACTAAATAAATGCCTAGTAAATAATATGAACGTGGGAAAAATATAAATCCACCTGTTATAGTCTTGTTATGTTCAGTGGAGTTTAATAAGCTTGAATTTCAACTTGTGTTATATAAGTTTCATATAGTTTTTGTGCACCTATACTTTAAGCAAAGATAAAAATTAATAAATGTCCCTGCTGTCCATAAAATGATATGCTTTTTATCATGTGCTTCTGTATTCCATACAAGTGCACTATGAAAATATTAGATCCAAAAAGCATGTGTAGATTTAGTAGCTTTAATCTTTGCTCTAGCTGTTCTAATGCAAATAAATCACCAGAAATTATGTGTACATCAGACACATCTGAAAAATTCAAAGTAATATCATCTGATGAATAATAACCTCCAGTAAAAATGTTTGACTTCATAAAGTACTTGTAGATTTATTTATGCTACCACTAAGTGGCTATTAAAATAAAGAGAAAACAAATAAGTAACATAATGGTAGGGTCCTGAAAATTATGTTTTACTATATAAAACTCAGAAGTGTGCTCACTGTAAAGTTTTGTTCATGCAAATATGTTTTCTATGCTTTAATCGCTAAACTATGCAAGAAAAAGGCTCAGAAATAGATAAATAAGTGATATCGATGAACACTTAATTATAATATAATTATACTCAGTTAATTTCTGCCACATGTATAATTGAGTTGCTGCAATCATAAGGCTAATGATTACTCTGGTGAAAACACTATGAATCTTATGCATGTGCATACGTGTAGATTTCGCACTAGCTGACGGAACCTACGAGCTGGTGGCCCGGTCCGAGAGTGAGCAGCTTGAAGCCGACGCTACTCCAACTTCCCAAGACCAGGACCAAGTGCCGGGTAGTGCCCCACGCTGCAACGAAGGCAAGCACCGGAGCATATGACCCTTATGTTTTGAAATGTCATTACTTTTTCTATGTTTACCTTGCTTGTGCATTTAAGTTTCAGGAGTTGTTTGAAACCTTAGATGCATGATCCATAGGTACCCAAGTTCTTACTAGTAATACTAGGTCGTTAGCTTGCTATGCTAAAATAGGACCCGGTAGAAGTCGAGTGACTTCTTGTCACTCGCGAGATATAGGTTTCCCACTTATGTTGGAATCATGAGGAATTTGGTGGACGGGTTTTTATGCGATAACCCGTGGTGGTTGATCGTCCCGTCCACCTACTGAATTTGGTTAAGGTAAACGTGTGGCGATGTTGGTCAAGCTTTTGAAAGTACTAGTCGTATGCCGTGAAATAATGGAAAGCGGTAAACCGATGTACCAACTGGAATTGACGTTTGACTTTTCCCCACTCCTTTCGGCGAGGGCGAAGATGGCGGGTGTAGTAGTGGTCGCAGGCCAGCTCTGCCTGGGGCATCTGGGGTTGTGGGACTTTGCACCCGATTGGAGTGGGCTCTGCGCAAATGGCAGGAAAAGGCGGGAAAGGTTGTTGCGTGAGGACCGGGGTGTCGCTCACGTGACGTACGATTAGGTTGTCCCATGCATGGTGTAAAATCGACTTAAGTTGTCCGTCCTTCGCGGTTACATGAAGCTGCTTGATCTCTTTTCACACTGTATTAAACAAGAGGAATTATGGAGATGAATGATGAATATGGTTGAAGTATGATATTAATTGTTTGTCACCACCATGATTGAATTAGTCAGGTGCAAACCTAGTTAATGGTTAGGCCCACAATAAAGGGATGCTAAAACTTGAAAACAAGGACCAACTCTTAGTCGCTTTTGGCAAAACAATCCCCTCAGCCAAAAAGCCTTGCATGTCTAGGAGTCGGAATATTCTTATTCCAGTCGGGTAAGTCTTGCGGAGTATTAGTATACTCAGCCTTGCTTGTGGCTCAACTTTCAGATGATGATGATGCCTACAACTCTGTTGATGCTTTGACTTGGCCGTGTACCCTACCTCCCGGTTGGACCGTGGAGCTGGAATCGTCCTCCCCGGGAAGGGAGAACGAGGAGTGATGTCATGTACGGGCTTCATCATGGCACCACTAGTATCGTCGTCTAGAATTATCGTTTTATTTCCGCTGTGCAATGAACTCTGATCTGTAATAATGAAGTACTAAAACTCGTTTTATGTTATCCATGTGAACTATTGTGATGTAATAAATGGTGACTTGTATCATCTGTGCTCACCGTCGAGTGAGTCTCGCTGCTATCGGGTTTCTCGATCAATGATTACCGGTAGTTTAATCGGGACGTTACCCGACAGGCTAGCACGATTAACTCGGTTGAAGTGTTTGAGGACCTAAAGGATTGGTCTCATATGCTTGAACCGGATTAATTGGGGCAGGTCTGCTACATCTTCTTCTTCCTATGCATCTCAAGAATGGTTTCATGAAGAATGACCACACCTTCTAAAATATACCTACCGAGTAAAAAGGCTGTTTGTGAAGGTTTAATTACTTTTTGGGCTACTAAGTTAATTCTGTGCCTTGCAGTATGTGTATGTTGTTAATTGTGATTGTGTTAATTTGTTGTCCATTTTCTTGTCTTCTCTTATATTGCTATTTGTAATTTATTTGTATATGCCCTCTGATAAACATTCTGTTATATTTCACAACCTTAAGTATTTTGATACTTACTATGTTTGTCATTTTTGCTATGTTGCTCAGCCTTAATAATTTGTGGTGTCTTCTATTGGATCAGCTGAAGTCACATGCAATGCAACAGTACTTGATTCACAAGACTATCAGATGATTCCTTTGCTTCATGTATTATAAATAAGTGTTTATGTGACTATCTATCTTATTAGTATGTTGAACTTTTATATTAAGTCTTAGTTGTATGTTATGGTCTTAGTGGACAAGTTCTCTTGTGTTCAGTGTGTATTTGCTTAATGGTTAGTGGAACTTTAGGTCCAGTGTAAATTCTGTTTTGCATCTATTCATCAAATCCAGTTGTTCAATCCAGAATTTGATTTGACTAGATTTTTGCTTGGATTTTTTCTTTTGAAATTCGTATTCAGATTTGTCTCATATGCTCTATTTAATATTTTGGGTGAAGCATGCTTTCAGCTCAACCAAATTTGCTTTAGCATTAGATTTGGGTGATTTTACTTTGTCCCTCACCTGGGTGAGGACAGCCTTCAAATCACTTAAATCAGTTTCACATGCAAATATGGATGATTTCGATGGTTTGCTCACCCAGGTCAGCAAATACTTTGTTTTACCCAAGTAGGCCATAGACAAAAGAAAAAACAGTGTATATATATCATCAGCGTGATAGTTACAACACCAGCCACTATCAAGAGATACGAAGCAGGAAAAGGCAACAACTTCTAACAAAGAAAAGCAACAATCCACGCACGCACGCTGGAGCTAGCGTAGAGGCAGACTGGCAGAGACACTACAACGACGCTGACAAAATAAAGTGCAAAAGCGCGTGGCAACTTAGCTCTCTCCCATGCCATCCTCTGTTTCGGTCAGTGCAAACACAGCACGCGCCATCTGGCTCGTAGCGTCTGATGCCAAGATGAGATCATGTCATTGTCGTCATAGATCTCCGGTCTCATCTCACCTGCCAATGCAGAGAGAGAGAGAGAGAGATTTCGACTCCCATCATGGTCACTGTCGAATGCCGACGTTAGCTGGCTAGCTAACTGTTTGACCCGCGCGCGCCGAGCTTCTTGACCTCCACCTTGAGGGACTTGAGGTACCTCACGGCCTCGTCGAGGACGGCCGGCGTGTCCATCCGGTCGCCGCCAGGGATAATCCCCTTTAGCGTCCGCACCATCTTCTTCATCCGCTCTTTCTTCTTCTCCCCGCCTCCACCACCGATCTGGAGATTCCGGCTGCCGCCGGTGGCCCCATACCCGGACGAGCACGTGGAATCCGGGGATCCCCCGGCGCGGCACCCCGGGGTGCGGCCCGTGCTGACGACGTCGTCCTCGTCCTCGCCGTCCTCCGTGCTCATCAGCGCGTCGATCTCGTCCGTGTCCTCCTTCTGCCGAATTGAGGCAGTGTCGCCATCATCGCCGCAGCCATAATAGGCACTCTTGCCGGCGTAGTTCTGATCGTAGCCGTAGCAGCGGTGGTTGTAGTCGTACCCGCCTCCGGAGGAGCCGAAGTTGTTGGCCAGCGAGGGGTGGAACATGACCCGACTCCGGTCGTACGTCTGGTCGAAGATGACGTAGTTCTTGGGGCAGGTGTCCGACGGCTGGAACTCCAGCCCGGTGAGTGGCGCCGGGAAGTCGTGCTGCCTCCGACCGGCAAGCGGGTCCTCATAGGCAGCCGGCGCGGCGGGATACCGGTCATTCGCTGTATAGTACGCGCTTCCACCTCCGTAGCCGGCCATGTCGTAGTCATAGCCGCCAGTGCCGGCGCCGTACCCATAGCCGTAGCCGTAGCCGTAGCCACCGTACCCGTACCCTGGGTCTCCCTGCATCAGGGTGCTCGTGCAATGCTGCACTGCTGCTTGATTTCTGGATTTGTGTGTGGAAAATCTAGAAATATTTTAGGCTTCTGATTGGGATGGAAATGAGGGATTTGTTAACTGGACTTGGGAGTTGGATTTTCTTGGTGGTTGAATTCAAAATTGTTGCAGTTAGCTTGGTTTGGGTTTGAGGTTTTGAGGAAGGAGATTGAGGTGCGGACTTGATGGTTGAATCTACGTCACGGGCTTTAGAAGCTGGCGGAAGTATTCGGCCTGCAAGAAGTAATCATTGCAAACTAAATTAGAGTGATATTTGCATGTATTGGTTATAAAGACTTTCTTTGATGAAACATCTTTTGATGTTACAAGTTGCAACTCGTTCTAGAGCCTGCTACAAACTTATAATAAGATCAGATTACAAGGTGAAAACAGAGCGCAAAAAGAAGAGGGCTAGAGGAATTGGTCAAGTTGCATAGCTAAGTGCAAGAAGATAGGAGCGCAAAGTAAAGCCATCATGAGTGCATTACTATCTAGCAATTTGTGAACAATAAGGCCTCTCAAGGTATGATTCAGAACTTTGCAGGCAGTGCTGGCCGACACATAAATTAGCTTATCCTAGGCAGTCCCTTCGAAGCGCAAGATCGTATGCAGAACAGAGTATATTAATTTTAGATGCTAGAAGAACAGAGTAATGCAACGAAAAAAGAACTGCATAAACAGAGCAGCTATGGTGGCGCGTTCCTGAATGCTTAATCAAGTTTAATGTTTTATTTACTACTCGACCACTGCTTTTTGAAATGAAGCAAATTTTGTTCTGTCATGTTGCTAGCATATCGAAACTGTTCAGATGGCCGCGTCAAAAAATTTGCACCAAGGAATCTCGCATGCATGGAGCCCTAAACGAAGTCAATTTACAAAACCTTTTGACAGATTAGTGTAATTTTGCGCGACGAATCTAACGAGCATAATTAATCCATGATTTGCTACAGTAATGCTATAGTAATAATTCTCTAATCGTGCGGTCAAAGGCCTCATTAGATTCGTCTCGCGAATTTGCCAGGGGTTGTGGAGGTAGTTTTGTAAACTGGCTTTATTTAATACCCCTAATTAGTGGTCAAAGTAGGGTGAAAAAAATTTGCACCCCCATCTAAACACTGCCCGCTTCCCAAACCGAGGCAAATGTAGGCTAAGACTTTGTTTAAGCTAAAGTTGACGAGTTTCATGAAAAGTTCATGAGCACGTCTTTTGACTGCCCAAAGCATTGTCCACACGTTGGCCCAGTCCTCATCATTGTCGTGGAGAGCCGCCATGTGGTGGACGACCCCGATGGCTATCCTATCAAGTATCAACACCAGTCCTAACAGCCAGCACCAAGAACACCAAGTTGCTTATCATCTACTACATATGAACAGGTGACGACCCGATGCGTGCAGGCAACACGGACGACATCTGAAAAATGCACGATGGGAAACCAGAATTGCGCAATATCTTGGCAAGAGGGCGCTGACCTGGCAAGCTTGCATCAATCTGTTGTAGTACGCGACGGCGCCACTTGTCATAACGACGGCGTCAAGGCTCCTCCGGTTAAACCCAACGCACATGTCCTCTTCAGCAGCCGGTGTATCGCCCGCGCTCCAAGCAGGCGTCGACCTCTCGATCGCTCGACTGAGGGAGCGGCGTGAGATCACAGGATGACGCGGAAGAACACCACCAGCTGCACGACCATGCGCACCCAAGGCATCATGCCCCCTTCTGCGTCCTTCGCCACCGCCTGAAATTATAAAAAAAAAAAAAACACCAAGCGATCAGCGCCAGGATCAACCACTTCGATCTGGAAATAGCGCAAGACAGAAGAGGCCATACCAATCAAGGTTCTCTGAATTGAAACTCGAGGCTGAGCCGAGCAGAACAGAACAATGGAACGGGGGATGGGATGGATGGACTCCGCCGGCAAAGGAGAGGCAAAGGGTTTTATATAACGGATGAACAGGGAGCGAGCGGTGGTGGATTGCATGCTCCGATTGGTCCCTCCCCCATCTCTCCTGTTGCTTATTTCCTTTTGCGGCACTTCTTTTGAGTGTGGGTACGAGGGAGGGAGGGAGGGGAAGGTGTGGAGGCGTGGAGCTGTGTTTGGTGCCGGGCCCCGCCGCGGCGCTGTGCGCGTGCCCCCGGGGCCATCGATGCGCGCCTTGGGAGACTCTGGGAGGTAGGTCCGGGACAGACGCAGCGCAGGGGCAGGGCGGCGTCCCGGGGCAGGGCAGCAGCCATCATGCTGCGGGAGTTGAACCGAGCTCGGCTGCTGACGATGGACCACCGGACATGCGAGATTACTCCTCCGAATTGCACTCCACGTGCTGTCTGCTCCTCCCCTCCAAGCTGCGGTGTGCGTGTTTGCAGCTCCATGGCATTGCAATTGTTTCCCTCCAAAGTCTGGTATGTGCTCGGAACAAGTGAAGTGCTGCCGATCCATTTTTGAACAAACACTTGTGCAATATTCAATGCACGTGCCTTTTGTTTAGTTAGTAAGAAAAATCAAATTGCCTCTTTGGCAATCTGTTTATGGTAATGTACTGATTTAGTCCATCTGACCGTAGAAAACAGTTTTTATTAACATCAAACATAATTTGGATGCATATTCGTGAATACTATTATTATAACGTATGCAATCTAAATATTTAGAAACATGTTCATAGTTAAGGTTTGAGAATTCCGATCAGATGTATGCCCAAAACGTCAAATTTTGGGGTTCAATTAAATACTTAATGGGCAGTAGCAATGTATTTACTCTGTAGACACGAAAATGATTGAAATGAAGCTTTAATCCAAAACACAGTTTTCCTCGTCAAGACGGTGGGATGCTTTAACTTGCACCAATCCATGCAAAGCCATAGTTTTTACTAATTATCACGACAAAAAGAAAAACTTACCATAAAAATTAGCCAAACTTGTTGTCGTGGTAGACCAGACATTATCTATAAGAACTATGCAAACACTACTGATGCACAAAAGCATGCGCATGGAAAAAGTATCCAGTGATAGCCCTAACATGCTGACCATAAGAGCATCTCCAGCAATCTCCCAATACACATTTCCCAATAACCAGTTAATGAGAATGTTCCAATAACTTTTTCATGATTATTGGGAGAGTTGCAAATTTCATGATTATTGGGAGAGTTACTTTTGCAGTCTCTCAATAATTTTGTCCCAATCCAACTACCGTATTGGGAGAGTCACAACTCTCCCTCTATTTGTGGAGAGTTGGGATGGATTATTGGTTTGTCCCAATAATTTTTGAGAAAATGGAAAGATTAAGGCGATCTCCTGGAGCACTATTTTCCTAATAACTCTCCCAATATGGTAGTTGGATTAGAAAATGGGAGACCGCTGGAGATGCTCTAAGCATTCAATTTTGTGAAAAAAAGGCTCAACTGCCAATACTTCATGAAAGGGTTTGCTATAAGGTAGTTGTCATTAAACCTTGTACAATCATTCACCTGTAACCCCATCCCATATTAATCAATTGTACTGCAGCAAAGATTTAACTTGAACGTGAAGTTGTGCACATGAGAATCATACACACTATGCTTGCAAATATATGGTAATATTGACATTTACATGTTTGTCACTTGAGTAATTTTTACTATTACGTTTTGCATGGAAATAACATTAGTCAAAGTCTATAGAAAAGTAATACTACAATGGCAAAAACACCCAACAAATATTACTCTACGATTTTGCATGACTAAATGCAATAGTTTTGGTGCATTGATGTTAAATGTTTTACTGGTTTACAATTGTCTCTTACTTTCAGTAGCACAATATATAACTTGCAATCTCTTATTAAAAATGAGGCTCAATTTTTCACATAGATGGATTATGTAACAGTTATGAAGTTTGAAGATTTCACAAGACTAATGTTCGAGTTATGTAATATGAAGACTTTATAAGACATTATTCATTTCAACAATGTTACCTTGAGACTTGAGGTTAGTACAATCACTACCAGAAAAACGGCCTTCCATCCCCTAATTTGGTAGGCCCCGAAGACCCTTTAGTACCGGGTCATAACACCACCCGATACCAAAGGTCCCTTTGATACCGGGTGGTGTTACGACCCCATACTAATATCTCTCGACCCTTTGGTACCGATTTGTAAAATGACCCTATACCAAAAGTCATTGTTTAGTACCGGGTCGTGTTACATACCAGTACCAAAAGGTCCTCTATGGGTTAATTGAAAAGAAAAGCATCTGGGACTTTTGTCAGTTTTAGTGTGTAGGTGAGATGGTAAGGAAACAACATGTGAAATAAGAGGTCATGGGTTTGAATCTTGAGCGTATTTTCCCATGAAAAATCTTGTGACTTGAATATTTTTTTTTTTGACTTGAATACCTTTGGTGTGTAAAATATTTTTTGCCTCAAATACCTTTGGTACCTTGTTGTGTTATGGTCCGATATCAAAGACCCCCTTTGGTACCTATGGCCCTTACCGATACCGGTTTTAAAACCGTTACCTATGGCCCTTACCAACCGGTAGCGATGAAGGGTTTCTAGCCGTGAATATTGTGACTGAGTTTGACATTCGAATGCAGGTTGGGACTTTGTGTTTGCCGACAAAAACTTTTTGGACAAATTTTACTACAGAATTTTATATGATGAAACTCGATAGTTTAGATGAATTATGTAATATGAAGATTTCACAAAATACTATCGACCATAATAGTTATTCGTACGACACAGAGGTTAGTGTGTCATGTCGGCATTGCGTTTACCATTAACACTAATAGGTCGCTCTGTTAGTTCTCTTTTGTTTATTGGTGCGGCCAACAAGAGTACGACACAAAACGCTGTAAAAATACGCCACAAGGATTACTACGTATGGCGGTGGCGTCAGCATGTCGTCATTGGGTCGAAGCAACCCGACGGGTCGACGGAGGCTAATCCGAGCCCGTGCCCCGTGCGACGATAAAATCATGGGAAGCACAGGAGGCCGTGATGGTGTCGCCGTACAAGGGAGCGGCCAAGCGCAGACGCCATCATGGCATGGCAACAGTGGCGCCATCGTAATCGCAATCCCAGCTCGGCTTCGGGCAGACGCAGGCGCTCGAGCGAGCGCCCGTGGCCGGGGCCCGCGCCCAGGGCGCACACTCCACCTCGTCGGCGTGCCACTGTCGGTCCGCCGTGGAAGCCATCATCGCCGTCAAATGCCATCATGCGGCTGGCGCGACCGAGCGCCGAGCGAGAAGAGCCGAGGCCAGCAGCCTTGCTCCGTGTTCCGGCGGTGCCTCCAACCCGAGACCGAGAGGGAGCACACGGACCGAGCGCTGGCGCGGCTGAGCTTGGTGCGAGGGCGAGCAAGCCTCGGTGGGGGCCCGCCGGCCGAGCAGCCGCAGCAGCATGCCACCCAGCATTGCCATTGCGAGCGGAACAGCCACACCAGGCGCACTCATGCAGTATTACGAGCAAATTTCCTCTGTGCCATCGAAAAATATAGCGCATCCCTTATATGCCATTGAAAATATAGCCATCCCTTCAATGCCACTAGTTATAATTTTCCATCCCCTCACTGCCACTGCCGTTAGTTTCCGCTACAAACAGTTGAAGACGACGTTAAAAACGCAACGCCGTCGCCTCCATCCTCGCGGATGCCTCCGAGCATCGTCGCCTCCCCGTACCCGCCGCCGCCCAGGCAGGCGAGCGTGCCCCCGCGCGGCGACACGTGGGCCACGCACGCGCCAAGGCAGACGAGCGCGGCCACTCGCGCCCAGGCGGACGCCCGCGCCTTTGCGGGCCACGCGCGGCCGGATCGTGCCCAGGCGGGCGAGCGCGGCCTCCGTGGTGATCGTGGCCTCCGTACTGATCGATCGCCGGGCATGGAAGAGAAGCAGGGAGAGCAAGCAAGCAAGTGCGCGGGCTTCATCGCCATCGATGGACATGCAAGCAAGCATGGCAGAATCGATCGACCGAAGCTAAGAGCTAATAATCCCTCTCTCTCCCGCCTCTGCTAATTACCCGGCCGGACTCTTCTGGTGCTGTTCTTCCTTGGTGTAAACAATCTGCCATGGACGGTTAGTAGTGCCAGCTGAAGCAAGCTGAAGGCCTGAAGCAATCAAGCTTTTAAAAACTTTAAAAAAATGTTTTAATCTGTCTCCATCAGTCCTTCTGTTTGTCTCAATCGCGAGCTGGGGATCGATCCATCGAGAGCGAGGCCCCGCTGGCCACGGTGGATCCCGCCGGTGCCGCTGGTGTGCCCTCCCTGTCCGGAGGCGGCCCCTGCCTCCACAGCACCGGCCGGACGTCATGCTCGCCGGCGGCGCGGAGCCCGCCATCGCGCCGGTCGCACTCGGCGGGTTCGTGGCGCTGGGGGCGCTGTCGCGCAGGAACGACGACCATGCGCTGCTCACGACCACCGCGCCGTCGCGAGCGCTGCACGCCATGCCGCCGTAGAGGTGCCCCAGCACGCCGCGCTCCATCTCCTGTCCGCTGCGGGACGCATCTGCTCGCCGCGTGGCCAAAAAGAAGAGTTTTCTATTTCTCTCGCTGACATACAGGACCCACAGACGGAGTCACCGCAACTAACCGTTAAATTTGACAGAATGGCACAGAAGGGATGAAAAATTAGAATCCAGTGGCAATGAAGGGATGGCTATATTTTCAATGGCATATAAGGGATGATCTATATTTTTCAATGGCACATAGGGAATTCTCTCCAGTATTATACTGGTGCGTCGTGGCGACCTTTGGCGCGGGGCCCGCGCCATGATCCGAACTTGAGGTGACCATCGAATGTACTGCACTGAGATGGCAGGCGTACTGTCCCAGTAATCTGACCTATCATGTCTTCAGATTAGCCACATTCGATTTATCGAAAAAGTGAGCCGGCGATTGGTATATCTTGCAATTTCAGATAGTTCCAGAATTTATAGTGTGACAAACTTCTGTTGACTATGTGAGTAAAGGGTCTTCACACCCTACTATTAATATAAGCTTGCAGTTTTGAATGGTTCGGTTCTACGGTTAGATAGCTCCCCTTATACTATGCAACTATGGTGCATGGAGACATTACTCGTAAAAAAGTTTTCAAGCACAACACTACAGGGATAGATTTCCAGTGCTATTACTCATAATTCAAAACAGATATGTTATTTTATGATTTCTGCAAGTCAATTATTTAACACTAATTATTAATATATAAATATTTATGTTGATGGACAATATATGATGGTTGTTATTGCAGCATCATCAGTAAAAAATTTTTTCAAAATATTATCATATTTGTTTGAAATGTTATAATCTTATAAAAATTGCAGATTAAAATTTCTCTTTGTAGACCATATCATTGTTTTACGGGGCATATATATATTTTGAATTGGTGGAGTGTACTAAAAATATCACAAATTGTCGATGTAGACCGCTAGCAGTGATAATATAAGGCGCATTGATACGACGAAATGAACAAAATTGACCGGGTAAACATGTTTTTTAACACAAGTAGGCCACTAGGAGTGATAGTATAAGAAGGCACATTGCTGCCCTTGCACGTGTCAAACTGTGAATGTCTGAACCCTTTTAATTAATCCAACAGTTCCAGGTTGAGAAACATTTGTCCGTGGCCGAACAACCACAAGACGATAGATGGAGGGTGAAATTTTTTTCACCCTCCTTTGACCACTAATTAGGGGTATTAAATAAAGTCAGTTTACAAAACTACCTTCACAACCTCATGGTAAATTCGCGAGACGAATCTAATGAGGCCTTTGACTACACGATTAGAGGATGATTACTGTAGCATCACTGTAGCAAATCATAGATTAATTAGGCTCATTAGATTCGTCTCGAAAAGTTACGCTCATCCGTGAAAAGGTTTTGTAAATAGACTTTATTTAGTACTCTATACAAGAAAAATTTCTTTTTGTAAAATTTGTTGAAGCTCCATCTAAACATGGCCATAGACGCAAAAGCCCGCTGGAAACATGGGTAAATGGCACGACCTCCGTAGGCGATCATGGCTGCGCTTTTTGCCTCCGATCCTGGTGAGGCAGGAGGGCTGTCTGCCTGTGGGGGTTCACGCCACCGGCCCCGAGGCATATCATGAGCCCCGGCGCACGGCAGCCATGATGACGAACTCTCCTATAGCGCAGCGTACCTTACCGTGCCTCCGTCGCCATCGCCGATCTTCTTGGCCCCGTTTGGTTTTCCTAGCAACGCTAGAAAAGCCAATTTTGACCACTAATTAAAGGTATTAAATAAAGATATTTTATAAAACTAACTCCAGAACCCCTGCACTAGGAACCCTGAAGAATCTAATGAGGCCTTTGACCGCATGATTAGAGGATGATTATAGGATGGTTACTGTAGCATCACTGTAGCTAATCATCGATTAATTAGGCTCATTAGATCCGTCTCGAAAAGTTACGCTCATCCGTGAAGAGGTTTTGCAAATAGACTTCATTTAGTACTACATACAAGAAAGATTTCCTCCATGTTAGATACTGTTTCCTAGCATTGCTAGGAAACCAAACACAGCCATTCTCTCCCTCCTCGAAGAGACAAATGGTCATTAGAAAAGGGGGCCGTAAGCTTGGAGGGGACCAAAAGATGATGAATCTTGGATTCTTCTTGCACTTTTACCTCTGTTTGACGCAATCATGCGGGAGCTGCCCGCGTGTCGGCCTCCTGTCCTGGCCTGGCCAGGCTGCCTGTGTCCGCGTGCATCTGAGGCTTAGAGACGGAATCGGATCGGATACGCATGTAATCGGATTTAGAGAGTATTTTTTACTATATTATTATTCAAATACGAATACGAATTCGGATGCTCTCGAATACAAATACGAAACGAATGTTCGAATATGGATACACGTTCGGATATTAGTCCATTTAGAAGACAATATTTACCTATTTTATTCATTTATGGTTTTTAAATAACAAAATCATTATACAAGTAAATACTAAAGTACATAACAAGTGTAGACAAAGACCAATAATGTCATATTTATCTATAATTATCTTAATAATTAATCATATAAAATTAAATAAAATTATAGATAAATATGTATTTAATAAATAAATATATACATTTATCATGAAATAATAAAAAGTATATAAAAAATACTTTCATCAATAAATAAATAAACTATAGTATTAAACTAAATTTAATATTCATATATCTTTATTATTTAAATTAATTATATTAGTTATTAAAATTAGAGATAACTTTTAAATAGTTATATGGGTACAATAATAGTAATATGAAAATTGATATCATAGTCATTAGTAGTGAAGATAACATTTTTAAATAGTTTTGATTATACACTATCATTATTAACATCCAGATAAACACTTTAAATGTTATTTTCATATGGTCGGATACGAATTGTGTCGGATATTGCCGAATATTTGGATGTGGAACCGGATAGAGAAAATCGACGAAAAACGAATTTGGATGTATCCATTTTAGTACCACATTAAATTCGAATACGAATATGAATATTCATATTTATATTTTAGCGAATACGGATATCGGATAATTTGGATTCCACTTTCATATCTTCGTCCCTACGGGAGATGAAGTCGAAGACGGCAAGAGAGTACTTTGGTGTCCGTGTCCTCTGCTTGCTTTGCTTAACTCGGTCCACAGCGCTAACATTGATGCAGGGACACGAAGAATGGCTTATGGTAAAGAAATCTACAGCTCTATATTTTAGTATCTGAGGGACTTCTCTAATGGCTAGCCCTGAACGTTCTCAAAGAGATGTCATCTAATATTTTAGTAGAAAAAGAAGATATCTCTTGGTCAAGTGATAGTCTCATGCACACACTTCAAGAATCTGTGAGTATGACATATAGAGCATTCATGCTATGAGCTATGTACTAAGAGCTAAACCATTGGAAGAGTTGTCTCTTAGAGTACTTAGAGCTAGATACTATCTCATACCTTTGGAGGAGACCTAATGTAGACATGGAGTTCGACAAACTGAACAAACCAGGGGTAACAAAACGAGCTAAAGGTGAATGACACAAGCTCACCACCCTGCAACCGCACCTGATTGGTACAAAGTCAACACTGATGCATCTTTCTATGCTCAATCAAAGAAAAGAAGATGGGGACCTATAGTTGTTGATACCAAATTTTGACTCGGTTGACAGTGTAAAATATTGAGTGGAATTGAATCTGATGATGTCAGCCTGAAGGTTGAAACCGATCCGATGGGTGTCTAAGGCCGATTCCAATTAGGGCCGATTCCAATTGGTATTGGAAGAGGGATTCGTTTCGAGGTCGAAGCTGATTCCGATTGATGCTTGAAGTTGAATCCGATTCATACTGATCCAACTTGATTTACATTCAGAGGGCCCAACTCTTGTTCAAATGAATCTGATTCGTATTGGTCCGATCCGATTTGCATTCGGGAGTGAACACGGCTTTTGTTTAGGTCTATCCGATAGAGACTTGGTTGGTTTGGAGTACAAGAGGTGAGTCCAGATCGGATACAATGTTTGTATGAGGAAGCTGGAGCTGACACGATTTGCAAGGATGATGCATGTATCTAGAAGCTTCTTTCAGGCCTAAGATATGGCAGTTGTAATCTTTTTGATAGTTTAGGTTTAGATTTCTATAAATAATGTTAGAGATATTGTCGTAGTCAACTAGGTTTCGTGAGATTTTCAGGGTATAAATATAAACCCTATGCTATTGTAAAAAATATTCAACACCATCTGATTACAAGCTACATTTCGGCCATGTGCCAAACGTTGGTTCTTCTCATCGAGTTCTGCAGCAAGCAGGGTTTCATCATCTTGATCTTCGGTTTGCCTGTAAGCACGATATTTACCAAGTTATTGTAAGCTTTAGATCGAGGCACATCGCCTTTCTTTGTTTAGATAATTCACCAATTTATCGAGTTGTTCTAGGCATTAGATTGAGGCTTCAAATCTTCGTTTAGTTCGCTTACCAATTTATCAGTATCTATTGATCTGAGTAGGATTTTCTTGTTTAGTTTAAATAGATTCCATATTTACCTGGCTCGTAATTCTATCCGAACAAGTGGTGGTGGTCGTGGTGACACTGGCGTTCAAGGCGAAGCTAGCGGCCAAGTGGCTACATCCACTCAAGGGAGTGGCAAGGCCAAGCCCCGAAGCTCCAAGGTTAGTTCTTCTTCGCTAGGCAAGCGTTCATCAACGCCTGCCCTTGAAACTGCCAAGCGTCAGCGCAGCACGGCACTGGCTATTACTCCCATTTTAACTGCTCCGCATGCGCCCTCTTCTTCGGTCGTGGCTACCTCCTCCGTTCTGGCTCCTTTGGTTGCTCCTCCGCTAATTTCAGTGTCTGATTTTGCTGGTTAGTTTGTTTTTGTTTTCATTGCTTACGTATTTTCTTCGACTATTATCGCCTTTGTATTTTTCTTGACTTGTGATGTTTTTGCAGCTAAGGGTCAAGCAGCCCCTGGTCCTTCTCTTCGTGTTCGTATGGTGTATGCCTTCGGCGACGACGATGATGACCTTAGTCTTTCATGTCTTGCTGCCGAAGAAGAAGCTGGTGACCATCCTTCTATGACCCCCAGCAGTTCCCCAGTCTGCGCCGATGCTGCTTCTCTTGATATTTTGGCACGGGCTGCTGGTGGAACTGCTTTGGGTACCATTCAGGAAGAGGCCGAGAAAACAGAGGGTGGTATGGGCGAAGGTGTTAGCGAGGACCGTCGTGCGGCTGCTTCTTCACCTATTGTCCCAACATGCACTGCCTGTGCGGAGTCAACTGATGTTCAGATTGTCAGTGACGATGAAAAAATAACTCAAGTCGAAGGTAGCTTCAGTTCCTTCTCTTCCAGCTCTGACACTCTGAGCTCCAGCTCCTTCATCAGTGGCACAAGGAATCAATCCAGTGATGCAAAATCCACTGATTTTGGTGTAGGGACGGTAATGAGCAGACTGAAGCTTCTATTATCGCCTACACCGTGACGGGCTTCGTTCTATGGACGATTTGCCCGATTTCAGCCCCGATGGTAGCCATCTTTTGCCTTTGTTACTTGTTTTAAGCTTTGACTTATCTTCTAATTTGCCTCCATATAATTTGCTTTCAGATTTTGAGAGTAAAGTTAAAACTCTTGATTTGGATGCCCTAGCTAGCGTTTCCATGACTAGGAACATGAAGGTATTTGACCTTGCCTCTTTATCTCCTTTAGCTTTTTGTTTTTATCGCTTTTATTTATGTTGTGCCTTCGATTTGTAGTCTATGATTGCTATGCATGAGCTGTTTCAGCGGCTTCCTCTTCGAATTAACGATGTTGAAACTGAGAGGAAGGAGTTGGAGGCTTTACGCAAAGAGCGTGACGAATGGATTTCTCAGAAAGAGCATTTTGCCCAGTTGAAAGAGACTCTGGAAGCCGAAAAGGAACAGCTTCAAGTTGAACATGGGTCTTTATCCACTGTGATTTCTTCGCTTAAGAGCAAGATCACGACGCTCGAAGCTGATCAAGCTAAGAATGTTGATGTTATAGAGGGCCTGCGGAGCCAACTTATTGAAGATGCAGAAGTTGTTCATGCTCTTAAGAACCAAGTCAAGATCCTGGAGGGTCAGAAGGAGAAACTATCTGCTGAGATCAATAAGTACAAATGTGATCAACTTACTACGACCGATCTGAAGAATTCTCTTCATGACGAAGCTAATTGGCTTTGGGCCACGATCAAGAGGCTACGTACTGATAGAGAGAATGTTGAGGATGAGGTCTGGGCCAGGGGCCTCTGAGTTTACTGCGCTTAGGAAGCTGCTATTAACTCATATGGTGCCGAGCCCCTTCCCTTTTCCAGATGCGATTACGACCTTGAAAAGCTCTTTGACTGGCTTGAAGAAGAATTCAAGTTTCTTCCGAGTGTTTTGTCTTTGGTTGGTGATTATGCTGCCTAGATGTGTGAAACCGATGCATTCAAGATGCTATCTGATGAGGGCTGCACTCACTACAAAGCTTCTTGAAGAAAGAATATCGCTTCCCTCCAGCACAGAATCCACTGGACTAGAGCATTTTCAACGAAGCTCTTCGTGCGACAAAGAACTTGTTTTGTCAAAAGTTCTGGGTTGCAACCAGACGCGACACCGCACGTTGTGTTGCTCGCAATTGTTTAGCGAAGGTAACTTATAGACATTTGCTTTCCTTTGCTTTGACTTCGATCACCTATATTTTATTTTTCTTATTTTTGACAGCTCATACTGTCACAGGCAAAGGAGCTTCTTGCTGTGGAGACGCAACGGAAAGCCGAAGCTGAAACTGCTGGTGCTACTGCAGGGACTTCTGCAGGCACTTCCAAGGGGCAAAGGGGGCAAGATGCTCCCGAGGGAGCTCCGAAGGTGTAGATTTATTGGATCGATGAACACTTGAGAATTTTGTTGTGTAATGATGGTTTTTGAACATGTAAATTTGTACATATTCAGATCCCTGACATGGAAGTGCTTGAACTTGTGCCAGTAAGAATGCGCGATGGCGATATTTGTGCTTCTTGTTTTGCTTGGAAGGAATACCGTCGTCATCATTCTGATTGTTCGCTTAGTGATTTCTGGGATTTCTACCACGAGTTTTATCCTCACAGTGAATTCGACATATATAGCTTTTTTACTTCGTTCATTGCACCAGGCTCAGAACGTGTTGACTGTGCGGCTAGGAGGAATGCCGAAGCCATTACACTTCTTGTACCCAAGGCAGAGCCATTGGAGTTTGATTCGGATGCTGATGAATTTGCTTATGTTTATAACACACCATGGTTTTTACTCCTTGGAGTAGGGGTTTGTTTGTGTGCCGGAGATATAATAAAAGAATCTTGAGCCATGCAGGGCCCCTTTTACTCCTCAGAGTAAGCGTTAGGTTAGGTTTCAACCTTTTGCTTCATTTGCTGCTTGGGGGAGGCTTATTGTAGATCTATCCCCTTGGTAAGGGTTCCCCTGTGACGAAAAGAGTACGGTCTTTTTTGGAAAATGAAAAACTACTCTAGTATTGACTTCGTTATAGATCAAGAAGCCAATATTTACATGATTTTTTTACAAGTAATACCTTCGCAAGCTGTCCACATTCCATGAATGTGGAATCTCATTTCCTTCTTCGTCACCCAGACGGAATGATCCTGGCCTATTGCTTTTAACCACCAGAAATGGTCCTTCCCAATTGCTGTGTAACTTACCCAAAGGCGCACTTGGGTTTTTCCTTAGCACCCAATCGCCGATGCCAATATCTTTTTTGATTACCTTCTTGTCTTGCCATTTTCTAGTTTCTACTTGGTATTTGGAAATATTCATAGCTGCTTGCAGCTTATAGATTTTGACAACATCTTTGTCAATGGCTTTGCTTTCTTTTGGGGCATCTTGCTGGGTTCAAAGCCCCTTGTGCAGAATTTCCTTCGGCATACTGCCTCTTCTCCAAACAACAATTTGAAAGGAGTGAATTGTGTTGCTCTAGACGTGGTGGTGTTGTGAGCCCAAATTACCTTCGGCAACTCTTCCACCGACTTGCCTTTTCTCTTGCAATTTGCTAGACACTTTCTGATAGCAGAAAGGATTAGGCCATTTGCCTTTTTGACTGCACCATAGGATTGCGGCTGATATGCTGATACGAATCTTGCCTTCGTCCCAATGGACTTGCAGTATTGTCTAAACTCTTCGCAACCGAATTGCTTCCCGTTATCCACTATGATTTCCCTTGGTACTCCAAATATGTATATTATTTGTTGCCAAAAGAACATTATGATTGTTCTTGCTGTGATGTTGGCTAGTGGCCTAGCTTCGATCCACTTAGTAAAGTACTCAACTGCTACTATTGCATATTTTAAATTTCCTTGAGCTATGGGAAGCGGACCCACGAGATCTATCCCTCATCTTTGCAGAGGCCAGGTTGGTGTGATTAGTTGTGATAGCTCCGAATGTGCCTTGCATGTGGCTGCACGTTTTTGACACTCATAACACGTCTTGACTATGTTGGTGTCATTGTTGATGACTGTTGGCCAGTAAAAATCTTGTCTCATTGCCTTCCCTACCATGGCTCTTGTGCCAAAGTGCGCTCCGCAAAGGCCACTGTGTATTTCTTGAATCAACTCTGTCTTCGTTGTATGAGATGCAACGAAGCCAAGGAGCTACTACTCCTTTCTTGTATAATACATCATCGATGTTTAGGTAGGATGTGGCCCTTTGTTGCATGCATTTGAGGTCATTTTCATCATCTGGCTCATAATATCCACGAAGGTAAGCCATTATTGGGGATCGCCAATCTTTTGAATCTATTGTATTAATCATTCTTGGTTATTCATCCTGATCTTTGATCGAAGGTGTTGTTATTGTTTGAACGAATACATTTGGTGGTAATTTGTCCTCCCTTGCTGCTACTTTGGCCAGTGCATCAGCTTCATCATTTCTAGCTCTTGGGATGTACTCGACTATGAATCCCTTGAACTGTTTCTCCATGGATCATACTGTGTTGAAGTATTTGATCAATTTAGGCTGCTTAGCAATCCTCTCTTTGTCGATGTGATCTGCCACCACCTTTGAGTCTGTTTTTGCAATGAACCTCTGTGCACCTAGTGCTTTTGCTTTTCTCAGCCCCAACATGATGACTTCGTACTCAGTGACATTGTTCGTGCTTTTGTCACTATTCTTGCAGAACTCTTGGTTCGCTGCGTATCTCATTTTTGCTCCCGAAGGTGATGTTACAATTGCTGCAATTCCTGCTCCTTTGTCCCCAAGCACCATCAAAGTGTATCAAGCAGCTTTCCTCTATATTTGATTTTTCTGCCGAAGGAGATGTCCATTCTGCAATGAAATCGGCTAGGAGATGGGATTTGATTGCTATTCTCCTTTCAAAATCCACCACATATTCAGATAACTCGGTTGCCCACTTGAGCAACCTTACCGAAGCTTCTTTGTTGTTGAGCGGCTCGTTTATTGGTTGACATTTGAGTACTCTGATGTTGTGTCCTTCAAAATAGTGCTGTAACTTTCTGGAAGGCATTACCACTGCATAGATTATTTTTTTGACCTCTGAGTAAAATAATTTTGATCTGGCGAATGCCTCCAATACAAAGTATACTGGTTGCTGCACCTTTTGTTTTCCCACTTCTTTCTTAGCTATCAATGCTGCACTTACAACTGATTGTGAAGCTGCAATGTATAGTAGCAGTGGTGCCTTCGGATCAGGTATTGTTAGCTTTGTCAACTTCATCAAGTATTACTTTAGCTCTTGAAAGGCTTTGGATTGTCCTTCTCCCCACTCAAACTTTGTTGCATTTCTTAGTGTTGCGAAGAAGGGTAGGCTTCGTTCAGCTGCTTTTGCAATGGATCTGTTCAATGCTGCGATTCTTCCTGATAGTTTTTGTACATCCCTTAAGCACTTTGGCTCCTCCATATCATGTATTGCATTGATCTTGTTAGGATTGGCTTCGATCTCATTCGCTGACACTAGGCATCCCAATATCTTCCCTTTTGTCACCCTAAAGACACATTTTTCAGTATTGAGCTTGAGCCCAGCTTCCCTCATTCTTTCGATGAAGGCAATTGCCAAGTCTAAGATGTGATCCTCTCTCTTGATACTCTTTACTATGATGTCATCAACATAAGCCAATATGGTTTTGAACAACTCTTCTTTGAATATAGTGGTGGACATGCGACAGAAGGTAGTACTAGTGTTGCGAAGCCCCTCAGGCATTCTCACAAAGCAAAATGTGCCAACTAGTGCAATGAAACTTGTTTTTTCTTCATCCTCCCTTTTCATCCAGATCTGATGATACCCAAAGAAGCAATCTAGCAAAGACATCATCTCACTTGCTGTGGCTTGGTCTATTATCTTGTCAATTATTGGGAGTGGGAAATCATCTTTTGGACATACTTTGTTATGGTCTGTGAAATCAATGCGCGTTCTCCATTTGCCATTTTTCTTTTGTACTAGCACAATGTTGGCTAACCACTTGGTATATTTTACCTCATGAATGACATTGGCATCGAGTAGTCTTTGCACTTTGGCTTTGACTGCACTTACTTTTTCTTCAGACATCTTTTTAAGCTTTTACTTCTTGGGTCTCATTTCTGGACTGATTGGGAGCTTGTGTTCAATTAAAGCTCTGGCTACAATAGGTAGATTTTTGCTTGACCATGCGAATACATCCTTGTTGTTCCTTAGGAACTCGATGAGTCTCTCCTCTTCTTCTACTTCAAGATCTGAGCCAATGATTACTTTTGTATCGAACACATCAGGTTGCAGCTGCACCTGCTTCGTTTCTGTGGCTTCTTTCAGTTTCTTACTACTTTTGTCAATATTTGGCTTCTCTTCTGGATAGATTGGCTCTCTGTCTTTGAGCAAGTGCACATTGCATTGACCAGGTGTAGTTTCCCACTCGATGTTTCTGGCTTTTCTTTGATCACCGAAGATGGTGATAACCCCTTTCAATGCTGGCATTTTCATACACAGGAAAGCTTGCCTTATTGTGATGTCGAAGGTGTTGATTACTCCCCTACCGAAGATAACATTGTAATCAAAGATCATGTCAACGACATCAAAGGTTATATACTCTGTTCTTGCATTTGATGTATCACCATAGGATATTGGCAATGTTATCTTCCCCAAAGTCTTTGTTCACTTCCCCCCAAAGCCAACCAATGGTGTGTCCGATGGTTCAAGATTATCTGGGTTTATGTTTGTCATAGATCTCAATGTCTTGGCTAAATGATGTCTGCTGAGCTGCCTGTGTCTACTAACACTTTCCCAATTGTCCAGCCAGCTAGATTGGCTTCGATTGACATTATGTCATCGTGAGGGAAATTGTGCAGCTTCAGATCTTCTTCGGTGAAGGCAATTGGCATGTGAGACCACTCTGATTTTTTATAAGGTCCTTTGACTGAAATGTTGTTTACTTGCCGAAAGTAACTCTTTCTCTGTTTCTTTGTTTCGAAGGTAAGTGTAGATCCTCCAGTTATGGAAAGAATATGACCATAACTTGGGAGAGGGTTGGGTGGGTTTGGCTCTTGCACTTATGGTTTTTGTGGGGGTGGTAGCGGCTCTTCAACTTTGATGTTTTGAGATATGGTTGGGTGTGTATTTTGGGAGTATAGCTATGGATATAGTGTTTGTGGGAAGTAGTGTTGGAAAGTTTGAGGTGAAGGTGCATATTGTGCAGCCATAGTTTTTAGATGTACAACATTGGAGTTTAGGGATGGGAAAACAAGGCAATATGATTGTATTGTTTGAGCATTACTCGAGGAAGCTGATATTGGCTTCGATTGATGAGTTTGGATCTTATCTGCCTTCATTTTCTCTATTGTTTTTGTTGAGGCCATAATACCAGGGTTCCCGATCACGAGGATTACCGACTGCCAACTCCACGCGAAGAAGACTCCGAACAAAACACGGCAGCTGGACCACAGGAGGAAAGCCCAAAGATAGTTAGAGTTCTATCAGGTTTAGGTCTGTTTTGTTTTGTAAGGCACGTCTCCCCGGATATAAATAGTGGGGGTCCTGCACGTAGAGGGTATCCCAACTTTCATCAATGCACCCGAGGGTACTTGTTACACCATTGTAATCTGTACTCACCGAGATAATACAAGTAAGTAACTGGACGTAGGGTTTTTACTCGATCTCGAGGGCCCAAACCAGTATAAAATCTTGATTCTCTTTGTTCATCTACTGTGATCGATCTTTGCAAGAAGCAGGGTGCCTGCTGGACAAATATCTGCCGAGTATAACCTGGATAGAGGCGCGCCAGGTAGGGGCCCTTGCGTGAAAAAAGATCATGCCGATCGTCAACGGAGTTTGGTTTGCCGACGCATCGAGTTTGTTGATGCCCTACATGCCAAGTTCCGTCAAGTCAATAGCCATCGGGAGTTCTGCCTTCGCTTCCATTCTCTACGCTCCAAGCCATCTATTGCCTGCACAGTTGATGCACTTTAGGAATCTTGTGTTCGAGCACCAAGACGATTACGAGCTCAAGCTAACTGAGATCTACGATCCCGATCTCACGTGACCCAGTCGGGAAGTTTTCTCCACCTTCGGGGATCCGACTCCCGAAGACATTGCTGATCATACTGCATAGTTAGATCTCGACTACAGTGGATCGAGCAATGGATCGAAATAGCCCGAAGACTGCCGCATCCATGTGCTCACTGGGAACGGGGAGAACACTGCAGCCAAGTCGTCCAGCTCGCACAGGCCTCTGACTCTTCGCCTTAGTAATGCACCAACCCTCTAGATGGCCAAGTCCCGTACGTTGATAGCTCCATCCTTGTTGGCTCCCCGGGATCTTAACAAGACCTCCGGGCAGTCGAACGGGACAACCTGCAGATCCAAACTCTCTTGGAGACAATGGAAGCTATGGCTAAGGGAACCCCGATGGCCACCATTGCAAAGAAGGCTCAGGAAGCAGCGGACAAGGCCAAGAGCGGATAGAGGCTGCCGCTGGTGCACCACCAGCTCCATCCAACAGGCCTGACGAACCCCAGCCGGTTCGCTACCGATCTGTCAATGGACATCCTCGGTATCACCCCCAGGAGGGGCGTGACATGAGGCCGCAGCTCGAACGTAATCGAAGGAATCATGACGCTCGGGAAACTCTCAACTATAACCAAGATTACCGAGCACGCGAGAGCTACTACCGGTCTCATCCAGACTCTCCACCACGTGACTCCCGGCCAAGCACCAGGGGATGCCTTGCGTATTCTTCGGGCTTGCGCAAGGTTAAGTGGCCAGAGAAGTTCCATCCTACTAACATGATCAAGAAATTCATGGCGGTCGCACACTTCGCCTACTCCTTGATCAAGATCTCGGGGCCGTTAGGCCCAATCACTGTCTGTGGTGACCGCAAGGGTGTAGTTCAATGTGATTTGAAAACCCTGGACATGATCAAGGGAGGAGAGTAGGACCCAGCCAAGGCTGCCGAACCTGCCAAGAAGAAGCCCAAAAATCTACCGTCCACAGCCGGCCAGGCTACAGTCGCTGAAACCTCCTGGGCAGCCGAAGCCCGATCAAAGGCAAAAGCACAGCCAATGCTCGCGGCAGAAAAAAACACCGATCAGGGTGTCGCGGCAAAGCCGACCTCAGTGGAGCAGACCCCAGACAAGGGGACACCACCTCAAGCGACAAGCGATTCACCAGCTGAAGCCTCCCCGATCACGCCAACAACAAAGCGTGTCGAACGAAGCACAAAAGCGGTGGCGCTTGACAAGACAGACTCGACCAAGACCACGAATGTGGGCACTGGTCTGGGTGACAAATAGGAACTCGAGCTCATTGCTTTTCTCTGGGCAAATGCTGACGTGTTCGCTTGGGAACCGTCCGATATGCCCGGGATCCCTAGGGAGGCAATAGAGCACAAGCTTGGCATATGAACTGGCGTCCGACCAGTCAAGCAAAAGCAAAGAAGATATACCCCAGAGAAATGAGATACCATTAATGAAGAAATCAACCGACTGCTCAAAGGCGGATTCATTCGAGAAGTCCCTTTTCCGGAGTGGCTGGCAAACCCAGTCATGGTGAAAAAGCCCAACGGAATGTGGCGGATGTGCGTGGATTACACCGATCTGAATAAAGCATGCATGAAGGACGAGTATCCATTGCCTAGGATAGATCAAATTGTAGATTCAACCTCAGGATGCGAGCTGCTTTGTTTTCTAGATGCCTATTCGGGGTATCACCAAATCAGCATGTGCATTGACGATGAGGAGAAAACTACATTTGTAACTCCCTTTAGTGTTTATTGTTATATAAAGATGCCTTTTGGTCTGAAAAACTTAGGTTGTACCTATCAAAAATGTGTTCACATTGTTCTCGAAGGCCAGATCGGCCATAATGTGGAAGCATACATAGATGATATTGTTGTGAAAAGTAAGTTAAAAGGCGACCTAATCGCCAATTTAACCAAAACATTAGATAACTTGTGTAAAAACAGGATGATGCTCAACCCCGCCAAGTGCACCTTTGGTGTATCATCGGGTAAGCTCGTCAGTTATCTTGTGTCACAATGAGGTATAGAGGCAAATCCACACAAGATCAAGGCAATTGATGACATGAAGTCTCCACGCAACAGCCACAAGGTCCAAAAGCTATCAGGAATGATGGCCTCCCTAAGTCGATTTGTATCCATTGTTACGTAAAACTGATCGTTTTGAGTGGTCGGCAAAGGCAGAAGAGGCGTTCCAGGCGTTCAAGAAATACCTGCGAAAAATGCCCGTATTGGTCCTGCCACAACCCAAAGAAGAGATGTTATTATACGTAGCAGCGACACCAACAGTTGTCAGTACTGTTCTGGTGGTCGAAAGGCCCACAGAAAAGTCAACAACACAACACCCTGTTTACTTTGTGAGAGAGGTGTTGCATGATGCAAAAACAAGGTACCCTCAGATTCAGAAATTATTATATGCTGTGCTATTGACTTCTAGGAAACTCAAGCATTATTTTTTGAGCCACAAGATCAAGGTTGTATCGACCTACCCTCTAGGCACTATTCTACATAATCGAGATGCCGTGGGAAGAATCGCACAATGGTCTGTGGAGCTAGGGGCTTACGACGTAGAATTCATACCCAGAACTGCCATCAATTCGCAGGCTCTGGCAGATTTCATTGCAAAGTGGACTAATCCCGAACCCGAAGAAAGTGCCCAAAACCCCGAACATTGGACTATGTTCTATGATGGAGCTTTTTGCAAAGTAGGCGCGGGGGCTGGGGTGGTCCTTATTTCACCGCATAATGACATCATCAGGTATGCATTACAAATTGATTTTGTTAACCCTACTCCTACTAACAATGTTGCTGAGTATGAAGGTGCTCGTGAAAGGGGATTCTGAGTTAGCTGCCAAACAAGTCATGAGAGAGTACAGTGCGCGAAGTGATGTTATGGCCAAATATTTGGAAACATACAGGAGGATGGAAAGCAAGTTTGATGGGCTTGAAGTATGACACGTCAAAAGGGAGTACAATGGTGATGCGGACAAACTCGCGAAAGCAGCTGCAGAGCGCACATAGCTCCCAGGTAACGTGTTAGTTGAAGTTCTTACTAAACCTTCTGTGTCGGTATCTCTACCGAACCAAAAAAATTGTGCGTGACAAAGGCACAGTCTCAACAACCAATGAGTGCATCACGGAATCTATGTTGGTCGGTACGGCTCGGGCCGCCGCTCTAGTTGGAAACGAGGAGAACTGGATTGAATCAATCCGGGCATACCTCACAAACCAAGCTATACCCGATGATGATGCAACACTAGAGAAAATCCATCGTAAAGCCAAAAACTATCAATTGGTTGACGGATGACTATACAATATAGCACGCAATGGACTGCTCCTCAAATGCATCATACAGGCCGAGGGCATTAGTTTGCTCCAAGATATTCACGGAGGAATCTGTGGATCTCACGCTTCTCCCCTATATCTTGTGGGGAAAGCATTCCGACAGAGCTTCTACTGGCCTACAACTCTTCAAGATGCAAGCGAGTTAGTTAAAAAGTGTGAAGCATGCCAATTCTTCGCACGAAAATCAACTAAACCCGCGCAAGCCTTAAACACAATTCCCTTGTCGTGGCCCTCTGCCACATGGGGAATAGACATCCTTGCCCCTTTTCTAAGGGCCATCGGGGGTTACAGATTTCTGTTCGTCAGCATTGACACATTCAGAAAGTGGGTTGAAGCCGAACCGGTTCAGAAAATAACAAAAGAGGTAGCTGTCAAATTCCTGCGGAGCATTGTCGTAAGATTTGGGGTCCGAACAGGATAATCGCCGACAACGGAACACAGTTTAAAAGTAAAAAGTTCTCTGATTTTTGCTACAACCATGGGATCAAACATGATCGGTGATCAGTAAATCACCCGAAAACAAATGGGCAAGTAGAGCGCGCTAATGGCATCAAACTCCAGGGCATCAAGAAGAGGATGTTCAACAGATTGCAGGCTTACAACAAGCGATGGATTCATGAAGTCCCTATAGTGCTATGGTCAATGAGGACCACCATGAATTGTGCAACAGACGAAACCCCTTTCTTCTTGGTGTATGGAGCCAAAGCAATTCTACCGTCCGATATCCAGTTACAAGCCCCATGCGTGGCAATGTTTTCAGAAACTGAAGAGCCTGGCAGACGTACTGACGAGTTGCTTCTCCTCGAGGAGGCTCGTGATGCAGCCACCTTCAAAGTGGCACAGTACCAACAGAAGCTGAGGCAATACTACGATGCTAACATTCGCAAGAGAAGCCTGTGCATTGGTGACATGGTGCTCAAATTAGATCAACGCACCAAGGACAAGATCAAATTGTCCTTTCCATGGCAAGGGCCTTACATCGTGGTGGACATCGCATGACTAGGAGCCTACAGGATCATGGAGATAAATGGAGACTGTCGGTTTTTTATACCGGCTAGCCTACTATGGGGGGTCCCTAAGTAGTCGAGTTGTTCGTGGGGGCCTCGCCGGAACCAGAAGCACGATGGTGAACACGAGACGATTTAGACAGGTTCAGGCCGCCTCGAGTAGAGAGCGTAATACCTTACGTCCTGTATGGTGGATCTCCTCGTATTGATGTGTATGATTTTACAAGGGGTCCCTGCCTCACCTTATATACTCGGGAGACAGGGTCTACAAAGCAAGAAATACAAACTCCTAGTCGGATACAATACACAAAGTCCTAACATGAGTAGGCCGGGTTGTTTCCCAGTACCCGACTAGTTTCCTTAAGCTGTACAGTCCTTCCTTGTATCAGTCAGGGTTGCCGGCCCAATTTCCTAACGGGACTATGGCCCATGAGGACTCCCATGGATCCTGGACCGTCAAGCCCCCGAGCGTCTTCATGTCTTCACGCCTGCCGGGTTGTTTCTCAACGATTTCAGCATCAGCCGAGTTGTTTCCTCGTCGTCTTGCATGTTGAAAACCTTCAGAAGTGAACATGATGTGCTCCTTTGCCGACTTCTTTTGCAGCCAGCCCCTGGGCCTTGGTTTATGAACCAAGATTGATGCAAAAACTTCCCCATTTACTATAATGGTGTCCAGCTTTTGAAAAAAAGATGGACCCATTATGGGTCTAGCCCCCGAGCCTAGAAATGTTTTCAAGGATTAAAAACAATTCCAGGGTCTTCATTGAAAAAACTTTCCAAAAGAAATATACTATTAAGCATCAGCCCCCGAGAATGAAAATAAGCTTAAAGACTTCTGTTGAAATATGTATATTCTTTGATGTGGAAATAAATCCTATTAAGCATCAGCCCCCGAGAATGAAAATTCATCGGAAAATGACCTAGCTCGTTAGGAAATGGCCGCACAAATATGCATCTGGTTTGTAACCGCGGATACATAAGTGTTGGCGTATTTTGGAAAACGGGTTATAGAGAATACGCTTAGGGTTACCGCTTCAATCTTATAAGACAGAGGGTGAACCGTTCGTATTCTCCTCCCCGCCGCCGTCGCTTTCACCACTGAAATCCTCAAACTCTTTTCGCCTCCGCGCGCAATCCGCAATCCACTCAAGCCCCGTTCGAGAGTCAATCAAGAATCTCGTCTGGCAAGATGGGTCGCAAACCTGCTTCCAGCAAGCCTACTGAGATCAAATCCACCACAAGCAAAAAGAAATCCAAGATCTCAATCGCCGATATGCCAGTGTTCAAAAACTCCCCTGCGCCGGCTCTCACCTGGAAACCATCCAAGGCTTCAGACCAGATGGTGCAGGGTCTTGTGGACCAAGGCTACCTGCTGGACAAGTCAATCTCCTGTTGGCCCACTGATGCAGGTAAGCCCTGGCCTTTCGAAAAAATCCACGAGATCGTGGTTTTTGTAGCCTTTTATGAACGCGGATTCGCCCTCCCCGCTCATGATTTTCTCCGAGGGCTCCTTTCTTACTATAAATTGGAATTGGTCCATCTCAATCCCAATTCGATTCTTCAAATTTCCCTCTTCATTCATCTCTGCGAAACCTTCTTGGGAATCGATCCCCACTTCAATGTATTCCGCTGCCTCTTCCGTGTGAAGGCCACCCCAGACAAAGTAGTCGGCGGGGCCGGATTTCAGTTGCGTCAGGGGATGAAGAATGTTTACTTTGATTTCAAGATGAATGACTCCATAAAAGACTGGAATGACAAGTGGTTCTATGTGGAGAATCAGCCCCCGAGGCTATCCAAGCACTCCGGTCACCATCCTCGGCCTCAAGAGTCATGGAATGAATCCCTCGATAGGGATAAGGTCGACGGAATCACCAGGCTCATCAAGATGATCGCTGCGCTGAAAGATCAAGGCCTAACTGCCATCGGGATTGCCAGCTCATTCTTGCGCCGGCGCGTACAACCCTGCCAGAAGCGGGTGCACGCTGGCTATGAGTATACTGGCCCCGAAGACCCAACCAGGATCTCCACCAGCGATTTGTCGTCAGATGAAGTCGCCGTCCGCGTCCAGGCACTCTTCATGGATGCCCAGGATCTGCCACGCCGGGTACCCGAGTACTCGGCAACTCGTCCGTCATCATTGGTAAGCTTGAAAACAACCCTGAATATGATTTACACCGTCTTGCATCTTGATAACTGATCAATTGCTGCACTATCCAATGCCAGGAATTGTGGCATCAGACTAGCTTCCTCACCCCCAGACATTGCAGAGAACCAATCCGGGTTGCCTGGATCTCCCCCGCCCCAGCAAACTGCTGATAGCTCGGGGAAAGGGAAGAAGAAGGCGCCGCCAGATATGGACCAGGTGATTCTGGAAGAAGTAGTTGATTCTGATGATGACACACCCCAACCTCCTCTCGGGAAGATACTCGGGCAAGGAGGATCAGGCTTGAAAAGGCCTTGTGATGACGATGCCCCAAGCCCAACCATCCCCAAGAAGAAACGGGCTACGTGGAAGAGAGTGTCTCCTTCAGTGCAGAAACCATCAGATACCATTCTTGATGAAGCAGAAGCACTTGAAGCAGAGACTGAAGCCAATGTGGAGATCCCAGTGGGAATCCCACTACAGTCTCCTCTGCCCAAGGTACCCCTATTATCTTGTTTATCAAAAAATCTTGGTTTTATCTTCTTGCCGAGTTGTTTTCTGAACTGAATGTATAATTGCAGAACCCTCAACAAGAAGAACCCGCTCAGTCGGAAGAGCCTCAAGGACCTCAAAACAACCCGTCTGGCGGCTTTGACTTTGTTGTTGAAGAATCGTAATTCAACATGGAATTTGCCAGGTAGATGATCCAATCTTCATGGAGCAAAATTCTGAGACGCGAAAATTGCTAATCTTCAATTGTTTATGCAGCCGTCCGCCTACTCCTGCTCCTACAGACGTACCAAAGACTCCAATCACGGAGAGAGGAGGAGGAGAAGGGCCAAGCCCCCAAGCATCTTCACCGCCCCAACCTCAGGCAGCAAGCAGCAACGTCGCGCCACCACCTCCTGTAAGAGAGCAAGCCGCTCTGGGTACTTCTACTCCTGGGTCTTGGCCCAAAGCAACAGAAAGTATCCGGATGGCTAGCCTCCGCTCTGAAGGATTGAACACCACCACTGGCCTGATGAAGGAAGCTGTTGTTGAAGAAATCATCCGGGAGCAAAAGAAACCCCGCGAGCCTTCACCAGAGCCATTCCAGATCTTCACGGGCACACCCGGCGTCAACCCTAATGAAGATGAAGACGCCTTCTTATTCAACTCTGAAGTTGACCACGAAGATCTGGAGAAGGCCGCCGAGCTGTACAAACAACTCTCCAAGCTCACAGAGGTTAGTAGAAATAGTGTAGTATTGTAAATACTTATCTCCTTCATACTGTAATCAACCCTGCTTCCTTTAATCTGGATGTAGAGTATACTTGCACGATCTCAGCAGAAATCTGAGATGCTTCGGAGAGCAAGCACGTCCATTGCCCGCGCCGAGAAAGCCACAGCCGATCTGGCCAAGGGACAAGCAGCTTGGGACCAAGAACGCGCCCAATTGCGCCGAGAACTGGATGAAGCGTACAAGAAGATCAACTTGTACCAGGACCAGCGCGATGACATGGTTGAGAAGAATAAGTCTTTGCGACAAAAACTCTCAGGTGTGTATGCCGAGTACTTTGTCTCTGCTTGCAATGATCATATAATGAATAGGATCTGATGTGCTGTCTGCAGAGAATGAGAAGCGCGTTGAAGCTCTAAAAGGCGAGTTCATCGATATGAAGAACCGCTTTTATCGGGAGCAGGAGCGCGCCAACCAAGCAGAGCGGAGGGAAACGGAATGCATGGCAGATCTCACAGAAGAGCAGAAAATGCGCCAGCATGCCGATGCCCAACTCATCGAAGACCTGACCAATATCCGCAATCAGGAGGCTGAAATCCAGGCGCTTCGCGTGGAGGTCAATCGCCGTGGTGCGAAGATTGAGTCTTGGAAGGAAGCCGCCCTGCCTTTGGTTGAAGCATATGCCAAAGTACCCGCCGGAAGTGTTGCTCCTCCTCCCCTTGATCGCCTTCGAGCAACTCCTGGGCAAGTGAAGCTATATTGCCAACGGGTCGCCCGTTCGTGTACTAAACAAGTACTCGAGGTTGTCCGTTCATGGTTTCCTTCACAGCCATTAGGTGTTACTGAAGGAAGAATCAACCCAGCTTGTACCCGGGCCATGTTTGATACTTACATGGAGGAGGAGAAGGACACTGTAGAAAAGATTGTATTTCATCTTAAGTTCTAGAGTCTCTTTTGTAAGAAAACCCTTTGTAAAGAACTTGGTTTCAGATGTAAATATTTAATGTTTTCATTCAAAAAGTATCTGTTTATCTGATTGATTGTGCCCGATCTCTTTGCTTTAAACAAAAAGTAGATGGCAATTGAATGTAGTCTTTCTGGATTGTTTTTAAACAACCCGACTAGATTCAAATAAATAAGTGCGCCCGATCTTTCTGTGTGAAACAGAAAGTAGATGGCTTTTGAAACAACCCTTTCTAGATTGTTTTTAAACAACCCGGGATGAGTCAAAAAAGATGCGCCCGATCCTTCTGTGTGAAACAGAAAGTAAATGGCATTTGAAACAACCCTTTCTAGATTATTTTTAAACAATCCAGGATGATTCAAATTTGTAAGACTGTATCTGATTTTCAAGCTTGAAGACAATGGAATATTGATACTTTATTATTATTAGGCTAAGAAGCCGATATCAGTACATAAAGAAGGCTGACTATTTATTGACTCTTTAAAAAACTCTAATAACTTCTTCAGGGGTAAAAACGCCGCAAGTGCTCAATGTTCCATGCATTGGGCACCTCTGTTCCATCTTCCCGCTGTAGCTGATAAGTACCCGGACCGATGACCCTTGATACTAAAAACGGACCTTCCCAAGGAGAAGATAGCTTGTGCTGATCTTTTGTACTCTGAATTCTTCGAAGGACCAAATCACCAATGTTAAATGATCGCATTTGGATGTTTCGGTCATGATACCTCCTGAGTCCTTGCTGGTACGTGGTTGTCCTGATCAACGCAGCTAGCCTCGCCTCTTCTAGCATGTCCACATCCTCTGCCCTACTTTGCTCTGCTGCTTCCTCCGAGTAGTTTTGAATTCTTAGAGCATTATACTCGATGTCCACCGGGAGTACTGCTTCTGAGCCGTAGACCAGAAAGAAGGGTGATTGCCCCATCGCGCGGCTGGGCTGGGTTCTGAGCCCCCATACCACGGCTGGCAATTCTTGCACCCACTTGCCGCCGTACTTTTTGAGTGGTTCATAGAGCCTTGGCTTGAGACCTTGAAGTATGAGGCCGTTAGCTCTCTCAACTTGTCCATTGGTTCGTGGATGCGCCACTGATGCGTAGCGGACTTCAATTCCCAGGTTATCGCAGAAATCAAAGAACTCACTTCCTGTGAACTCTGAGCCAAGGTCGGTGATAATGCGATTTGGGACGCCGAAACGATAGGCAATGTCTTGGATGAACTCGGCCGCCTTTGCTGCTGTAGCGTTGACTAGCGGCTTGACTTCAATCCACTTGGTAAACTTGTCGATTGCCACGTAGAGATATTTGAAACCTCCTGGCGCAGTCTTGAGTGGTCCAACCATATCGAGCCCCCAGCATGCGAAGGGCCAGGAGGGCGGTATGGTGTTGAGGACCGTTGCAGGGACATGAGCTTGCCGGGCGAAGTATTGGCAGCCCTGACAAGTCTTCACGATTTCTTCGGCATCGGCCACAGCAGATGGCCAATAGTACCCGGACCGGAAAGCCTTGCCTACGATCGTGCGGTGAGCAGCATGGTTTCCACAGATTCCTCCATGGATTTCTTCAAGGATTTCCCGTCCGACTTCTGGAGTGACACACTTCATCAAGACTCCAGATGAGGCGCCGCGTCGAAAAAGGGTGGAGCCGACTACTATGTAGTGCTTGCTTCGTCTGATAACTTGCTCAGCCTCCACCTTATTTTCGGGCTCCCTCTGGTGCAGTATGTACTCGATGAAGGGCTTTGTCCACTCGGGTGTAATCACCATGACTTGCTGATGGGGTGGTGTTGTAGTCGGCTGGCGTACTTCCTGCTCCTTGATGGATGGTTGTAATAGCTCATGGACGAAAACGCCGCTTGGTACTTGCGCTCGGTGGGAACCCAGCTTTGAAAGTGCATCAGCAGCCATGTTGTTGTCTCTGATGACGTGATGAAATTCGAGCCCATGAAAGTGCTTCTCGAGTTTGCGCACCTCCATGCAGTATGCATCCATGTTCTCCTTGGTGCAGTCCCAATCTTTATTGACCTGATTGATCACCACAGAGGAGTCGCCGTACACCACCATGTGCTTGATGCCAAGGGAAGCAGCCAAACGTAAACCGTGCAGTAGTGTTTAGACTTGATTGATCACCACAGAGGAGTCGCCGTACACCACCATGTGCTTGATGCCAAGGGAAGCAGCCAAGCGTAACCCGTGCAGTAGAGCTTCGTACTCGGCTTCATTGTTGGTGGCTTTCCACAGGATTTGGAGCACATATTTAAGCTGATCGCCTTTTGGGATATGAGTAGTACTCCTGCACCTGCCCCTTCAAGCTTCAGTGATCCGTCGAAGTACATGATCCAGTGCTCGAATGGTTCTTCTGGTACTGCATGTTGTATTTTTGTCCACTCAGCGACGAAGTCCACTAGGGCTTGAGATTTGATGGCAGCTCGTGGGACGAAATCGATGGCGTGAGAGCCCAACCCGACCGCCCATTTGGAGATTCGCCCTGTCGCGTCCCGGTTATGGAGTATGTCACCAATTGGAAAAGAGGTGACTACAACAACCCGGTGGGCGTCGAAGTAGTGGTGCAACTTGCGAGATGTGATCAAGACAGCATATAATAGCTTCTCGACCTGTGGGTATCGCACTTTTGATTCTGAAAGCACCTCGTTGATGAAATAAACGGGCCACTGTACTTTGTATACATGGCCGGGTTCCTCTCGCTCGACTACAATAGCAGTGCTCACGACGTGAGTTGTTGCTGCTATGTAGAGAAGCAGTGGTTCCTGATCAGCTGGTGCAGTCAGTACTGGTGGTGACTGGAGAAATGTCTTGAGGTCTTCAAACGCCGCATCAGCTTCTGGAGTCCATACGAACTTGTCTTGCTTCTTGAGGAGCTTGAAGAAAGGTAATCCTCTGTCACCCAACCTTGAAATGAATCGGTTGAGGGCCGCCATGCATCCAGTCAGCTTCTGAACGTCCTTGAGGGATTTTGGAGGCGCCATGGATGTGATAGCGGTAACTTTCTCGGGATTAGGCTTCAATTCCCCGGTGGCTGACTATGAAGCCCAGCAGTTTCCCCGCGGGCACGCCAAACACACATTTAGTAGGATTGAGCTTCCATTGGAATTCCCTGAGATGTGCAAAGGTCTCAGATAGGTCGTCGATGAGACTATCCGGGTTCTTTGTCTTGACGACGACGTCATCAACATAGGCTTCCACATTGCGGCCAATCTGAGCCTTGAGACAACTCTGAATTGCACGCTGGTATGTGGCCACTGCGTTCTTGAGTCCAAAGGACATTGTAGTGTTGCAGTAGGCGCCGAACGGAGTGATGAACGCCGTCTTGATCTGGTCGTCTTTGTGCAGGCTTATCTGATGATAGCCCCAGTAGCAATCCAAGAAACAGAGTAGAGAGCAGCCAGCTGTAGAATCCACCACCTGATCGATGCGAGGTAGCCCGAAGGGATCCTTTGGGCAATGCTTGTTCAGGTCAGTGTAATCGACACACATTCTCCACTCGTTGTTGTTCTTCTTGCGAACCAGGACAGGATTAGCGAGCCAGTCTGGGTGGAACACCTCTTTAATGAACCCGGCTGCTAAGAGTTTCGCCAGCTCCGATCGGATGGCTTCTTTCTTGTCCTGGGCAAAGCGTCGTAGACGTTGTTTCTTCGGCTTGGCGGCAGGATCAACGTTGAGTTTGTGCTCAGCCAACTCCCTTGGGACTCCCGGCATGTCAGAAGGCTTCCATGCGAAGATGTCGCGGTTGTCCCGTAAGAAGCTGGTGAGCGCGCTTTCCTATTTGATAGGCAGGTCAGCGCCGATCAGCGCCGTCTTGGAGGGGTCGCCCGTCCCTAGGTCGATTGCCTTGATTGGAACTTCCTGGGAGGGCTTCATGTTTGGCACGGCTGGCTTTTTCGTTGGGATTTCCAACTCAGCCTCGCCGAGTTGTTTTGCCATAGCTGCTACGATTGCTGCCTGGCTCGGTTGCTGCATGCTTGCAGCAATCGTCACTGCCTCGGTGTC
>CM014273.1:33202334-33223253 GCA_004135705.1 Alloteropsis semialata | reverse complement strand
TCAGGCAGCAAGCAGCAACGTCGCGCCACCACCTCCTGTAAGAGAGCAAGCCGCTCTGGGTACTTCTACTCCTGGGTCTTGGCCCAAAGCAACAGAAAGTATCCGGATGGCTAGCCTCCGCTCTGAAGGATTGAACACCACCACTAGCCTGATGAAGGAAGCTGTTGTTGAAGAAATCATCCGGGAGCAAAAGAAACCCCGCGAGCCTTCACCAGAGCCATTCCAGATCTTCACGGGCACACCCGGCGTCAACCCTAATGAAGATGAAGACGCCTTCTTATTCAACTCTGAAGTTGACCACGAAGATCTGGAGAAGGCCGCCGAGCTGTACAAACAACTCTCCAAGCTCACAGAGGTTAGTAGAAATAGTGTAGTATTGTAAATACTTATCTCCTTCATACTGTAATCAACCCTGCTTCCTTTAATCTGGATGTAGAGTATACTTGCACGATCTCAGCAGAAATCTGAGATGCTTCGGAGAGCAAGCACGTCCATTGCCCGCGCCGAGAAAGCCACAGCCGATCTGGCCAAGGGACAAGCAGCTTGGGACCAAGAACGCGCCCAATTGTGCCGAGAACTGGATGAAGCGTACAAGAAGATCAACTTGTACCAGGACCAGCGCGATGACATGGTTGAGAAGAATAAGTCTTTGCGACAAAAACTCTCAGGTGTGTATGCCGAGTACTTTGTCTCTGCTTGCAATGATCATATAATGAATAGGATCTGATGTGCTGTCTGCAGAGAATGAGAAGCGCGTTGAAGCTCTAAAAGGCGAGTTCATCGATATGAAGAACCGCTTTTATCGGGAGCAGGAGCGCGCCAACCAAGCAGAGCGGAGGGAGACGGAATGCATGGCAGATCTCACAGAAGAGCAGAAAATGCGCCAGCATGCCGATGCCCAACTCATCGAAGACCTGACCAATATCCGCAATCAGGAGGCTGAAATCCAGGCGCTTCGCGTGGAGGTCAATCGCCGTGGTGCGAAGATTGAGTCTTGGAAGGAAGCCGCCCTGCCTTTGGTTGAAGCATATGCCAAAGTACCCGCCGAAAATGTTGCTCCTCCTCCCCTTGATCGCCTTCGAGCAACTCCTGGGCAAGTGAAGCTATATTGCCAACGGGTCGCCCGTTCGTGTACTAAACAAGTACTCGAGGTTGTCCGTTCATGGTTTCCTTCACAGCCATTAGGTGTTACTGAAGGAAGAATCAACCCAGCTTGTACCCGGGCCATGTTTGATACTTACATGGAGGAGGAGAAGGACACTGTAGAAAAGATTGTATTTCATCTTAAGTTCTAGAGTCTCTTTTGTAAGAAAACCCTTTGTAAAGAACTTGGTTTCAGATGTAAATATTTAATGTTTTCATTCAAAAAGTATCTGTTTATCTGATTGATTGTGCCCGATCTCTTTGCTTTAAACAAAAAGTAGATGGCAATTGAATGTAGTCTTTCTGGATTGTTTTTAAACAACCCGACTAGATTCAAATAAATAAGTGCGCCCGATCTTTCTGTGTGAAACAGAAAGTAGATGGCTTTTGAAACAACCCTTTCTAGATTGTTTTTAAACAACCCGGGATGAATCAAAAAAGATGCGCCCGATCCTTCTGTGTGAAACAGAAAGTAAATGGCATTTGAAACAACCCTTTCTAGATTATTTTTAAACAATCCAGGATGATTCAAATTTGTAAGACTGTATCTGATTTTCAAGCTTGAAGACAATGGAATATTGATACTTTATTATTATTAGGCTAAGAAGCCGATATCAGTACATAAAGAAGGCTGACTATTTATTGACTCTTTAAAAAACTCTAATAACTTCTTCAGGGGTAAAAACGCCGCAAGTGCTCAATGTTCCATGCATTGGGCACCTCTGTTCCATCTTCCCGCTGTAGCTGATAAGTACCCGGACCGATGACCCTTGATACTAAAAACGGACCTTCCCAAGGAGAAGATAGCTTGTGCTGATCTTTTGTACTCTGAATTCTTCGAAGGACCAAATCACCAATGTTAAATGATCGCATTTGGATGTTTCGGTCATGATACCTCCTGAGTCCTTGCTGGTACGTGGTTGTCCTGATCAACGCAGCTAGCCTCGCCTCTTCTAGCATGTCCACATCTTCTGCCCTACTCTGCTCTGCTGCTTCCTCCGAGTAGTTTTGGATTCTTAGAGCATTGTACTCGATGTCCACCGGGAGTACTGCTTCTGAGCCGTAGACCAGAAAGAAAGGTGATTGCCCCGTCACGCGGCTGGGCTGGGTTCTGAGCCCCCATACCACGGCTGGCAACTCTTGCACCCACTTGCCGCCGTACTTTTTGAGTGGTTCATAGAGCCTTGGCTTGAGACCTTGAAGTATGAGGCCGTTAGCTCTCTCAACTTGTCCATTGGTTCGTGGATGCGCCACTGATGCGTAGCGGACTTCAATTCCCAGGTTATCGCAGAAATCAAAGAACTCACTTCCTGTGAACTCTGAGCCAAGGTCGGTGATAATGCGATTTGGGACGCCGAAACGATAGGCAATGTCTTGGATGAACTCGGCCGCCTTTGCTGCTGTAGCGTTGACTAGCGGCTTGACTTCAATCCACTTGGTAAACTTGTCGATTGCCACGTAGAGATATTTGAAACCTCCTGGCGCAGTCTTGAGTGGTCCAACCATATCGAGCCCCCAGCATGCGAAGGGCCAGGAGGGCGGTATGGTGTTGAGGACCGTTGCAGGGACATGAGCTTGCCGGGCGAAGTATTGGCAGCCCTGACAAGTCTTCACGATTTCTTCGGCATCGGCCACAGCAGATGGCCAATAGTACCCGGACCGGAAAGCCTTGCCTACGATCGTGCGGTGAGCAGCATGGTTTCCACAGATTCCTCCATGGATTTCTTCAAGGATTTCCCGTCCGACTTCTGGAGTGACACACTTCATCAAGACTCCAGATGAGGCGCCGCGTCGAAAAAGGGTGGAGCCGACTACTATGTAGTGCTTGCTTCGTCTGATAACTTGCTCAGCCTCCACCTTATCTTCGGGCTCCCTCTGGTGCATTATGTACTCGATGAAGGGCTTTGTCCACTCGGGTGTAATCACCATGACTTGCTGATGGGGTGGTGTTGTAGTCGGCAGTACTTCCTGCTCCTTGATGGATGGTTGTAATAGCTCATGGACGAAAACGCCGCTTGGTACTTGCGCTCGGTGGGAACCCAGCTTTGAAAGTGCATCAGCATCCATGTTGTTGTCTCTGATGACGTGATGAAATTCGAGCCCATGAAAGTGCTTCTCGAGTTTGCGCACCTCCATGCAGTATGCATCCATGTTCTCCTTGGTGCAGTCCCAATCTTTATTGACCTGATTGATCACCACAGAGGAGTCGCCGTACACGACCATGTGCTTGATGCCAAGGGAGGCAGCCAAGCGTAACCCGTGCAGTAGAGCTTCGTACTCGGCTTCATTGTTGGTGGCTTTCCACAGGATTTGGAGCACATATTTAAGCTGATCGCCTTTTGGGATATGAGTAGTACTCCTGCACCTGCCCCTTCAAGCTTCAGTGATCCGTCGAAGTACATGATCCAGTGCTCGAATGGTTCTTCTGGTACTGCATGTTGTATTTTTGTCCACTCAGCGACGAAGTCCACTAGGGCTTGAGATTTGATGGCAGCTCGTGGGACGAAATCGATGGCGTGAGAGCCCAACCCGACCGCCCATTTGGAGATTCGCCCTGTCGCGTCCCGGTTATGGAGTATGTCACCAATTGGAAAAGAGGTGACTACAACAACCCGGTGGGCGTCGAAGTAGTGGTGCAACTTGCGAGATGTGATCAAGACAGCATATAATAGCTTCTCGACCTGTGGGTATCGCACTTTTGATTCTGAAAGCACCTCGTTGATGAAATAAACGGGCCACTGTACTTTGTATACATGGCCGGGTTCCTCTCGCTCGACTACAATAGCAGTGCTCACGACGTGAGTTGTTGCTGCTATGTAGAGAAGCAGTGGTTCCTGATCAGCTGGTGCAGTCAGTACTGGTGGTGACTGGAGAAATGTCTTGAGGTCTTCAAACGCCGCATCAGCTTCTGGAGTCCATACGAACTTGTCTTGCTTCTTGAGGAGCTTGAAGAAAGGTAATCCTCTGTCACCCAACCTTGAAATGAATCGGTTGAGGGCCGCCATGCATCCAGTCAGCTTCTGAACTTCCTTGAGGGATTTTGGAGGCGCCATGGATGTGATAGCGGTAACTTTCTCGGGATTGGCTTCAATTCCCCGGTGGCTGACTATGAAGCCCAGCAGTTTCCCCGCGGGCACGCCAAACACACATTTAGTAGGATTGAGCTTCCATTGGAATTCCCTGAGATGTGCAAAGGTCTCAGATAGGTCGTCGATGAGACTATCCGGGTTCTTTGTCTTGACGACGACGTCATCAACATAGGCTTCCACATTGCGGCCAATCTGAGCCTTGAGACAACTCTGAATTGCACGCTGGTATGTGGCCACTGCGTTCTTGAGTCCAAAGGACATTGTAGTGTTGCAGTAGGCGCCGAACGGAGTGATGAACGCCGTCTTGATCTGGTCGTCTTTGTGCAGGCTTATCTGATGATAGCCCCAGTAGCAATCCAAGAAACAGAGTAGAGAGCAGCCAGCTGTAGAATCCACCACCTGATCGATGCGAGGTAGCCCGAAGGGATCCTTTGGGCAATGCTTGTTCAGGTCAGTGTAATCGACACACATTCTCCACTCGTTGTTGTTCTTCTTGCGAACCAGGACAGGATTAGCGAGCCAGTCTGGGTGGAACACCTCTTTAATGAACCCGGCTGCTAAGAGTTTCGCCAGCTCCGATCGGATGGCTTCTTTCTTGTCCTGGGCAAAGCGTCGTAGACGTTGTTTCTTCGGCTTGGCGGCAGGATCAACGTTGAGTTTGTGCTCAGCCAACTCCCTTGGGACTCCCGGCATGTCAGAAGGCTTCCATGCGAAGATGTCGCGGTTGTCCCGTAAGAAGCTGGTGAGCGCGCTTTCCTATTTGATAGGCAGGTCAGCGCCGATCAGCGCCGTCTTGGAGGGGTCGCTCGTCCCTAGGTCGATTGCCTTGATTGGAACTTCCTGGGAGGGCTTCATGTTTGGCACGGCTGGCTTTTTCGTTGGGATTTCCAACTCAGCCTCGCCGAGTTGTTTTGCCATAGCTACTACGATTGCTGCCTGGCTCGGTTGCTGCATGCTTGCAGCAATCGTCACTGCCTCGGTGTCACAATCGTAGGAGGTCTTCAGGTCGCCCTTTAGGGATAAGATCCCCTTAGGGCCTGGCATCTTCAGGACGAGGTAGATGTAATGTGGGATCGCCATGAATTTCGCCAGAGCAGGTCTTCCCAGGATCGCGTGGTACGATGATTTGAAGTCGGCGACCTCGAACGTGATGTACTCGGTCCTGTAGTTGGCCTCGGTACCAAATATGACTGGAAGTGATACCTGGCCAAGGGGTACGGCAGCGTTGCCTTGAACAATGCCGTAGAAGGGTGAATCAGTGGGCTTGAGCAGGTTGGTGATGTCTAAGCCCATCTTCTTCAAGGTCTTGGCGAACAAGATGTTGAGTCCGCTTCCTCCGTCGATCAATGTTCTTGTGAGTCGCGCGCCAGCTACCACAGGGTCGAGCACCAGAGGGTATCGCCCCGGGTTCTTGATGTTGGTCCATTGATCGTCGCGAGAGAAGCTGATGGGGACTTTTGACCACTTCGGGAAGGTGGGGATGGCAGGCTCAATGCAGGCGATCTTGCGGTGGATAAGCTTTTGTTTGCGCTTTGATTCTGACCGAGTGATTCCCCCAAAGATGACATTGACAACCTTGTCGGCTTGTTGGTAGCCGGTGTCTTTGTCACCCTTGTCTCCTTTGTTGTCAGGGTTGTTTGGTTTGGGAGCGCCCTCTGCTGAGAACGCCTTCTTAAGCGACCAGCAGTCCCTGCTTGAGTGTTTATCCTTTGGGTGGAAGGGGCACCGCTTGTCGAGTAGTTTTTCGAACTTCCTGCGGGAAGAATTCTTCTCAGCAACATTGACCGTGTCTTCAGGTTTGCGCTTTTTATCGCTGAAGTCGCGCTTGCTGTTGTTCTCAACTTGCTTGCCCTTGTTACGGTCGCCGTTGTTGTTGCGATCTCCTCCCGACTTGTTACGGTTGAATCTCTCACGCTGCATGTCTTCAGCATCTGACCAGCGGCTGATGAGTTCTCGCATCTGCTCTAGCGTCTTTGGCCTGTTCCTTCCGAAATCGAGATGCAGCACGGGGTCTGTAAGGCCACCGTGGAAGCAATCGATGACATCTTGGTCGGATAGGCCAGCACAGGTTGCGCGTTTCTCCCAAAATCGCCGGTTGTAACTGCGCAAGTACTCGTTCTGGCCCTGTTTGCACTGGGCGAGGTCAAAACGAGTACCCGGCTTCTGCCATGAACCTTGGAAGTTATTGATGAAAGCCTTGCAGAGTTCATCCCAGGAGTCGATGGAGCCTGGCTTGAGCCCTTCTAACCAGGTCAATGGGGCCTGATCGAGGACTACTGGGAGATAGGTACACATGGTGTCGGTGTTGCCCCTCGCCACCTTGATTGCCGAGTAGTAGATGCGAATCCACTGCTCGGGGTCGCGTTTCCCGTCATATCTATCGATATGAGCTGGTTTGAATTTGTGGGGCCAGGAAGTAGCGCGGATGTGGTCTGAGAAGACCGGGAACCCTTCGTACTTGTTAAGGTTGTGGTGATCCTGACCCGGCGCTCCGTAGACTTGGTCGTACTCTTGGCGTCTGCGGCGTTCTTGTTCTTCGCACTCGCGCGCCCGTGATGAGATGATGGTGCGCGCGTCTCTGGGTGGCAATTGTTCTCGCAGATCCCTGTTATCACGATTCTCGGGGCGTCTGTCCCTGTTTCGGTTGCCATCATGACCGCCGATGTGGCTCTGCTGAACCTCGCGGTTGCTTGGTCCGGCGCCGTGGTCACGACCTCCGCCGCCGAGTACTATGCCTCCTTCATGTCGGCGTTGTTCTCTGCTCGGGTGGTGGGTCTGGTTGCCTCGGTTTCCAACTTCAGGGTGTGCGCTGCTTCCCTGGCGGCTTGGTGCTCGAGTGATGGTCTTCGCCGGGTTGATTGCGTCATGCTGGATGGCCGCTGTCTCGAGCATTGTCTTCATCCTGAGGATCTCAGGAGTTTCGGGCATCTGTCCCAGCTCTGTGACGACAGCCATGATGTTGGCTGCAGCGCTGGAATAGACATCTTGGCCGGCAACTTGCCGGAACTTGGCGTTGAGGTCCTGTGGAGGTAGCCTACGGCCGAGGCGGCGACGTCGTTCTGCGCGAGCGACATTTCACTCCCTGCATCGGTTACGGTCAGCTTCAGCTTCGTTCTCCACAGTTGGCTCGTCGTTGGAGACTTCTTGTTCCTGGCCGATGATCACCATGGCTTGGCGTCCTGGAAAGTAGCTCCCTGTGCTTGAAGTTACTGGAACAGTTGAGCCGCGGCTGCTTGAAGAATTCAGGGGTTGCCCATGTTGAAACGGGAGTGGATCGATGCACGCGATGATGCGAGACATGTCCTCCTCCTGTGGTGTTGCTCCAAGTGCTGGCTTGCGTCCCGGCCAGTGAACAAATCGTCCTTCGGGGGTTGAAGTGATGACGAGTCCGACTTGTTTCCCGTTCAGGGGAAATTCGTCGAATTCGACCAGAGATCGGAGTTGATTTGAGGACGCCGCCTGGAAAGCAGAGGTGGGGCCCGCGAGTCCAAAGGGATATTGGCTCGGGGTGTCGGCCTCGTGCTTAACAGTGGCTGGACTCCTTTTTTTCTGGATTTTTGAATTGGCGGATTTTGGCATAGCCGATGGTTTCAGAAACCGACTCGGGTTGCCTGGTCCGCTTCGGAAATTTCCTAGCCCGAGTTGAAATCGGGCCAGGAAGAGTGATTCCTTGAGTCCAAGTTGATTTCGAACTCGAGGTTCCCCGAGGCCGAGTTGTATTCGGTCCCGGGGGCGCGAACTCGTCGAGCTTGTCGGCGAGTTGCTCCGGAGTCGGCGATTTGAGGACGCGGTCGAAGTTGCCCGCGCCGTCCGCCGTGCACACCCAGGAGCCGAAAACGAAGGTGGCGCCCTTCTCGAACGCCATGTCGCCGTCGCAGTTGATGATGACTGGTGCCATCGAGCTTGCTGAACGATTCTCGACGAGAGCCCCTACCTGGCACGCCAGCTGTCGGTTTTTTATACCGGCTAGCCTACTATGGGGGTCCCTAAGTAGTCGAGTTGTTCGTGGGGGCCTCGCCGGAACCAGAAGCACGATGGTGAACACGAGACGATTTAGACAGGTTCAGGCCGCCTCGAGTAGAGAGCGTAATACCTTACGTCCTGTATGGTGGATCTTCTCGTATTGATGGTTATGATTTTACAAGGGGTCCCTGCCTCACCTTATATACTCGGGAGACAGGGTCTACAAGGCAAGAAATACAAACTCCTAGTCGGATACAATACACAAAGTCCTAACATGAGTAGGCCGGGTTGTTTCCTAGTACCCGACTAGTTTCCTTAAGCTGTACAGTCCTTCCTTGTATCAGTCAGGGTTGCCGGCCCAATTTCCTAACGGGACTGTGGCCCATGAGGACTCCCATGGATCCTGGACCGTCAGAGACGTACCGCCGAACACGTGGAATATGGATCAACTACGTAGATTTTATGCCTAAGTCAAGGTAATGAAGCGAGTTCAAGCCTATCCAACAACTTGGCAGGAGTAGTCATCATCCGCGTCACATCTGGCACCAAACAAAACAAAAAGATAAGTTCTATACACTCTACTCACCCTCGTAATTATGCTCGGGGCCTGGGTTTTCATTTTTCTATTCAGTTTCTACTCTTTGTTATCATACTGCATATACTAACAAAGAGCCGAGGACTACTATGCTGAAATTTTCAGACCTATTCTACGCACCCCAAGCGCAACGCTCAGGGGCTCCACTGATGATCGGGAAATTCTTGTGACTAATACTTCTAGACTCTTTTCTAGCATGTCTACATGCTACAAAAGAGCCCGGGGGCTACTATGGTACTACTACCTTACAAGAGTCGGGCTTTTTAAATCAAAGAGCTAAACTACGCTAGAGTACCAAACACCATGACTACAATGAATTACACAGTTCAGAAGGCCGCTTACGTCTCAGCAACTAAACAATTCCAAAATAGCTCGTGGCAGCGGGATATTTAGCTATGTCAAAGCCATCAGTTAAAAAGCGCCATAAAAGTGCGATCAGCTCTATATCCTACGCAAAGACATGTAAGCATATGTTTAGCAAAAGGAATAAAGTTCACAAACTAAAACACCAAGTTCTTGCCCTATTATAGGAATCCATAGCAAGTTCAGGACGAGCTTTCAGAATCAGATAAATGAAGGCCGAGCTTCTAGACGAAAGGTTCAACTAATGGAGCTAGATCATCAAACAGAACATTTGCCTCTTCAGTCGAGCACTTGAAGCCTTGGGCGAGCAGTGTAGCATCAACCTTTGGAACATGGCTCTTCATGGCCCCCAAAGTGTGCATCGCAGCCATGACAGCACCCTCCATGAGCTTGCTCTCCAGGTCAGGCCCCGCTCCTCGGAAGCTTTAAGCTGCGCGCTGAGGTCGGCGATCTTCTTGTCCCAAGTCGTGAGCTGGCCTTCTAGATCCGAGATTTTCTTCTTGAGCATCTCAATGCTCTTGGAGTCAGCTACAGGGTTAAAGGCACTGTATAAGTAACAGTTTGCAGAACAAGGGACAAGAATCAACATACGCAGTAAATCAAGTACCTTCCTTCTCAGACTGCAGTAAAGCAACTTAGGCCTCCAACCTAGTTACCGATGCTTCCGCAGCCAAGGTGCGAGTGTCCAACGAGCGCCACTACTCTTCTGCTGCTGAAAGCGAAGCGACAATTGGGCCCAAGGGCGTCGGGACGGGTCTTGTGACCTCCACAGACTTTTTTCTTGGTCGGGCGCCACTATCATGCCTTGATCGGGAGTTTTCTCCTTGTCAAATGGCTTGACTGAAGGAGAAGCTGCGGCCTTGGAGGGCCTGCATTCTCGAACACAATAATTAAAAAGTCCCCTAGGAAGAACGATCAAGCAGAAATCAAACGGGTCAAAGTCCTTACTCGGCTCTTGGGCGGGTGACCTTGAACTTCTTCTGTGAGATAGAAGAAGGCTTTGGCGATATCTAGGCGGAATGGGTTTCCTGGCGAGAAACCTCCCGAACACGATTAAGTTTGGTTGTGCGTGCAAAGGTTGCAAACAAATGCCCGAATACGATCATGAGCGGTACTTGATCTCCCGGCTGAGGTGGGTCGCGCGTGGTCGGCAGTTCAGCAACACCCGGAGCCCCAAGGGAACCCGATCTAGTCATTGCCTTCTCTGCACTTACGCCCCTCGAGCGCTTGCGAGAAGGTGGCGGGACAATAACCTTGGTGCTAGCCGGGGCTTTCTTCTCTTTAGCAAAAGGCTATTCTGGTGTCTCGGTCGGAGGGGTCTTCTCACCCTGAGCTGATGCCGGATCTGCCTCGTCCTCCAGGTTGATAGCTCCGCTATGAAGCGAAGCATCAGCGACTGGAGGGGCCTGAAGGGAGGAAGATATAAGCTCATTGGTAATAAACAAAGAAGGATATTCCTGGGAGCAAAAATTACCTCGAGAGCAGGGTTGTTTTGGCTGTAGGGTGCAGGAACATCTGCCCAGTCGGGAAGATTGGCATTCAGAATCTTTTCAGACGAGCCACCACCTCTTCCTCAGGTACAGCTGCTGGTTGAAGAGTCATGATATCAAATGACCGAACACTACCAGAAATTACACCGAACAATTAAGGACATCATTTACCTTCGGATTTCATTCTATTCGGGTCAGTATCTCTAGTAAAGACACAGGCCAAGCGGTCATGCGCCACGAGCCGAATAAATCTCCATCTGATGAAGGTTTCTGCCACATGAACTGCAGTCAGTCCCTTCTCACAGAGAAACTAGATCCGATCGATGTGCTTCTGCATCTCTAGAGTAATGTTTGGCAGGGCCTTGGTTTCTTCCTTGAGATACGGCATTAGATATTTCCCCTTTACCGATGAGGCTTGGGGAAGGGTGATGTAAAACCAGTGAAGTTGATACCCTTTCTAGGAATCTTTAACTAGATAATGGATATAAAGCTCCCGATCTCTCAAGGAAAAGACAATCGAACCCATCATGAGTTGATCCTTATAATATGCAGGGGGTGTAAAAATATCTCCACAAGGCTAAGGATGGTTTAATCCCTAACCAAGCCTCGCACAGAAAGGCAAAGACGCTAAGCATTGCCATGGCGCCCGACTTTATGTGCACGAGCTCGATCTGGTAAAACTCGCAGATCTTGTGGAGGAAATCTAACGAATAAACCCCAAACCTGCAGTAGAAGAACTCGACCAACACTACAGGCTCCAAAGTGTTGGGCGTCGGGTGAAGCTGACCTTTAGCCGGCCGGTGAGGGAATGTGGTGGTGTCGGGGAGAAGACCAAGATCCTTTAGCTTTTTCAGCTGCTTCGCCGTCGTGGTAGAACTTTCCCAGCATTTGTCGGCGGTGCAGATGCCAGTTTCGCTTCGCAGCTTCCTTCCGGGAGCAGCGGCGCTGTTGACGGTCCTTATAATGAAAATCTGACCGTCAATAGGCTCAGAAAACCAATAAAGATAATGCATAACTTAGACATTTGTATTCAAATAATGTTTTTGCATGCATATATAGAATATATTTGAGTACAGGGACCATGGTGCAAAAGATGGAGGAAGATGGGCTCAGGCCCAGGTCGGCCGACCTGGCTAGGTCGGGCGACCTGGCCTGGCACCCATTCAACCCCAACTTTCCTGCAGGCAAAGAAGCACACTCAGAGATGATCGTGGATGCTGAACCATGGTCGGTTAAAGTTAATGGTGAAGGATGAGCCACGTGTCAATCCCATGGATTGAAGGGCCCACAAACAGAGCTTCATGTACCCAAACCGACAGTACCCACCTTGAACTGACCTCAGGACCCACATTGCAGTCTCCTAGAGAGAGGTGGGCCCGAGAGGCAGTTGTGGAGGGTCGGCCGACCCCCTTAGGTCGACCGACCTCCCCGTGCGCCCGACTCGGCCATCCTTTGACCTATACCTGTAAACCGCCTAGGAGATTACATCTAAGCCGTGCAATGCTGAAGACGGTGCATCCAAGGGTTGGCTGATGCCACCACTTCAGCCGACCTGGGCCCACAGCCGAACGGCCTCAACCGCCTCTGGCTAATTCTCCACCGCCTATGGATGCTATAAAACCTGCAAAGGGCACCGTACTCAAACACACCAGAAGAAGAGCTCTCCTTTGCTACAAGCTTAGTCTTAGTCTTAGTAGTAATAGTTCTAGCAGTTGAGCTTCCGAAGGGCTTTCGGCGGAGTCTTGGTAAGTTCTAGAGTTCAACTTTTGTATCTCTTTACTTACTGGTAATACTCTGAGCTTAATGGAAATATCTTCACACTTTTGTTGTATGCCTCAATTGTACTTTATCTACTTAGTATATACTACTTATGTCTTGCACCTTATTCAAGTTAACATATGCTATGACATTGGCTCAATGAGCCTTATGGTTGCTCTATTTATTAGCGCGATAGATAGAGTTGTATTTCATATTGTAAATATGGTATTTGGATTATGGAATACCATTGAGGGTATCCCTGCCCCACGGATTAGTAGGGGTAGGCGGCAGGTAATGACAGCTCTGTCCGTCCTTTGTAATCCTCCACGTTCGGGAGATGATATTAGGGCTTTATGATAAGACGTCCTCCTGTCGTCCCTTGATGAGCGAACCACTGGACACCTCGAAATGTCCCCTTGCATATGTTCATTGTATGAGTTTGTATAGGGTATTGTAGTGTATCCAAGTTCCATTTTTATGATCGGGGAAGAGTGTCGACAGTCCCGGCACTTCCCCCAGACTACCCCTCACTCTCTCCCTATTCTCTAGATACTACACTGGAGTAGAGCTTCGCCCTGGAGTGAAGCTTGTGGCTTCTCAATATTGTGTGTCTTGAACCAGAGCCAGGTGCAACTATTTATAGCTTGGTAGGACGGTGTAGAGGTTGCTCGAGGCGGTTGAGGCCGTTTGGCCCCGGGACCAGGTCGGCCGACCCATGGGGGTCGGTCGACCCTCAAATGCACCGTCTTGCCTCAAGCACGGTCCAGATGCGTCCCTGGAGTCGGTATAGAGTTGGTCATCGAAGGAGGACTGATTCTGTCGCCCGTGGGGGTCGGCCGACGTGCCAGGTCGGCTGACCTGGAGTTGGCTCGCCTCGGGCCCATCTTCCTCTGAGTCTCTTTCCTGTGGTTCCTAAGGTCGGTTCTATGTGGGTTGGCTTGAATTGGGTACATTTAGTTCTCATTATGGGCTCCTCAATCCAAGTGATAGACACATGGCTTTATCTTGTCCTTTGATCGAAACAGACATGCAAGCAGCGGTCACGATGTTCCATGGTTGTGCTTCTTTGCTATGGCCAAAGATGGGCTTCATCGGGCTTGGGCCAAGGTCGGCCGACCTAGGGGATTGGGCGACCTGGCCCAGAGCCCAAATCTCCTCCTCTTTTGCCAATTAGTCCCTGCATTCACATATTCACCAAAACTCGTGGAATTGATTAGGTATAAACCTATCACTATGTTTGGTGATTATATTTGACATATTCTCTGTAGGAGTTGACGGTCAAAATCTTAAGGACCATCAACAAGCGCCCCCACACTTAGTCTTTGCTCATCCTCGAGTAAAGTTTAAGGACTAAGGTGGAACAACATGACTCCCAATGATATGATGCAAGCATATAAATTATTCCAAAACATACCTGCACTTGTGAATTTTGATGTGTCTATCATGTCATCTTGGATGGTTGAAGAATGGAACGACTTTGATTCAAGCCATCTGCACTCTTCTGTTAAGAAACTTGGGTTTTGGTAAATTTTCAAAGACATAACCTTACCTAGCTCCTCAAATGATTCTCTCAGATCACTCAATGTGTATGATTCCTTACCAAGGCACTTGTCTTTGCCTTCTTTCATCCTACTTATAAAAGGCTTATGTAGAGCTCAAGGTAGGAGTAAAGATAAAGCGTACTTGCATCACATATATTGCGTAGTCAAAGAGTGGATCCAAGAAGAAAACTATTCATACAATTTGATCAAGATGTGCATGTGTACGAAATAATGGAACTGTAGCTCATTTTGATATGATCTCTCTCCTCTTGAAAATATTTTGAGAACATGGCTATCTTTTTTTTATGCTCAATGCTTTTGTGAGCATGTATTTTTTCTTGTTCTTTTTCTTTTTTCTCTTTTTTTTCATAGCCCATGTCTCTTTTGCAAAGGATATTTGGAGAGAGGGACATCAATACTTATATGGAGCAGTTATTTTGTGGATGGATGGAATATTGCTAACTTCCCGTGTAGAAGTTTAGCATGCGTATGTGGAGTGTACGTGATCTTGATCATGAAAGCATGAAGAGCATCTTACAAGGGTCACAACAATTTGACAAAGCTCAATGCAATAAAGAAACAGCATATGTGTATCGTTTTTTCAATGTGAACAACTTATGGCTTTGGTGGGAATAAGGCATCACTGAGGAGCTTTGTAAGGCTATTGATTTTAATTTTTTTGCAAGAAAAACATCCCAAGTACTTTATACAGAAAGAGTAAGATTTCTTTCATCATACCATATCTAATTAATCAACCACTTAAATAAGCATGTTTTCCTAAAGAGGTATGTTCACAAGCAACAAGTGTATGTGCCAGGAATAAAGTATATGCAAGCCAATCAAGGATAGACATGTAAACCAAAGGAGCATCCAAGTTCATTTTACCATGAGTTTAATTTTAAAGATTATCTCAAGATAAGATTGAATTAACTCATGAATCAGAGAGGATGAGGGATAGGGTGCACAAACCATCACTCTGGACGAAATTGGAGACGAAAGGCACCAGAGGGCCTTCGGTCGACCCCTTATGGACCTTTTCCACCTTGATCTTTCCTCTGTAGGCCTGTGCGATGTTGTGCAGCCTATCTGTGGGTGGTCTCAAACATGTGCACATCAGAAAACTCAAGAGACCCCCACACTTGATCTTGTACCTGCATTTATTCATACATGGTGGAAACAAAATAAGGGCCCTTTGGTCTTAAAGACCAAGAGCCTTTATTGGATTCAAATATTTATTTATTTATTTTTAATTATGTTATTTTTTATGACTTTTTTATAGAGCAAGAAGGAAGACCAACATCACCCGCAAAACCAAGACAAAATTTTGTACAAATGGAACTGTTGGTATTTCTTAGCGTCACCACTTAGAGTAGTGATGGCACTAGAGATGCGTTATCGTAAATCTAAATGTTACAGATATTCTGCAAGTGCACAGAAGTACGTTGTAGAATTTCACCTGGGAGTATTCCAAAGTATCATTATTTGTTTATCCGCAGGAAAGCATTTAGTTAAAGAGAGGTGTCATCCGATGCATTTACTTACAACACTATTAATATACCATAATCTAGACAGGGGTAAAGGATATGAAAGTGAATGGGTAATGTGATACACAGAAGTTCATTGCTCATCTTTAAGTAGTCTTAGTTAGTAATAGAATAGTAGTAAAGATTACAAAGGGGTTCATTAGCATCATACAAATGGGACTTGGACATACTACAATACTCTATACATGCCCATTCAAAGGTTATATGCAAGAGGACATATTGAGGTATCCAGTGGTTCACTCATCAAGGGATGACAGTTGGACGTCTTATCATAAAGGCCTAATATCATCTCCCGAACGTGGAGGATTACAAAGGACGGACAGGGCTGTTACCACCTGCCGCCTACCTCTACTAATCCGTGGGGCAGCGATACCCTCAACAGTATTCCGTATTCCAAACACCATGCTTGCAATATGAAATACAACTCTATCTATCATGTTAATAAATAGAACAACCTTAAGGCACATTGAGCCAATGTCATAGCATACATTCACTTGAACAAGGTGCAAGACATTAGTATATACTAAGTAGATAAAGTATAACTGAGGCATACAACATAAGTATGAAGATACTTCCATTAAGCTCAGAGTATTACAAGTAAGTAAAGAGATACAAGAACTGAACTTTAGAACTTACCAAGACTCCTCTGGAAGCCCTTCAGAAGATCTAATACTAGCACTATCACAACTAAGACTAAGACTAAGCTTGTAGCAAAGGAGAGCTCTTCTTCTGGTGTGTGTTGAGTACGGCGCCCTTTGCAGGTATTTATAGCATCACATAGGCGGTTGGAGCCAGCCAGAGGCGGTTGTGGCAGTTTGGAGGTAGGCCCAGGTCGGCCGAAGTGCCCAGGTCGGCTGGCCCTTGGGTTCACCGCCTTCAGCATTGCTCGGCTCAGATGGACTCTTGATGGCGGTTTACACGTACTGGTCAAGGGGGGAGCGAAACGGCCACAGGGCCAGGTCGGCCGACCTGGTGCCGCCGCCTTTTGGCCCTACTCTTCTCTGGAAGACTGCCATGTGGGTCATTATGATGGTTCCAGGTAGGTATACTCCATTTGGGTGCAATTGAGTTGAGGTGTGGGCCCTTCAATCCATGGGAGTGACACGTGGCTCATCCCTCATCCTTGACTTGAACCGACCATGATTCAGCGTTCATGATTATCTCCTAGTGTGCTTCTTGACCTGTGTGGAGGATGGGCTCGATTGGGGTCCAGGCCAGGTCGCCCGGCCTAGCCTGGTCGGCCGACCTGGGCCTGTGCCCAATTTCGTCCACCTTTTGCACCATAGTCCCTGTACTCAAATCTATTCTAGATATGCATGCTACAACATCATTTGAATACAAATGTCTAAGTTATACTTGGTATTTATTGGTTTTCTGAGCCTATTGATGGTTGGATTTTTGTTATGTCAACAACTCCCCCAAGCTTAGCCCTTTGCTCATCCCGAGCAAAGACTAGAACTTTAGGCTCAGTGGATCAGGAGTTGCTTCCTCATTACTCCTCAAAAGTACTAGTGGTTCTAGAGTTGAATAAGCTGGTAAAATAGACTTCCCTTATTACCTTGGCCTTTTATGGGGCTTGTACCTTCTCCTTGCCTTGGGCGATTGGTAGCCAGAACGACTTAGACCAAGCACCTTGCCTTCTACCTTGCTTGACAATCAAACCGGAGGTTTTGGGATTTTTTAAAAGGTAGAGTTCCTTAGGTGTTACTCTCAAGTCACTCAAGGTGTATTTCCTTACCAAGTTGCTCTCTCAACTCTCATATCACTCATTGGAGTGGAGTTTGTGCTAGGAGTGCTTTATAGCATACTTGTAGTGCACATATTGTAAAGACAAGATCAGGATTCAAAGAGAAGTAAGTCATACTTTCAAACTAAGATGTGCAGTGTGTAGGTGGCATGGTAAATGATAGCTCCTTTTTACAGGTTCCTCTTCCCCTTATATTGGTTGCTTTTAGAGGCATGGCTATTTTTCTTGAATCAAGAGCTTTCATGTGCTCCCTCTTTTTTTTACATACTTGACCTTCATGTGTCCATATATTTTTTTTCATCAGCCCATGTCTCTTCTTTGTAATAAAGTTGGGGAAGACTACCATACTTTATATAGAGCTTTTATTTAGTGGATGGATGACATGCTCACTTCCAGAGTAGAAGTGAATCATGTATATGGTGGAGTGTGCATGATCTTGGCTTTAAAAGCATGAAGTAAATCTCTAAAAATCACAATGACCTCGACAAAACTCAATGCAAAAGCAAGTAGCTCATGTAGGGGTTTTAAACAATATGGGCTTTGGTAGGAATGTGAATCACCATAAGGAACTCTTTATTTTATTTTTTAAAGAAACTCCGATCATCAAGTCTTTCTTAGTAAGATCTTAAGGTAGCTCAAGTCTTATCATATTGTTGACGCTCGTTATACGTACACTTTTAGTGCTAATTAAGTGGTGTTTCGGGACCAATTCATATACTAACCCGCCACTTGGCACTTGAAATAACCCCGTTTTCGCATATGCATGTATTTTTGGAGGATTTTGGTTTATGCAGCTTTTTGAGCTATAAATGAGCACTTTTGGATGAAGGCCAAGGTCATGCGTAGCATGGAGGAACATAAAGGCAAAGGGCCTAATACAACTCAGATTTCGTTCGCTCTCATCTATGGTGAACCAACCTCCAAGAATGAGCAAGGGCAAAGATATGAAGATAAGGTCGGATGACTTCGGGATCAAGGTGAATCAGGCAGACATATGGAAGGTTATCAAGACCCAATCTTATCCCGAAGCAACCGACGTCAAATACCCACATGCATTGGCAAATCAATTCCTGGAGGATCAAGAAGCTTGCACGCAAAAGATGAGGCCGAGGTGGGCCAAAAAGGCCCTAGGCCGGCCGGCCAGCCCTTTTTTGTGCCGCATCGACCTCCCCTTCGAGCTAGGGTTTTCTTGGACTATTTATAGCCCCTGTACCCGAAGCCATAGTGATCAATCCACCAGAAGTCGGCGAAAACTAGGGCATACACCAAAGGAAGACGAGGGTCGCTGCAAGTCTTCGAAGGTACCTATGGCATGGCCTGGGCCAACCCTAGCCGCCATGGCCTCACTGCGCGGTTGTGCCACGGCGGAGCTCAAGAGTCAGGCCCCAAGATTCATCGGGGTATGAAGCGCCCCTGCCTAAGCAGAGACTAAATGTGATACAAATTATCAGTCCCAGGAGGCTGATACACATTTATTCAACAGATGATACAGAAACTTACAGCCCACGAGGAAGCGGGCACCTAATACAAACTAGAACTGCTAAAAGGTAAACTACGGCGGTAAGCCAAAGGATGAACCAGACCGGTTCAACCAAGGGATCAGAGTTCTGCGACAGCGAAGCCATCCTGGGCGGGACCAAACTCCACAGGCAAAGCTGGGTGCGGAAGCGACCACCTATTCAGCGTCCTCAACAAAGTCCGGGTCTTCTTCTGGATTAATCAACAACAAGGGTGAGTACAAAAGTACTCAACAAGCCCAATCACACCCACGGAGGGGTTAACACAGAATTATGCACAAGGAATAACAAGGAATAAGGCTAGATTTTATTTTTGCCAAAAAGCTAGTTTTAACACATGCATGGGTTTATCAAGGTACAATTTAGCAAAGCAAACTCTAAGCAACAACTTTAATTAATGGGGGTTGATTCACAAAGGATCCATCTTTTAAATGCTACCGGATTTCCCATCCGCCGTAGCTTTTGGCACAAAGCCGAACTCATTCCAAAACCAACACACTCCAAACCCAACCCAAAACCTTAGCATTGTGACCAAGCCATAACTCGCCCATAACCGTGGGCACGGCTATTCGAATAGATTAGGAAACTCTGCAGAGGTGTACACTTTCACCACAAGTAGGGTACCGCAACACGATCACCTTAGTGTCAGTGCGGATCCTATCGAAGCCATTACCCACCATAGCCAAAACTGTCTAGCCATCACGAGAAAACACCAAGGGGTTTATGTCACTAAGACGGCAACCATGTCACTAAGACGGCACTTGGTTTTCCCGCTGCACACCTGCCTCCAGACAACTAACAGTACGGCTAGTGGGATTTAGACTAAGCCCTTGCACCATACAAGAGTCGAGTGGTTGTACGAGATAAATGGGTTAGGCAAGATGACACATCACCTCGGTTTAAAACCGGACAAAATGGATATCTCCCAACTTGCTTAACCACAAAGGTACAAGCCTCCTTAATGGCATTTCACAAAGTTATGCCCATCCATTTTATCCACACAGTTTTACTCTTTTCAAACCCAAAACCCAAAACCAAAACCAACTCACACATTTATTCTTTGATAAAACAAGCGTATAGTCATGAATGAGTAAGGGTAACAAAGCCTAAGCATTCTAATCCTAAGCATTCTAGAATTGGTTATCATCTAAATAGAGCGTATCATATTTGATGATAACTGGGTAGTCAAGGAATATCATATCAATCAAGGAGTGGCTAACCAACCGGGTTTTGAACTAAAACAATGCAATAATCAAAGGCTTAATAGGTTGTGTTTATAAAAACATGGGATAAACATGCATCAAAGGATGGGATTGGACTTGCCGTCAACAAAAGCTTCTGGGAGATCCTGCTCGCGGTACGGGTCCTCGGGGTCGGGCTCGCGGTACTCTCCTGCGTAGTCCTGCTCGCGGTACTGCTCCTCCTCGTTCACTCCGCCGTCTAGGGCACGATCAAACAAACACACAATAAGAAAACACAATCCTTTACCGATGAGTTGGAAACAGGAAAGAACAAAATAAAATAGGAAACGGAATTATATTGGGATGATTTGTATAAAGCTCGGCTGGAATGGATATAAGATAGGCATGGTTGAGTTTGGTGGGAATCCGGAGAGATTTGGCGCATGAAATGACGAGTTTAGGGAGGTTTAGGGCCTAAACGGGGGGTTTAGGACCTTTTTGTGAAGGTTAAAAGAATCAAGGGCCTTTCTGTAAGGGTTTTTATATGGTGGAAGGGCCTGGTTGTGATTTTGAAAAGTGTATGGGAGGTTTAGGAATCAACCAGGGACTTGTTTGGAAATATCCTAAAAGAACAGGGGGCTTTCTTGAAGTTTGGCTAAAGGGGGAAGGACTCTTTAAAGAATACACAGAAGGCCAGGGGGTTATCGGCAAAACGGCGGCCTTTTCCCCTTTTCCCTTTCCACGGGCCGAACAGAGGGGATGGGGACGCCGGCGGCCCGGCGCGGCGGCGCTCGCCGTTCCCGGCGTTCCCGGCCTCGCCGGCGGCCGTGGGTGAGCGCGCGAGCAAGAGGGGGATGAGGGGCACTCAGTGCTCGCCTCACCTTGGGCCGAGGAGGCTTGGGGCGGCGGCTCCGCGGGCGAGCGGCGGCGGTGGAAGAAGGCGGCGGCGGCGGGGAGCTTCGGGGCGGCTTGGAGCGCGTGAGGGGGG
>CM014273.1:33114331-33201431 GCA_004135705.1 Alloteropsis semialata | reverse complement strand
ATAATTAATGGCCACATTCATCTTTTGATGAAGAGGCCAGGACTACTTTTCATTTTCTTGATGAAATAAAAACCTCCCTTTATCCAAAAAGTGAATAATACCACACCTGGAGAGGAAAAATGGAACGAATGGATAGCGCATTGGTATACATGAATTGGCTATTCACACACACACCTATATAAACACCTTGACACTAAAAATGCCATGAAATCTGGATCCTCGGAGCACCCCTGTGAGATCGAAGAGTACCACCAGTTTTGTGAGAAAATCCACTACAACGCCAAATTGGCCCACTGTAAAAATGTTTCTGCAGCGGAGTGCTGCTGTGTGTAATGAATCGATCTATTTGACCGCAATACAATAAAATCTAATTCTTGTATATATTACTCTCGTCGTTAAATCTTTTGTCCACAATTATATATAGTATTACAGAAGTCCCAAAGAAATTGTATCTTATATCAGACAAAAATATCTACCTATTGAGTGCTCATGCGGCTGCAACGTGGCCGGGGGCGAAGTGCTGGTGCTGCTACAACGTGGCCAGGGGCGAAGTGAAAGGCTGTATATGCTCATGATGGTCCGGTAAGTGCCAGATTAGTTTGCACGCAGCAGAAGTTGATCTTAATTAGGAGTGATATAGCTGAGCAAATTCTAGAAAAGTTTAAGAATTTATTTTATATCCTTGTAATTTCTTTTCTTTCTGTAAGCTGAAACGTCCGTAATAACTTGCAATTTCATGAAAGCTAAAACTAGAGTTGCACGAGTACCATAACAATCATGGTTTAAACCATGTTTTTTTTTATTAAAAAAGGGTTTTTACATGTCAAATGTGCTACGTGAGATGCAAAAGTTTAATTGTGCCCTTGTTTTCGTTGGAGAGGTATACTAGGAAGCCAAACGAAAGGAAGTGAGGAAATTGAAAGAAGCGGATGATTACATATGAAGCTGTAGGCCGTAGCAACGCAGGAACATAATTGCTAGTAATATATAATACCATGGAGTTTCCTAGCACCTGGATGGAGTCGCTAGGGGTGGACACAAAATCAGATACTTGAAGTCCGAACCCGAAAAGCCCGAGCCTGAACCCGACCAACTGAAAATTAAAAAACCGATATTATACGGGTTCAAAGCCTGAGAACCCGAAATTAATTAGGGTATCAAGTCTTCTTTCCAACAAATAAAAAATCATGAATTTTAGAGATCGGTGCAATGAGTTATGGTAAAATCTTTCAACATTACGCGTTCTGAAATCGCTCTAGACAGAACGTAGTGCCGGAATAAAACAAGCATAACTCTTTCATCCGGAGTCCCTTTGAAGTGAATGAGTACTCGTTGGAAAGGGAATTTGATGCACATTGCAATGCAGTAGAAGTTTGCTATATGTTATGCACTGGACGAAGAGCAATTCAATGAAGAACCGGCAGCAGCAAACAACGGAGAAGGTGATGATGATGTCAAGGGAAGATTGGAGGGCCTTGAGCACAAAAAATGATGATTTGAAGTTGATCAAGACTGGAGGCAACAAGATTAGAAGTACCATTACACCACCAATCTTCTCCAGTAGGATGCTCAATAAGGTTCTAATTGAGTGATGCTACCAACGAAGAAAACCGTTCAGATCATCGACGCAAAGCACAAGAGCCACCCGTGATCCTGGCACCTTGGGTAAAGCAAGAACAATGGAGAAGACACATCACTGGAATGCCACTTGCTGGTGAATCAATGGTGATGATCTTGTAGCTTAGGGATGCACAACACGATGCTCCAAAGACTACAAGATCAAGATCATCAACATCTCAGGATCAATTCACAAGAAGTTACTGTTTGCATCAAAAGTCTGCGCAACCTCTGAAGAAAACAACAGAATATTTTTGGATATTTAAAAGTCCCATGAAGTTCCAGTTCCAACGAATCAAGAACCAAGTTCATCGGAGATTCCTACAAGCGGTTATGATCAAAATATCGAAGGTCGTGCATTCTGAAATTTTCTGGACAGCACGCAGTGTTAAAGTTAATTGGGCATAACTCTCTCGTTTGAACTCCGTTTAAGATGAATGACCACTCGTTGTAATGGTAATTTCACAAACTTTTCAATAGAGCTATATTTTTACATATGTTCTATTCTGGATGTAGGGCAAAATCCATGAAGAACAAACAGGAGCAACGTGATGAGAACAAGGTAGAGGAGATAACGATGACAACAATGAAGAAGTGCTCGGGCAATGCTTTCATCAAGCGTACATGATCAAATTCAGAAGCTTAGAACGAAATGAAGATCCCCGAGAACATTGGCATATGAAGACACAAGCCGGCTTCATCCAATTCATGAAGATGTTAGAAGTAAATCACGATGGAGTACAAAAGGGCAACATCAAGCTGCATGGATGCTTCGAATTCTCGCACGAAGGACCATAGCTTCACAACAATGAGAAGGTACGTGAGAAAGTCTAGCTCTATCCGGGTTTCTTAAAAGTTACTGGCTCCTACCGTGCCCCTCGCGTTTCACGGCCACGCGGCGTCCTTTGCAGCGCTTCACCTGTTTTCTACCGGGCTCCCACAACCCTTCACATATTTTTCAAAAATACCCTTTTATGTTAACAGATTCAACCCGCAGTTCCATCGACCCATCATGTACAGTTGGAACGTTCAATTTTTTGACACATAGCCCCTCCATATAAAATTTATTACAACATGGAAAAGAGGAAAAACGAAATCCTAGCTGTTTTCACGAAAAAACCCTGTTAGTCATTTTGCGCAGAAGCCCTCGCAGCCCCAACCCTAGCTCCCTCCTCATCCCTCTCGATCCTCTCTCACGCCACCGCGCACGCCTCCCAGCTCCCCGCCTCCACGGACCCACGGGCGCTGCCGTCGTTCATCCGCCACTCCCTCTCACCTTCTCAGCGAGCACGTGCGGCCATGTTCTTGATCCGCTCCCGACCATTAGAGCGAATCAGGCGGGAGTGGTCCAGTCCAGATGTGAAAGGCGCTATGGTCGGCGGCGTTCAGATCCGATTCAGGAGGGCGAGCTCCTGCTGGTGCCCACGAAAGGGCGATGGGGAGGAGCCCTTGCATGATGGAGGTGCGGCACATCACCGGGAGATCCGATTCGGGAGGGCGAGCTCCGTCACCTCCTCTCCCTCGCGATTTGCCCCCTTCAGCTTCTCCGCCACAACAGCTGAACTCGACGGTCCGCCACCTTGCTCTGTTCGCCTAATCCCGTCTCCATTAACGGCATCCTCTCCCACTAACGGCGCCCCTCCCCAGGTACGATGCTCCTCATTTCGACGGAGGTTGACCTTTTGATTTTTGTACAATTATTTGGTGTCAGGCCAAGTTCTCCCGAAGTATGAATACTTTATTCGGTGGGGTTAGTCTTCTATAGGGGAAGACTAATCGTAGATGGTGTATTACAATCTGCCAAATGTTGAATAGATACTTGATTAGAGTGTGTAGACCACAGGCAAACATCGAGGCCTAGAAGATAAATCATTTGGGTAGTTTGCTTACCTGCCCACTTTCTACAATCAACACTAGAACAAAACTGACATGTACCGGCAGACAGATTATCAAAACCTGGCAAAGAATGGTAACATTTATGTGGCAGATATATTAAGTAAATAGGACATAAAGAGGCTATAGGAATCTTGCGTGCTACCTAATGATTTATTTGGAGAATTGTAGTCTTTACGTCACAGATAAAAGAGATGCCACAAAGAAAATTATGACATAAAGAGGTTATAGGAATGGTTAGTACGATTGAATGGCTGGTGTTTTCTCAGATTTTATATGAATTAGTTGCTGCACATAGTCAATGTTTTGATTGTAGAAGATGCAGTGACAGGTTCAGACATAAACATGGCCAGACAACTTTAGAGATACCCATGTTCAGATCTTAATTTTGATACACCATACCCTTTGGCAATTTTGTTCTTCCCGACAGCCGCTGTTTAGTACATTTGGCCAAGCAAAAGGAAACAAGCAGATAATAGTGAATCAATTAATGTTAAATTTGTGATGTGTCTCTGAATCCATCTCACCAAAGAGACCCCCAAAAGGAAATGAGTTCAGCTATTTGAAGGCACAGGCACATCAGGCTTGATGCATAAGAAATCGGTGGCGGGCAGCTCGTGCAACGATGGGCAGAGGAGAAGGCGGCGCACCGGTGTGCTGCTCAATCCGCAATCCATTGACTCCTCTTCTGAATCCCTAGCAGCACTGATATGGATGTCAGGTCCACCTTACTTGCTGGATGGGACGGTGCTTGGCCTTGGCATGGCAGCCGTCGTCGCATCGTGGATTAGGTATCTCGCCGTCTCAAGGCATATGAACCTCCCTACAACACCTCTGCATCATCCTTCTCCGGCAATCAAGCTCTACAGTTTCACGTGCTGTGGCTCCACCCCTTTCGCTATCACTTACAGGTACAGATACAAGTAATTTCAATTTTTTTTTCAGTGATCCTAAATGTTTGTAGATTTCATATACAGCCTCCCGAGCCATGTAATCTAGATGCTATACAAATGTTACGGGGATCAATAGCAAAGTTCTACTAAAAGAAAAAGTATAGGCTTGACATCCCAGAGTAACTCATCTCTGTAGGTCTGAAAACACTCATCCATCATGGATAAGTTCTGCATGACAAGTAGTAATGATCTAGCTCCAGGAAATAGATTGGGGAAGGGGCGAAGTCGTGTATTTTTTTGGCGTTTGCATAACCTTTGGAAGTCAGAAAGTAGAGTATTAAATTTTCGTGCCCAAGAGACATAGTTTTCTTCCCTGCTCAAGTCTGCAAGTAATGCCACTGCTTGGTATTTAGGTAACTTGCTTACTTTTGGATAGAAGACTACAACATTGTCAAATTGTTAATTTGTTATTACACTTGCATATCATTACAAAGAGGCAGTTTTCTCCCTTTTTTTTCTCTAAATTCTGATGCAGTATCGGTTGTCTTAAAAATTCAGAATTGTAGCTGGAGGCATTCAGAAGCATGGAGTACGCCAACACTATGGATGATGGAGTGATGTCCGAGTCAAAGACCGCTTGGCCTCTTGGATGGTGGCCTATACTGTCTGTGGTGTTGGCCAAATATGAAGTATAGCATGCTAGATTGCTGGTTGATGAAACTGCATTCTATTCAAAGCAACATATCCTCATACATAGAGTGAAAATCACAAGCATTCAACAGCAATCCCAAGTTTGGATTGGAGGTTGCACCGGCGGTAGTGTATATCTCTAGCACAACTTGAAATTATGTTTCAATTATTATTTCTCAATAGGTTACATGGTTTGCATTTTTTGCGACATCTTCCTTATGCAGCAATCTCATCGATTTTTTCTCCCTGAAAGTTCAAACCTGAAGCAGCTTACTGGCATAAAACTGCAGATTGGCATGCACAAAGAGGAATTGAGCATTTGTTCTTTATTTGGAGCAGTGACATATTTGATGACAAAAATGTTGTAAAATATAGCTAAAATCAGATTATTTTACTCAGAGACACCAGTGTTTATGAATTCTACCATGTTTAATGTATTATGTTGTTTTATGAGCAAATAAATGTATTAAGCATGTGAGCTGCACTTTAAAAATGTGGAATCTAGGAAGCTGCTTCTCTTATGTCACTTGCAGTTAGTCTTTGTTGTTTTAGGTATTGTGCATAGTTTAATTTCTGATGATATCTACATTAGCTCCGTTATGATAGTTTGGATACGATAGGGCGTGCAAAGCGCGCCTCACGTTCTAGTGACTTTAAATGAAGCGCTTTGCGGGAGGCAACCCGATCTTTTGTTTATTATCTATATAAGATGACGGTCTATATTGTGCTTTTTAATCGAATCATCAAGTAACATTGTACCATTGCTCTAATAAATGCAACAACTTTATGTTGTATGATCTAAATGTTATTGAGGGAGCACTTTGTTATTTGATCTTGGAAAACTTATAGACCCTTTTGTGTGCCTATTAGTGTTTAGAGTCTTTTTCTTTTGTCTTTTTAAAGAGAAATATGAGGTATGACACCACCCGTTAATTTTAAACTTGTGGTTAGTTGACTTAGGCTAACTTTTGTTTTGTTTTCAAACCACTACTTCATGTCATGTCATTGTGTTCATCAACCTCATGTTGCACTTCATGCCATGTTGTTCTCACTCTTGCATTGCATTGCATGTTTTGTTTTGACATAACTTTTTGTTAAACCCACCTAAGCTTTCCTATCACCCCCGCCAAAACCGGAGCCAATAAGGGTAGGATTGACTTGTGTTGATTTGCTTGCCGTCACCATTCGGATTAGCCAAGTCTATCTCTATTCCTTGTTCTAACTGAAAACTTTGACTAGCCTCCCCTTAGGAAAATCTTTCATACCTATAGCCATCCTAAACCCGTAGGTTTTGTTTTCCACCCAATAAAACAACCTTTGTTTTTCTTTTTGTTTTCAACCACCTTAGGTAGATTTTCTAAACTTGACTTCTCTCTTCAAAATTCTTGTTTTAAGCCAAAAATATAGGATACCCATGAACATTTCCCTAAACCTCGTTAGGTAGGTTGTTCGGTTTTTTTCGATGAATTATTTTCTTGTCGACAATGCTTCACTTCTTATGAGGTGGTTGGCCAAACTTTGTCGCTCTAAACAATTACTTTTTGAATAAATTGATTGCGGAACAACATTGAAAGACCTTTCAAACCTTGCTAACTCTTGTTTTTGCTATCTTTTTGCATTTGAATCCATTCCACCATTCTATCATGCATATGTTAGCTTGGCTGTTTCACAAAATTTCATGATAAATGCTTTCATATCCATGTTAATGCTTGTATATGGCATTTTCCATTTGCAATCTCATGTAAACATGGTGCTTAGACATGATTGCCGGCCATAATCATTTTGTTTTGAGAGCCTTGTTAGCATTTGCATTGCATCAGTTGGTTTATAAGCTTTGCAATGCACTTTATTTTTCTTGTGCTATAAGAAATTATTGACCTCGGAATAAACATGGTGTTTTGACCTTGTTTAACAAATCTTTATGACTATGGAGAAATTCAGCAATCTAGTTGTAAACATGGTGTTTAGAACTAGGTGTAAACATTGTCTTTGCTTATATGCTTTCCTCTCATTTGCATACTCACTTTGCACTCACGCACACCCATTAGGTTTTTATTTTTCTCTTTGACTAGGTTAACATCTCCGAAGATTGAAAGGGACGCTGCTGTTTTCATCAAAAATCTGCATATGTTTAGAGATGTACAAGAAAGGAAAAGTGGATATTCAGAAGCTCCATCAAATTCTCGTTCCAACGCATCCAAGATCAATGAATTTGAAGACCCATACATGGAGATACGACAAAAACATTAGGCGCTACGCGTTCTGAAATCAGCTCGGGACATATTGCAGTGCTAGACTAAAAAAGGCATAACTCTTTTGCTCGGAATCCGTTTTGGGCAAATGATGGCTCGTTGGAAAGAGAAATTTGTGCACTTTGTATTGGAGCAAGGGTGCAGTACATGTTCTGTTTTGAAAATAAAGGAAAAATTCATGAAAGATGAAGCAGCAATGAAGACAACATGCAAGTAGGTGATAACGATACGAAGAATGATTGGGACCATGACTTGATGACAAGAAGAGTTTGAAGAAAAATTAAGGTAACAAAGGTGAAGAAGCATAAAGATAAATCTCCAAACACGTGGCGGAAGGACTTCAAGAATCACATTACGGTTCTCCATCTTCTTCCACGTTTAGCAACATGCTAAGCATGGGGGAGGACTTGTTGGACGAAAAGGAAAATGCCATATGGAGTACAATGATCGTGTTCACCACAAGATGCTCAAGATTCTTCTTCATGCTAAGCACAATGCATAAGCATGGGGGAAGCCGCACTACACTTCATTGCAAGCATAAAAAAGACGGTAACTATTTCTCAACTTTCTCTTTGTTCATCAACTTCTTAATGCTTGTATATATGTATGTCATCGACCATAGGTTAGAAACCTTTGTATATCTCTTTTGTTAATAACATGGCTACTAGAAGGACAACCTAATTTTTTTCTTTTCAATAAATGATCACCATCACTTTGCGCTCACCACAATGACATAATTTGAATGCTTTTGCTTATGGAAAAGTGATGAAAATTGCCGCTTTGTTCTACCTACATGATGTTGTATATGACTTCGCTATTTGCTCTCTATAAAATGATCTTAAATTGATTAAATACCGGCTCTTTTATTTGTGGAGGTTAAATGACTAAATTTTAGACCCACATATTCCTTATGTTGCTCTTTGATTTAAGTTTACCGATGATCTTACACCTTGTATTGTTTTATTTAAAATTTGATTCTTATGCTATCTACATTCGTGAATCTCTTGCAAAGTTCTACCTACCAAAGTCTTTACATATACATGATCTTTCATTATGAAACCCTTAGATTTGCAAACTTATATTTTGATGAGTTGGATTAAGATTGATTTCTATGGTTCGAGACTAAGAAGCTGGTCATTCGATTTTGCGTACCTTTCTTTTGCTAGCCTTTCTATCCATGCATTGTGAGTTTCTACACCGGAAACTTCGCAAACTTCGCTGGATATCCACCCTAAACCCAAATATCTTTTTGTGATTACCTCCTTGACCACAACCCACAATTGAGTATAGATAATTTTTCTCGACGGAAATCCACAAGAATCGAGAGTTTAATCTAGAGAACATCAATTTGAGAGGCATTGAAGAAACTCCCTGAAGATTTAAGTGTTTTTCTAGAAGATCAAGATGGAATTTGTGTACTTACTTCAACAATTATCGACCCTCACTTCTATGCTCGAGGACGAGCAATCGTTTAAGCATGGGGGGAGGATGCCGAGTAAGCACTATGTTGCCAAAGGTTCTAAAGTGCAAAAAGAAAGAAAAATGTGGAAAAAAGAAAAAGAAAATAAACAAAGATGGAAGGAAAAAAAATGAAAGAAAGAAAGAAAAAAAGAGAAATAATGCTCCTTAGGTTGTTTTGGCTTCATCAAATTTCAAGTGTTTTAAAGACAATTCCATACTCAATTTTCCAACCATGTGCAATCCGATAACGAGGACTTCATTTGTGCCTCAGGATCATCCACTTGCCATTTGCACATGTCCACCTATCTAAATGTGTGTGTTCCATCCCTCTCTCTTTCCAACATTTATTCTTCATGGACTTTTTGACTAGTCTCGGTAATTCCAATAGATCTCTCTCTTAGTTTGACAATATTTGAGATATAATGTTTTGCTAGGATTGTTTTTTTACCTACCAAGCTCCACATAAGCCTTCCACTTTCATATATGAGTAGAATAGGCTGAAAATAATCTAGTATAGGCTTGAGCAACTTGATGAGATGAGTGTTGCCATGAGCTTTTGCAAGAGAATCTCACTTATGTTGGATATGCATCTTTTTGAAAACTCTTTACGATGGAACAAGGTAAAGGTCTAAAGTTTGCTTAAGTTCAAGAGCATTGCATTTATTTATTGTGGCTTGTTCTTTATTGCTAGTCTATCTTCCATAATGAAAAGTAGCCGGTCACAACATGAACTTTAAATGCTAAAACACTTGAGAGCAATGTGTCCTGTTGTGTATAACTAAGTGCAGGGAAAATATTGAAGGGCAGCGCTGATTTTCATGTTGAGCAAAGATCTTGGACTTACTCGAGGACGAGCAAGGTTTAAGCATGGGGGATTTTTGACGCTCGTTATACGTACACTTTTAGTGCTAATTAAGTGGTGTTTTGGGACCAATTCATATACTAACCCGCCACTTGGCACTTGAAATAACCCCGTTTTCGCATATGCATGTATTTTGGAGGATTTTGGTTTATGCAGCTTTTTGAGCTATAAATGAGCACTTTTGGACGAAAGTCAAGGTCATGCGTCGGATGGAGGAACATGAAGGCAAAGGACCTAATACAACTCGGATTTCGTTCGCTCTCATCTATGGTGAACCAACCTCCAAGAATGAGCAAGGGCAAAGACATGAAGATAAGGTCGGATGACTTCGGGATCAAGGCGAATCAGGCAGACATATGGAAGGTTATCAAGACCCAATCTTATCCCGAAGCAACTGACGTCAAATACCCACATGCATTGGTAAATCAATTCCTGGAGGATCAAGGAGCTTGCACGCAAAAGATGAGGCCGAGGCGGGCTGGCTGGCCTAGCCTCTTTTTGCACCGCCTCGACCTCCCCTTCGAGTTAGGGTTTACTCAGACTATTTATTGCACCTGTACCCCGAAACCACGGTGATCAATCCACCAGAAGTCGGTGAAAACTAGGGCATACACCAAAGGGAGACGAGGGTCGCTGCAAGTCTTCGAAGGTACCTAGAGCATGGCATAGGCCAACCCTAACCGCCATGGCCTCCCTGCGCGGTTGTGCCACGGCGGAACTCAAGAGTGAAGCCCCAAGATTCATCGGGGTATGTACACACACAATGGTGATATTAATCTAATCTCTATTCTAGTTGGCTCAACCTTGGTCTACTTCTTTGATGCTTTATATTCATATGTACGATCGTCATATGTTCTTAGTAAGATTAGATCTAATCATGGTGATTAGTCCATATCTTGCGGATATATTGAAGTAGCGCATTCTAGCTAGTCCGTCGATTACCCCGGTGTGGTGACAGCATGACGGAGGGAAAAGTTCTAGCGAGGACGTGATGTTGAGTCGGGTCAATGGCGAGTACAATGGGAGTTGTCGCAAGCCACTACAAGAGGAAGCTCATCAAGCGCTTGCTAGTTGGTTGGGTAAAGCTTTGGGAAACCTTAGGCATTGGCACGCACCTCGCGGCGGTGACTATTGTAAAGTAGGCCGCTTGCGAGCCGTCTATCGGAGAGAAGACTTGGGTACCTTTGGTAGAGATGCAATCTATTGTTTTGATAACCTTTTGACTAAAAGCTGTACCTAGAGACGATTGGACCCTTCGTTAACCTCGGTTATGCTATCTTTGCCTATGCTTTCGGATGCGATCAACCTTTATACTCACTCACATGTTAAAGGTTTACCTCTATATGCAATCAACGCTTAACGATAGGAATAGATCCTTCCTTTAGATTAGATGGAAAACCCTAGGTAGTTCATTGTCGATCCACGGATTGATAAACCTTGGATGGATCTAAGAGAAAAGCTACGATGATCCGTGCGCTTGCGGTTCACAATTGACGCGTCTACGGATCGTCAACACATATCATAGCCGACAACAACCTAGATTAGAGCTTGCATATGCATCCCATGGACAGACAAGATAACAGAAAAGATAGGTACAAGAAAGAAATAAGAGCAACTATTCATGATATCCAAAATAAAGACTTAAACATAGACTTATAACATTAAGGGACTAAACTAAATAGTTCTCTTTTACTAACTTTATTTGAAAGAAAACTTTTATTCATTAATGCTTACCGGAGCTTACCTGATTAGGGGTCCTCCCCCAAGCTATTTTGTTGACACCGATGAATATGTCGGCGCAAGACTCGTGTTACATCGTCGAGCGAAGACTTCTCCGTTGTGGGATTCAACTTGATGAAGCAGCATCTGACCCTGGAGATGAGGACATAAATGATTTAACCCGCCATAACTATTTTACCTTCTTTTGGCGGTCGGCAGCTTGTTCCAGTGTTTTCTTCACCTGTGCTTTCACACCACGTATAGGCTTCTTATTCTTTGCATGATACCAGATGGGGAATTCCTTCTCCCAGAACTTCTCCATGAACTTTATCAGGCTGTCTTTTTCTGGAGGTGTCACCTCCACTTCCTTCACATTTTAACTGTTCCTCCCATACTTGATCTCGATCATGGAGCATTGCTCCACCTTTGGCCTGAACTCAAACTTCTCCTTCTTACCATTAATGTGGAGCTGGATCTCTCTAGCACCCATATTAATGTGAGCGTCTGCTGTGCTCAAGAAGGGTCGTCCAAGGATGAGCAAGTATGGAAGGAACAGTCAGAATGTCAAGGAGGTAGAAGTTACACCTCCAGAAAAAGACAGCTTGATAAAGTTCATGGAGAAGTTCTGGGAGAAGGAATTCCCCATCCGGTACCATGCAAAGAACAAGAAGCCTATACGAGGTGTGAAAGCAAGGCAAAGAAGATACCGAAACATGCTGTTGACCGCCAGAAGGAGGTAAAATAGGTATGGCGGGTTAAATCATTTGTATCCGCATCTCCAGGGTCAGATGCTGCTTCGTCAAGCTAATCCAACAATGGAGACGTCATCACTTGACGACGTAAAACAGGAGTCCTGCGTCGACAGGTTCATCGGTGTCAATAAAATAGCTTGGGGGAGGATCCCCAACCAGGTAAGTTCAGGTAAGTGAATAAAGTTTTCCTTCAAATAAAGTTAGTAAATGAGAGCTATCTAGGTTATTCCCTTAATGTCAAAAGTTTTTTTCTTAAATCTTTATTTTGGATATGATGAATAGTTGCTCTTATTTCTCTCTTGTACCTATGTTTCAACCTTCTATTCTCCTAAGCTTTGAGTTTTCTGGTTGAGCATGATCTTTTCTGTTATCTTGTCTATCTGTGGGTAGCATATGCAAGCTCTAGTCTAGGTTGTTCTTAGCTAGGATATGATAAGGCTTGAGTTACCTTAAGTTCGTACCAAGCAAGACTTGATAACCAGAGTTTTCTTTTAAAAAGAATAAACTAAAGAGTTCCTTATGGTGATTCAAATTCCTACCAGAGCTCATATTGTTTAAACCCCTATAAAAGCTACTTGTTGTTGCATTGAGTTTTGTCAAGATCATTGTGATTCTTAGAGATTTACTTCATGCTTTTAAAACCAAGGTCACACAAATGCCACCATATACATGTTACACTTCTACTCTAGAAGTAAGCATGACACTCATCCATCCACTAAATAAAAGCTCTACATAAAGTATGGTACTCTTTTCCAACTTTATTGCAAAAAGAGACATGGGCTGATGAAAAAAATAGACACATGAAGGTCCAAGTATGTAAAAAATAGAGAGCACATGAAGGCTCTTGGTTCAGGAAAAATAGCCATGTCTCTAAAAACAACTCTTATAAGGGAAGAGGAACCTACAAAAAAGGGAGCTATCATTTATCATGCCAACCACACACGTGCAGATCTTGGTTTGAGAGTATGACTTACTTCTCTTCGAATCCTGGTTTTGGCTTTACAATATGTGCAATGCAAGTAAGCTACAAAACTCTCCTAGCACAAACTCCACTTCAATGAGTGAAATGAGAGTTGAGAGAGGATCTTGGTAAGGAAATACAACTTGAGTGACTCAAGAGTACCACCTAAGGAACTCTGCCTTTTTGAAAAAACTTCAAAACCTCCGGTTTGATTGTCAAGCAAGGTAGAAGGCAAGGTGCTTGACCTAAGTCGTTCTAGCTATCAACCGCCCAAGACAAGGAGAAGCTACAAGCCCCATAAGAGGCCAAGGTAATAGGAGAAGTTTATTTTACCAGCTTATTCAATTCTTGGTAGAATATCTTGTTGAACCACTAGTATTTTTGAGGAGTAATGAGGAAGCAACTCCTGATCCACTAGCCTAAAAGTCCTAGTATTTGCTCGGGACGAGCAAAGGGCTAAGCTTGGGGGAGTTGTTGACGGTCCTTATAACGAAAATCCGACCGTCAATAGGCTTAGAAAACCAATAAAGATAAAGCATATCTTAGGCATTTCTATTCAAATAATGTTTGTGCATGCATATATCGAATATATTTGAATATAGGGACCACGGTGCAAAAGATGGAGGAAGATGGGCCCAGGCCCAGGTGGGTCGACTTGGCTAGGTCGGGCGACCTGGCCTGGCACCCATTCAACCCCAACTTTCCTGCAGACAAAGAAGCACACTCAAAGATGATCATGGACACTGAACCATGGTCAGTTAAAGTCAATGGTGAAGGATGAGCCACGTGTCAATCCCATGGATTGAAGGGCCCACAAACAGAGCTTCGTGTCCCCAAACCGACAGTACCCACCTTGAACTGACCTCAGGACCCACATTGCAATCTTCTAGAGAGAGGTGGGCCCGAGAGGCGGTTGTGGAGGGTCGGCCGAACCCCTTAGGTCGGCCGACCTCCCCGTGCGCCCGACTCAGCCCTCCTTTGACGTGTACCTATAAACCGCCTTGGAGATTACATCTAAGCCATGCAACGCTGACGTCGGTGCATCCAAGGGTCGGCCGACGCCACCACTTTGGCCGACCTGGGCCCACAGCCGAACGGCCTCAACCGCCTCTGGCTGATTCTCCACCGCCTATGGATGCTATAAATACCTGCAAAGGGCGCCGTACTCAACACACACTAGAAGAAGAGCTCACATTTGCTACAAGCTTAGTCTTAGTCTTAGTAGTAATAGTTCTAGTAGTTGAGCTTCTGAAGGGCTTCCGGAGGAGTCTTGGTAAGTTCTAGAGTTCAGCTTTTGTATCTCTTTACTTACTCGTAATACTATGAGCTTAATGAAAGTATCTTCATACTTAAGTTGTATGCCTCAATTGTACTTTATCTACTTAGTATATACTACTTATGTCTTGCACCTTATTCAAGTTGACGTATGCTATGACATTGGCTCAGTGTGCCTTATGGTTGCTCTATTTATTAGCGCGATAGATATAGTTGTATTTCATATTGTAAACATGGTGTTTGGATTATGGAATACCATTGAGGGTATCGTTGCCCCACGGATTAGTAGAGGTAGGCGGCAGGTGGTGACAGCCCTGTCCGTCCTTTGTAATCCTCCAGGTTCGGGAGATGATATTAGGCCTTTATGATATGAGTTTGTATACGGTATTGTAGTGTATCCAAGTTCCATTTGTATGATGCCAATGAACCCTTTATACTCTTTACTAATGTTCTATTAGTAACTACGACTACTTAATGATGAGCAATGAACTTCTATGTGTCACATTACCCTTATATTTCCATATCCTTTACCCCTGCCTATATTAGGGTATATTAATAATGTTGTAAGTAAATGCATTGGATGACACCTCTCTTTAACTAAACGCTTTCCCTACGGATAAACAAATAACGATACTCTGGAATACTCCTAGGTGAAATGCTACAACATACTTCTCTGCGGTTGCAGAATCCCTGTAACGTTTAGATTTACGATAAGGCATCTCTAGTGCCATCACTAATCTAAGTGGTGACGCTAAGAAATACCAACAGTGCGTGCCCAAGTCGGCCGACCTAGGGGGGTCGGCCGACCTAGAGTTGCCGCCTATTGGGGCCATCCTCTTCTGAGTGACTGCTTTGTGGGCCCTGAGGTCGGTTCCAGGTGGGTATGCCTCATTTGTGTGAATATACGTGTAGATATGGGCTCTCCAATCCATGGGTAGTTCATCTATGGCCCTGGGTGCAAACCGACGTTGATTGAACGGTTGAGATCTTCCTCAGATGTGCTTCTTTGCATGGAAGAAGGATGAGCTCGGTTGGGCCTGGGCCCGGGTCGGCCGACATTGTAGGGTCGAGTGACCTGGCCCTGGGTCCAACTTTGTTCTTCTTTTACCACTTTGTCCCTGCAAGCTCATATGCACCAAAACTAGTGGAATTTGTTAGTGAATAACCCTATGTCTATTCTTTTTATTATTCTTTTATATCTATGTTGGCGATGAGAATTTATCATTAAGAGCAGCCAACAATAGCCCAGTCTTGCACCAAGCAAGTACTCGGCATAGTTCGGTCCTGGTGGCCTGCCCAGAGCTTAAGTATTACAGAGGGTAAGGTAAACCCATCTTGTACTCGCGAGATGTTTAAGGTACTTTGAGGAAGAGGACACGACAGAGAAAATTGTATCTCGCCTTAAGTTCTAGGTTCCTTTGTTATGTAAAAGAAACTTGTGTAATGAACTTGTATGGGATGTAAATACTTATGTCTTTTTGTGACAATGGTATTTGTAATCCGCATTTTTGGTGCCCAATCTCTCTGTGTTAAAACAGAAAGTTGATGGCATTTTAAATTATGAATGTAGCCTATTCTAGTTGCTTTTAGACAACTCAGCATGATTCATAAACATGGTATATGCGTAACTCATGAACCGAGCATAGCATAGAACAGGTATCCGAAGCTTGATTACAATGGAATATAGACACTTTATTAATTTTAGGGCGTAACGACGACATCAGTACATTGAAAGGACTGACTTTATTGACTCTTAAAGACTCCTAAAAACTTTTAAGGATAAAAACGCCGCAAGTGCTCAATATTCCAAGCATTGGGTACGTCTGTTCCATCTTCCCGCTGTAGTTGATAAGTACCGTGGCCGATAACCCTTGATACTATGAATGGGACTTCCTAAGGCGAAGATAGCTTGTGTTGATCTTTTGAACTCTGAATTCTTCGGAGGACCAGATCACCGATGTTGAATGACTGAGACTGGACGTTTTGATCATGATACCTCCTAAGAGCTTGCTGGTACTTTGTTGTTCTGATCAACGCGGCCACCCTTGCTTCTTTCAACATGTCGATGTCTTCTGCTCTACTCTGCTCTGCTGCCTCCTCCGAGAAGTTTTCAATCCTTGGAGCTTTGTGCTCGATGTCCACCGGGAATACTGCCTTAGAGCCGTAAACCAGGAAGAAAGGCAATTGCCCTGTCGCTCGACTTGGTTGGGTTCTTAGCCCCCAGACCATAGCTAGAAGATCTTGCACCCACTTGTCACCATACTTTTTGAGTGGTTCGTAGAGCCTTGGCTTCAGTCCTTGGAGTATGAGGCCGTTAGCTCTCTCAACTTGTCCATTGGCGTGAGGGTGCACCACTGACGCGTAGTGGACTTCGATTCCCAGACTGTCGCAAAAATCAAAGAACTTGTCCCCCGTGAATTGGGAACTAAGATAAGTGATAATGCGATTCTGGACACCGAAGCGATGAGCAATGTCTTGGATGAACTCGGCCGCCTTTGGTGCTATTGCTTTGACCAGTGGCTTGACTTCAATCCACTTGGTGAATTTGTCGATTGCCACGAAGAGATATTTGAATCCTCCTGGCGCTTTCTTGAGCGGTCCCACCATATCCAGCCCCTAGCATGCGAACGACCAAGAGGATGGTATGGTGTTGAGGACCGTTGCAGGGACGTGGGCTTGTCGGGCAAAGAACTAGCAGCCCTGACAAGTCCTCACAACACCTTCTGCGTCTGTCACTGCGGACGACCACTAGTACCCAGAACAGAAGGCCTTGCCGACGATTCTGCGATGGGCGGCATGATTGTCGCATATTCCTGCATGAATTTCTTCAAGGATCTCTTGCCCAACTTCTGGAAGGACGCACTTCATCTAGACACCAGACGATGCACCGCGTCAGAATAGGGTGGAGCCGACTACTACGTAGTTCTTGCTGCATCTGATGACTTGCTCTGCTTCCACCTTTTCTTCAGGTTCTTTTTGATGTAGGATGTACTCGATGAAGGGCTTCATCCACTCAGGTGTAATCACCATGACTTGCTGATGAGGGGGTGTTGTAGTCGGCTGTACTTCCTGCTCCCTGATGGATGGTTGTAACAGCTCTTGGACAAAAATGCCGCCTGGTACTTGAGCTCGGTGTGAACCAAGCTTGGAAAGTGCATCGGCAGCCATGTTGTGTCCCTAAGGACGTGATGGAACTCGAGTCCGTGGAAGTGCTTCTCGAGCTTGCTGACCTCCATACAGTATGCGTCCTTGTTCTCCTTGGTGCAATCCCAATCTTTGTTGACCTGATTGATGACCACCGAGGAGTCGCCGTAGACCACCATGTGCATGATGCCAAAGGAAGCAGCCAGGAGCCTGTGTAGTAGAGCCTTGTACTCGGCTTCATTGTTGGTGGCTTTCCAGAGGATCAGGAGCACGTATTTGAGTTGATCTCCCTTAGGAGATATGAAGAGAACGCCTGTGCCCGCTCCTTCAAGCTTCATTGACCCGTCAAAATACATGATCCAGTGTTCTGGAGGTGCTTCGGGTGTTGCTTGTTGTATGTCAGTCCATTCAATGACGTAATCAACCAGAGCCTAAGACTTGATCGCAACGCTTGGGACGAAGTCGATGGTATGAGAACCCAGTTCGACCGCCCATTTGGAAATTCACTCGGTCGTGTCTCGATTGTGGAGGATGTCGCCAATTGGGAAAGATGTAACTACCACAATTCGGTGAGCATCGAGGTAGTAGCGCAGCTTGTGAGATTTGATCAAGACAGCATAAAGCAGCTTCTCGACCTGGGGGTAGCGAACTTTTGATTCCATGAGTACCTCGCTGATGAAGTAGACGGACCGCGGTACTTCGAATACATGGCTGGGTTCCTCCCGCTCAACTACGATCGCGGTGTTTGGGGGAAAGTCTTGAGGTCTTCAAATGCCATGTCAGCTTCTGCAGTCCATATGAACTTGTCCTGCTTCTTGAGGAGCTTGAAGAAAAGCAGCCCTCTATCACCGAGTCTTGAGATGAATCTATTGAGGGCCGCCATACACCCTGTCAGTTTCTGAACGTCCTTGAGAGACTTGGGAGGCTTCATGGATGTGATGGCAGTGGTCTTCTCGGGATTGGCCTCAATCCCAAGGTGTCTGACTATGAAGCCCAACAATTTGCCTACGGGCATGCCAAACACACACCTGGATGGGTTGAGCTTCCATTGGAACTCCCTGAGATGTGAGCAAGTCTCGGACAAGTCGGCAATGAGGCTGTCCAGGTTCTTTGTCTTGACTATGATGTCATCAACATAGGCTTCAACATTGCGGCCAATCTAAGCCTTCAAACAACTCTGAATTGTGCACTGATATGTTGCCCCTGCATTCTTGAGTCTGAAGGACATTGTTGTATAATAGTAGGCACCGAACGGAGTGATGAACGCCGTCTTGATCTGGTCTTCTTCTTGCAAGCTAATTTGATGATAGCCTGAGTAGCATCCGGCGGTTGAGTCCACCACTTGATCAATACGAGGCAGCTTGAAAGGATCCTTTGGCAGTGCTTGTTCAAGTCGGTGTAATCGACGCACATTCTCCACTCGTTGTTGTTCTTCTTTCGCACCAGGACAGGATTAGCGAGCCAGTCAGGGAGGAATACCTCCTTGATGAACTCGGCTACAAGTAGTTTTGCTAGCTCCATGCGGATGGCCTCTTTCTTGTCTTGGGCGAAGCATTGTAGACGTTGTTTCTTTGGTTTGGCGGCTGGATCAACATTAAGTTTGTGCTCAGCCAGCTCCCTTGGGACTCCCAGCATGTCAAAAGGCTTCCATGCGAAGATGTCGCGGTTGTCCCGTAAGAAGCTGGTCAGTGCGCTTTCCTATTTGATGGATAGTTCAGCGCCGATCAGCGCCTAGATTGGAACTTCTTGAGAGGGCTTCATGGTTGACGTGGCTGGCTTTTTCATTGGAATTTCTAAATCTGCCTCGCCGAGTTGTTTCGCCATTGCTGCTATAATTGTTGCCTAGCTCGGTTGCTGCAGGCTTGCAGCAATCGTGACTGCCTCGGTACCGCAATTGTAGGAGGTCTTCAGGTCGCCCTTGAGGGATAAAAGGGCCTGGCATCTTTAGGATGAGGTAGATGTAGTGCAGTATTTCCATGAACTTCACTAGAGAAAGTCTTCCCAGGATCGCGTGGTACAATGATTCGAAGTCGGTGACCTCGAATGTGATGTACTCGGTGCTGTAGTTAGCCTCGGTACTAAATGTAACTGGAAGTGATACCTGTCCAAGGGTTATGACAGCGTTGCATGGGACAATGCCGTAGAAGGGTGAATCAGTGGGCTTGAGTAAGTTGGAGATGTTCAAGCCCATCTTCTTCAGTGTTTTGGTGAACAGGATGCTGAGTCCGCTTTCACAATCGATTAGCGTCCTTGTGAGCCGAGCGGCTGCCACCACCAGGTCTAGTACTAGAGGGTACCTTCCTGGGTTCTTTATGTTGCTCCACTGGTCATTGCGGGAGAAGCTTATCAGAACCTCTGACCACTTAAAGAAGGTTGGGATAGCTGGCTCGATGCACCCAATCTCGCGATTGATCAGCTTTTGCTTGTGCTTTGAGTCCGTCTGAGCTATTCCTCCAAAGATGACTTTTACAACTTTGTCGGCTTGTTGATAGCCAGTGTCTTTGTTGCCCTTGTTCCAAATATTGTTGTCTAACCCCTTGGGTCTGGAAGCACTTTCGTTGCTGAAAGCCTTCTTGAGCCCGAAGCATTCCCTGCTGGAGTGTTTGTCCTTTGGATGGAAGGGGCATTGCTTGTCAAGGAGCTTCTCGAACTTCCTGCGGGAGGGTCCTCGCTCAGCAATGTTGACAAAGTCCTCGGGCTTGCGCTTCTTATTATTGTAGTAGTCGCGTTTGCTGCTCCCTTTAACTTGCTTGCCCTTGTTCTTGTCGTTGTTGTTGTTGCGGTCTCCCCTCGACTTGTTTCGGTTGAACCTTTTTCATTGCATATCTTCAGCTTCGGCCCACCTGCTGACAAGGTTGCACATGGCTTCCATCATCTTGGTCCTGTTTCTTTCGAAGTCTAGCGTAGCATGGGGTCAGTGAGACTGCTGTGGAAGCAGTCGACGACATCCTGGTCGGTGAGTGTTGACGCTCATTAGCGACACCTTTTTAGTGCTAATTAAGTGGTGTTTTGGGACCAATTCATATACTAACCCGCCACTTGGCACTTGAAATAACCCCATATTTGCATATGCATGTATTTTTGGATGATTTTGGTTTACGCAGTTATTTGAGCTATAAATGAGACTTTTGGACGAAGACCAAGGTCATGCGTAGCATGGAGGAATATGAAGGCCAAAAACCTAATACGACTCGGATTTCATTCGCTCTCATCTATGGTGAACCAACCACCAAGAATGTGGAAGGGCAAAGACTTGAGATATGGTTGGATGACTTCTGGATCAAGGCGAATCAGGCAAACATTCGGAAAGCTATCAAGACCCAATTTATCCTAAAGCAACCGACGTCCAAATACCCACATGCATTGGCACCTGAACTCCTGGAGGATCTAGAAGCTTGCACGCAAAAGATGGGACCGAGGGGTCACAAAAAGGGCCTAGGTCAGCCGGCCCAGCGTGTTTTTGCACCGCCTCGGCCTCCCATTTGAGCTAGAGTTTCCTCAGACTATTTATAGCCCCGATGCCCGGAGGCACGCACATCCGTCCACCAAAACTCGGCGAAACATAGGGCATACACAAAAAGGTGACGACGGCCGCTACAAGTCCTCGAAGTTGTCTAGGAGATGGCTTAGGCCAACCCTTGCCACCATGGCCTCCCTGCATGGTTGTGCCATGGTGGATTTCAAGAGCTAGTTGGAGTCATCAATGGTATGTACTTGGTTGTGATGATCCAAACACATCTATTGTATAAGTAATGTTCTTCATATCATCCGATCTCTTAGCGACTCAATAACTCCTTCTATGCTTTCTACCTATCATGAATATGATTGTTCCCTAGTCTAATACATATGTTTAGACTATATAGCATGCTTTATGTAATCATGGTGATTAGATCTAGTGTGTCGACCCTTCATGATATCTAGACACGTTCACTTGTGGACGTGCCCTTGTATCTAACCACGTCGATAGGGAGCATTGTGACAGGGTGTGATCCCGTGTACGGTGGCGTTCTTGGGAGGTTGACCGGAGGTAAGGGTTTAAATATTGCTTTGGATGAGATGCATGATGAGCTTGCTCTATTTGGCTAAAACTATAACTAGAAGGCGATAGGCTCATTTACCCCTTTGGTTGTGCTTTACCCTTGCCTACATTTATGGATGATATCAACCTATACTCCACTCATATCATATAGGTTTACCCCTTTATATGCAATCAACGCTTAATGATAGGAATAGATATGTTAGATTAGATGGGAAACCCTAATAAGTTCATTGTCGATCCATGGATTGATAAGCCTTGGATGAAATACTCTAAGGGAAAAGCTACGATGATCCGTGCGCTTGCGGTTCACAATTGGAGCGTCTATTGACCGTCAACAAGCTTTTTTGGCGCCGTTGCTTGGTATCAGCAACTCGAACCCTAGGGAGATCTATCTAATTTTTTGGACTAACCCTAATTTTATTATTAAATATATCCTGTGTTTCTTGTTTGTGTCCTTGAATGCAAGTAAAACCCTAGACACAAAGCGATCGAGAAGTTCTCAACATCCGGACTTTGACAAGTCCAAATCTCGCTCAAACAAGTTGATGCCTATGTCAAGATCCGCTCTTTAGTGGTAGGTGCTAACTTTTGTTAGTGGCCCATCATCCGCTATCGAGCCCACACCCAAAACAAGTGAAGATGAACAAGGTATGCCGCCATGTCAATTAATTTTTAAAGACTAATGTCTATTGGAGATTTGTTTGTCCAAGCTATAGGTGATGAATCATGCCCCAAAGAAGTCGTGAGATACGATCATCAACATCTCTGGAAGGTTGCTGTTGAGACCAGTTTTTCACCCATGATCAGAGAGGTACCATTGAGGAAAATTACAAAATATGAAGCTCCATCAAGTCTTCATTCCAACGCATCAAGAATCGTAAATTTTGGATGTCGGTGCAAGGAGTTATGGTAAAATCTTTCAACACAACGCGTTCTGAAATCTGCTCGGGACAGGACATAGTGCCGGAGTAAAACAAGCTTAACTCTTTCATCCGGAGTGATCACAACATCTGATCCTCAGGTTATCAACCAGCGATACACGGCCGACCTCGCAAAGAAGGCTAATTCTTGCCTGCGAATCAAAGAACACAAGGAAGAACAAGAAAGAATGAAACCAAATTGCAGATGAATGATTATACTCACGGAGTTGGGGTCTTAGAAACCGACGAACGGCGAAACTGTTCTTGATAGAATAATCTAAGCAAAACCCAAACCCTAACTTGGGCGGCGGCTACTGAAATATAGAGGTTAGGGTCGTGGGAGACCCCCTGGATGCGCCCCTAATGGGCTCTCACATGATACACGTCCCAAAGGCCAAAACACGGCGACGCACGAAGGAAATCCACGAACACCACCATGCTACCAAGAAGAGTAGCAACGAAACCACCCACCACCACCGGAGACACAACCTAAACCAGCGAAGCCGATGCCCAAACCATAATTCCACCAACCACCTTACCACCCATAACCGAAGCCGTCATTGAAGAACCGGAAGTCGATGAGGACACACTCACCACCGAAGACAAGCTGCGCAGAGTAGAGGAAAGGCTCCGCCTTCACCGTCTAGAGCAGCAGAGAGAGCTCGAGGCTACCCAGCTTGAGCTACAACAGCAAATGCAAGAAGAAGAAGAGCAACAATACCAGCTGCTGCATGTCAGGAAGCAGTTGGAAGAGCTGAGGCAGGCGAAGCAAAGAAGATTGAACTCCACAAGCTCCAGAGCTGTGAAGCTCCGAGAAGAGCTTGAGAAAGCCAAGAAACAAATTGCTAAGCTCCAAGCAGAACTCAACGAACCAATTGCCTTTGCCAATGTCGGAGCAAATCATGTTTCTACATAGGAAACCGGCTTCCAAATGTTGCACACTCGTACCATTGATCATACTTGCCCTCTATCAGAAAGTCTGCAATTGGCAAGATGGCTGCCTTCGTATAAACCCATCGCTTTACCAAGGTACAATGGCCTCACCGATCCCAAACAGTTTCTCATGAGTTATGAGGCTGCAATTGCTTCGGCAGGGGGAGATGATGTAGTGCTGGCAAAGTCTTTCATCATCATATACGATGGCACTGCAATGAACTGGTACACCAAGCTTCCAGGGTTATCTATCAGTAGCTGGTATGATCTGAAAAGAGAGCTAATCAAGAATTTCAGCATAATGGGAGACCAAGCACTCTCATACGCAGAGCTAACTCTACATCAACAGCCGAAGGAATCTTTGGAAGACTACTTTCGCAGGTTTGTGGGACTGTGATCTCAAGCTCCTCATATTCCTGACGAAGCCGCCAAGTTTGCAGCTATTCAGGGGCTTCGGTCGGGACCATTCGCGCAGCATATTGCAAGGGAAACCCCAGCAACCCTTGAAGATCTAAATGAGGAGTTCAAAAAATATTGTCGATCAGATAATGACAACCGAAGGCGAATTGCCAGAGAAGCCATCATGAAAAGCCAGTATGACTCCCAAAACAAGCAGCACCACTACAACCAAAACCATTACCAAAATTACCCATCTCAAACCATCGTGAGCGTGGAGAGTCCACCTTCATTCGAAGAGAGCAAACCAACTACCTAGAAAGCCAATACGAGAACCAAAGAAATGAGCCTACCCAAAGGGGCGGAAGAACCGGCAGAGGCCGAGGAAGAGGAAGGGGTCCACCTTCGGGACCAGAGCTGTTTTGCCAATATCATGGCAAAAATCACACCCATGGCACAGAGCAGTGCCGAGACATCAAGAAAACCATTAACAAGATGAAGGCAGAGAAATTCCAAGCTACCCAAACGAAGCCACCTTTGGCTTTGCACCCTAATACCCAAACCATACAAACCCAAATACAAGCCTAAGCTATTCAACCATATTGCCCAGTCTATCCCCCCCTAAACTCAAACTTTGTGCATCCCACAGCTGCGATGGCGACTCAATTTTTGCCTTCGCCGCAAACATTCCAACACTATTACCCCCAAACTATGTACCCACACCTATACCCTCAAAACACCCAGCCTATCCCAAACAAAGACATCAAAGTGGAAGAACTTCCACCACCTCCACCACAAAAGCCACAAGACCAAAACAGTCCAAACCCTTTGCCCAGTTATGGCCTTATCATGCCAATAACTGGAGGATCCTCACTTGCCTTCGAAACAAAAAGGCAGAGAAAGAGTTACTTTCACCAAGTAAACAACATCTCAGTGGATGGCCCATACAAGAAATCAGAATGGTCCCACATGCCAATTACCTTCACTGAAGAAGATCTCAAGCTACACAATTTTCTACACAATGACGCAATGTCGATCGAAGCCAACATTGCTAGTTGGACAATCGGGAAAGTGCTCGTGGACATAGCCAGCTCCGCGGATATCATCTTGGCCAAAACTCTCAGATCGATGACTAACATCAACCCAAATAACTTACAGCCATCAGATACACCATTGGTTGGCTTCGGGTGGAAGCGCATTGCAACATTGGGGAAAATCACATTGCCAGTATCTTTTGGTGACACATCAAATGCAAGAACTGAGTTCATCACCTTCGACTTCATTGAAAAGTTCTTCGACTACAATGTTATCTTCGGCAGAGGAGTCATAAATGCCTTTGACATCATCATAAGGCAAGCTTTCTTATGCATGAAAATGCCAGCTCTTAAAGGGGTCATCACCATTTTCAGCGACCAAACAGAGGCAAGAAAAATTGAGTATGCCAACACCCCAGGCCAGCGAAAGGTCCATGTGCTCGAAGAAAGAGAACCCATTAACCCAGAGGAGAAGCCAATAGCTGAGAAAGACAGCAAAAGCATGCAAGCTGCAATAGAAACAAAACAAGTGCAATTGCAGCCTGATGTCTTCGACAGGAAAGTTATCATCGGCTCAGATCTTGAGCTAGACGAAGAAGAAAGACTCATCAAATTCTTAAGAAACAATAAAGATGTCTTCGCATGGTCAAGCAAAGACTTGCCAGGCATTGATAGAAGCATAATTGAGCACAAACTTTCAATCAGCCCTGAGATGAAGCCGAAGAAGCAGAAACTGAGGAAAATATCCGAAGAAAAAGTGAGTGCAGTCAAAGCCGAGGTGCAAAGATTGCTGGATGCAAATGTTATACGCGAAGTAAAATACCCCAAGTGGTTAGCTAACACTGTGCTAGTGAAAAAGAAAAATGGCAAGTGGAGGATGTGTATTGACTTGACCGACCTCAATAACGCGTGCCCAAAAGATGACTTTCCATTACCAAGAATTGACAAAATCATTGATCGGGCTGCTGCAAGCGAGATGATGTCTCTCCTAGATTGCTTTTTCTGTTATCACCAAATATGGATGAAAAAGGACGACGAAGAAAAAACCAGCTTCAGCACTCCTGTTAGCACATTTTGCTTCATCAGAATGCCCGAGGGGCTTCGCAATGCTGGTACCACTTTCTATCGCATGTCAAGCACTGTATTCAAAGAAGAATTATTCAAAACTATACTTGTATATGTTGATGACATCTTGGTCAAAAGTGTCAAAAGACAAGATCACATCTCAGATTTGGCAGTTGCCTTCGCACGAATGAGAGAAGCTGGTCTCAAGCTCAACCCAGAGAAATGTGTATTCGGAGTAACCAAAGGGAAGATACTCAGCTGTCTGGTGTTAGCAAATGAGATCGAAGCCAATCCAGATAAGATTAATGCAATTCTCAACATGGAAGAACCAAAATGCATTAGAGATGTGCAAAAACTCTCTGGCAGAATCGCAGCACTCAACAGGTTTATTGCAAAAGCAGCTGAACGAAACTTACCCTTCTTTGCAACTCTCAGAAAAGCATCAAAATTTGAATGGGGAGAAGAACAATCGAAGGCATTCCAAGAGCTAAGACAATATCTGATGCAGCTCATGAAGCTGACAGTACCAGACCCGAAGGCACCATTGCTATTATATATCGCAGCTTCGCAATCAGCCGTAAGTGCTGCGCTTATAGTAGAGAAGCTAATAGAGGGCAGAAGTATACAATATCCCGTATACTATGTCTCTGAGGCACTGGCCGGATCGAAGCTATTCTACACTGAGATTGAGAAAATGTACTACGCAGTGGTGATGGCATCTAGAAAGCTAAGGCATTATTTCGAGGGTCACAACATCAAAGTGCTCATAGATCAACCACTAAAAGAGCTACTGAGTAACAAAGAAGCTTCGGTAAGAATACGCAAATGGGCCGCAGAGCTGTCAGAATACATGGTGGATTTCGAGCGAAGAACATCAATAAAATCACAAGTCTTGGCTGATTTCATAGCAGAATGGACATCACCTTCGGCAGAAAATCTGACCAGAGAGGAAAGTTGGCTAATACACTTGATGGTTCTTGGGGGGACAAAGGAGCTGGCATCGCAGCTATAGTGCAATCGCCTTCGGGCCTCAAAATGAGATATGCAGCGAACCTAGAGTTCTGCAGAAACAGCAACAGAAGCACGAATAATGTTACTGAATACGAAGCTGTGCTATTGGGGCTCAGGAAAGCGAAGGCGCTGGGTGCTCAACGCTTTATTGTGAAAACTGACTCGAAGGTGGTAGCTGATCATATCGAAAAACAAAAGTGTTGCAAAGCAACCTGAGCTGATCAAATATCTAAGTACAGTTCGAGCAATGGAGAAAAAATTCAAAGGCTTCACAATTGAATACATTTCGAGGGCAAAAAATGAAGAAGCCGATGCACTGGCCAAGGCAGCAGCAAAGGGGGACAAGTTACCACCCGATGTCTTCTTCCAAACATTAACAATGCCTTCGATCAAAGAACTCGATGAGCAACCACACTTGATCAATGCAATAAACTCAGAGGACTGGCGGTCACACATAATGGCATACCTCAGAGGATACTAGGAACCAATTTAAGAAGAAGATCTCAAAAGCATGCAACAGAGAGCAAGGTCTTATCAAATCATTGATAATATCCTATACAAGAAGGGAGTCATGGCTCCTTGGCTTTGCTGCATATCAATAGGCGAAGGCAAAGAACTAATACAAGCGATACACAGTGGCCTATGCGGAGCTCATTTTGGAGCGAGGGCAATTGTGGGGAAGGCAATGATAGAAGGGTTTTATTGGCCTTCAATCATCAATGATGCAACAAACACAGTCAAAACTTGTGATGAATGTCAAAAATGTGCAGCAACCAGAAAATCACCTTCAGAGCTATCACAGCTGATAACTCCAACCTGGCCACTGCAGAGATGGGGCATAGATCTGGTGGGTCTACTACCCACAGCTCAAGGAAATTTGAAATATGCAATAGTTGCAGTAGAATATTTCACCAAGTGGATTGAGGCAAGGCCATTGGCAAACATCACTGCGAAGACAGTCATTAAATTCTTTTGGCAGCAAATCGTATGTAGATTTGGAGTCCCAAGGGAAATCACAGTGGATAATGGCAAGCAGTTCGATTGTGATGAATTCAGGCAGTACTGCATGTCCATCGGGACGAAGGCAAGATTGCATCAGTATACCACCCGCAGTCCAATGGTGTGGTCGAAAGAGCAAATGGAATAATATTCACTGCCATCAGAAAATGCCTTGCAAATTGTAAGAAAAAAGGCAAATGGGTGGAGGAAATGCCGAAGGTAATCTGGGCTCACAACACATCTACATCAAGAGCAACTCAATTCACACCCTTCAAGCTACTATATGGCGAAGAAGCAATGTGTCCCGAGGAGATTCTTGACAAAGGGCTTCACACTCAACAAGAAGCTCCCAAAGATAGCGAAGCTATAGACAAAGATCTTACAGAGATCTACAGGCTGCAAGCAGCCAAAAACATCTCCAAATACCAAGAAGAAACAAGAAGATGGCGTGACAAGAAAGTGGTAAGGAAAAACTGTTGGCGATCAAAAATGGCACAGGGCAGTTCTGTCAGCAGAACCGGTGGGACCGGATTCCAGAACCGGTGAGACCAGATTTGTCCAACTGTTGCCCATCTGGCAATCAAATCTGGTGGCACCGGATTCTGAAACCGGTAGCACCGGTTTTCCCCGAGTCCTAGTAGAATTGGATTCTTTTGTGGGTCCGAGTTGTAATAGGGCTTTCCTTGCGGGGCAAGACCTCCCCACCCTATAAATATGAAGGGTTGCGGCCGATTAACGTTTTATCCAATCGATCAAATCAATATACCTTTACTTTTTTGTCATCTTCAAACCCTAGCTTTTCCAACCCTAATTTCTGTTCGTGCTTCGTCTTTACGGTGTTGACGGCGTTTTGAGTGGCCTTGCCGACCTCAGAGCAACCCTAGGCGTGCCTGCCCTAACGGGTCCCTCTCGGGCCGGTGAACTTAGGCTCACGCAGCAAGCCCTAGGAAACCGGTACCACCGAATTCCTAAACCGGTGCCACCGGTTTCGCTCGGCCTGCTGTCGGTGTCCGATCCGTTGCGGATCCGCGCGTGCTATCGCAACTCAGTGTGTTGACCGTGAAAAGCGTCAATACATTTTTGGCGACTCCGCTGGGGAATTTGGAGATCTTGGTTTTTATAACCGATCTATCAAGCCCTAGCCAGATGTGATCTACTGCAGAACTTGACAAGGACAACATCATCGTGCCTTCCATTGAGGAGATCGGCGATGAGGAGCGTCAGAAATTTGAAGCAGCCCAAGAATTCTTCGAGACTCAATTCTTGATGGGGCTGAAGAAGGATCGCCACGGCAAGGTGATAAGGACTCATGACTTTATGATGCCGGCGTTCATGATGAAAGACTAGAAGGTGGAAGAAATACCTCCGGTGACTGCACATCCACTTGGACCTTCTACTTCTAATCCTGATGATAAGCTTGGTGCTGCGCTTTTACATACCGATGAAGTAGTCAGCAATCTTATGGACAGGATAGATAAAATTGAAAAGGATAGGATGGTAGAGCTTTCTTATTATTCACAAAATTTACCACCTATGCAACATGAGAATATGCATGCGAATATGTCGGCTACATCAGGAAAAATACCAGAAAATCCTTTATATGGTATGCTAGCTAACTTTTATCCAGGGCAGATGCAGCCGCCAGCACATGTTTCACCAGCCACGGTGAAACCGGTGGCACCGGTTTTGTCGCCTAGGCTGCGCAGCAGTCAGCACCACCCACTACAGCTCCTCTTTCGGTAGTCCCTAACCGAAATATGGAGGTAGTTAATGGATCTGCATATATTGAAACACGTGCATACACATCACCCCCTTTGCCTAATCAAAACATTAATTCTAGTGGGGTTCCTAATGATGTTTATGATCAGTATTTGCGGCAAGGTCTTAATCGTATGCCTCATGTTGTTCATGTTCAAAGTACAGCCACAGGGTAATCTGATCTAGCTCGTTCAAATTTATATGCTGAGTTCTATAAGATGAAGGATGACTTAGCTAGTATGATGCAGGATAAACTTGGTATTGATATGGGTAATTCTAGATTATATCAAAAACCATACTCTGCTAGTTTTGATGCTGTAGCTTATCCCAATAATTGGCGTGTTCCTGATTTTGTGAAATTTAATGGTGATGATAATAAGACTACTTGGGAACATATTAGCCAATATATTGCTCAACTAGGAGAAGCTAGTTCTAGTGATGCTTTAAAAGTTCATTTGTTTTCATTGTCTTTAACTGGAACTGCTTTTTCTTGGTTTTCTTCATTAACTCCTGGCTCAATTAATTCATGGAATCAATTAGAACAAAGATTTCATGATCACTTTTATAGCGGGAGTACTCAATTAAAATTGACAGATTTGACATCGGTTAAGCAACAAAGAGATGAATCTGTTACAGATTATTTTAAACGATTCAAAGAGACTAGAAACTGATGCTTTAATTTGTCACTTTCTAAAAGAGATCTTGCTGATGTTGCTTTTAATGGTTTAAGATCCTTTATTAGAGAGAAATTAGAAGGCTTTGAGCATTTTTCGGTTAATCAAGTGCAAATAAGAGCTTTAGCTACTGAAAACTGAATTAAAAATGCCAAAGATACATATAAGACTCATCGTTCTAATGTGCATGTTGTTACTTATGATTTTAGTAGTTCGGACGATGATGAAGATGTGTATGTTGCTGAACTTGTGTGGTCTTCTAAGAATAAGTTGTACACGTGTCCATCTCTTAAGCCAATTCAAAAGAATCGGCAAGAAGAAGTGCTATTTACTTTTGATGTTTCCAAATGTGATCGTATATTTGATGAATTATTAAAGAATGGAAACATTAAGATGTCTCATGCTATTCCTTCACCTGAAGAGCTTAAAAGGCGGGCGTATTGCAAATTACATAATTCTTTTTCGCATGCTACTAATGATTGCAATGTTTTCCGTTGACAGGTGCAATTGGCCTTAAATGAAGGACGTTTGACACTACATGAGATGCAGGTAGACTGTTGACACCAGCGGTGGCAAACAGAAAATCCGCAAGCGCATGGCTGTCGAAGTAGCTTGCACCCGTGAGTAAACCAGGTATCGAATCCATAGGGAACGTAAAAGTATATCAAATCACTAAAGCTGAGACGGATCGATCCAGTATATATAAAGGCTGGGTAGAGAGGATAACTTAGCACTAAGGCTCTGATTATAGTTAAGAGAATTCTCCTATGCTTGCTTTAGGCACCGGGGTATCCTAGGCCTCTAGAAAATTGCCGGCCAACAGCTCTACGCCGTACCCGTACGTGGAGGATTACAAAGGACGGACAGGGCTGTCATCACCTGCCGCCTACCTCTACTAATCCGTGGGGCTACGAGGCAAACGAGGGCAGATATACACCTAAGCACCACGCCCAAGATAATATCAGCTATCCTAACCTTGATCAAAGATTAGAATACCTTATAAATAAAGCAACGAATCCGCAAGCACAATAGAGACTTAACTTATCTATAACTCAGACTTAATTACTAGCCGAATCCCGGATACTTACTAAGTAGCTCGCATCCGTCGAGGTACAGGTGGAGGGTCGCCGACAGGCCGGGACTCCTCCAGACTCTCCCTCACTCTCTCCCTATTTCTACTCTGGATATGAGGAGGGCTTCGCCTTGGATCTTCTCTTCTGCTCGATGATGATTAGCCCTGCCCCGAGTTCAGCTACTTATAGCTTGGAGAGGCGGTTAAGAGTCGGTTCGCAGCGGTTGAGGCGGTCCGGAGGTGGGCCCAGGTCGGCCGACTAAGGGCAGTTCGCAGCGGTTGAGGCGGTCCGAAAGTGGGCGCAGGTCGGCCGACTAAGGGGGATCGGCCGACCATCCGATTCACCGTCTTTGATGATCCATGGCACAGATGAACTCCTGGTGACGGTTTACAGTTAGTGGTGAAGGCGGTGCCGATTCGGGCGCGTGGCCAGGTCGGCCGACCTGGGCAGGTCGGCCGACCTGGGCAGGTCGGCCGACCCAGGGCTGTGGCCCCTCGGCCCCACATCGTCAGTGTCTCTTTCCAGTGGGTCCTTTAGTCGGTTTCCAGTGGGTAATGGCAAGGATGTGTCGGTTAAGTTAGGAATGTGGGCCCATGAATCCATGTGCTTGCCACGTGGCCCAATCCCAACTCTTCATTTCCACCGTCTTGATTTCAACGTGCCTGATCACTCCTGAGTGTGCTTGTTGCTGTTGGGCTGAAAATGGACCTCACTGGGCCTGGACCCAGGTCGGCCGACCAAGGTAGGTCGGGCGACCTGGCCCTGGGCCCACTTTAGCTCTTCTTTTGCCACTTTATTCCTGTAAGCACATATGCACCAAAACTCATGGAATTCATTAGTAATCAACCCTATGTCTATTTGTTTTATCACATTTTATATCTTTGTTGGCAGTAATAAGTTGTCATTAAGAATCGCCAACAAGCTCCCCCACACTTATCCTTTACTCGCCCTCGAGTAAAGTCTAAGCTTCATCATGGAGATCATTAACAAACATATAGGTTATTCCCAAACATTCAGGCTTAGTGGAATTATATGAGTGGCTATCATGTCTTCTTGAGTTATTGCAGGAAGGAACAGCCTTTCTATGACATGATACACTTCACTCTCAAGTACTTGGGGTTTTGAAATTTTGCAAAGAAAACCTATGCCTTGCTCCTCAAAGAGTTTCTCTCTGGATGATCATGGTGGTTGAGACAACACTCATACTCTCCAAAATAGAACTTCATAAGTGGAGCTCTCAAAATACATACCTTTCCTCACTTATGTTGTCATTCCAAGGATTGGATCCAAATTAGAGACAAGCCATGTAATCAAGTCAAGATGTGCAAGTGTGTGATATGAGGTGGACATGTAATGATACTCCCTTGTCTTGACCTTTCTTCCCTTTCTCTTCCTTTTGGATATGGGCTATTGCACTTTCTTTTTTTTCTACTCAATGCTCTTTTAGCATGAGTCTTTTTCTTCTCTTTATTTTTCTATGCATTTAGCCCATATCTTCTTTCTATCTTAATTTTGGGAAGAAGGGTCATTTTTCAAGAGTATTTATTTCATGAACATGAGACAAAGGCATGTTTTGCTTCATCCTCAGTGTAAGGATTTAGCTTTTATGGTGGAGTGTACGTGATCTTGACTTTAAAAACATGAAATATCTCTAATAAGGGTCACAAGACTTGAAACAACTCAAAGCTCAAAGGTAAAGTTTGATCATATTTGTAAGTGTTTGTCTCTCAAACCCATGAGGAGCATAGCAAGGTACAAAGTTTTTAAAACTTTTCATAAATTCCAAGTACTTAAATAGTAAAAGTATCTTTCATATTAAAGCCATATCTCAAAATGCAATAACCTAGATGACATGAGTTCCTATAAATATGAGGATTTCCACAAGCCAAAAGGTACAGGGAATAAAATATATGTAAGTTAATAAGAACTTCCAAGTGATGGTGAGATGCAAAGGGTTGATTTTATTAAGTTTTTAAATTCTTTGATCAGGTTCTGCGAATATTCAACTGAAACAGAGTTTAGGATGACCAAACCAGCGTGCAGGAGGAAACAGAGGTCAGGTGGGACCCAGGCCAGGTCGGCCGATCTGGTGGGGTCGGGCGACCTGGGGGTGACTCCCCTGGTTCAGATCTTTCTCGTGCTGCTCTGTTGCGTTCTGATGTTCTCTGTTTCGCGTTGGATTGCTCTGTTTCCCGTTGCGTTTTCCCCCACACTTGTATCTTTCACTCAAAACAAGTGGAAACAAAAAGGAAACACCATCCTACTATACTAAACACTTTATTTTATTTATCAATTCAGAGGCACATTACAAGATAATCAAATGAAATAAAAGAATAGAAAGGAAACTAATGTGCCTATCCTAATCCAAGGCCTAAGGTATCTAGGGTGCATTATAGAGATTTTCATCCCCAGCAGTCTTGGCATAGCGCTTAAGTTTCACGGCTGTTGATTTGCGAAGCATATCAAAGTCGTCTTGAAGACTTATGCGCTCAAGTCGCTCTTCAGCGAACTTCTTCTCCAACTTTGCATGGTCACGACCGAGTTGATTAATCAACTCTAGCAACTCAGCATTGGAGGGAGCCTTGGGGACCTTCTCTTCATCATCACTCTCATATTGGCCCCCAGGCCTGCGAATTGGAGGAGGCTTGATATGCCTCTTGATCTTGCCGGCGGGTGAAGATTCCACCGACTCCTCCAACTCCTTCCTCTCCTCAGGTGTGAGAGGAGGGAACAGCCCCTTACCATAGCCACCTTCGGGTTTCCTTTCCCTGAAGACCCGGAAACGTGGTTCTGGGGTGCTGGCAGGAGATTAGATGGACACATCGGACGTATAATGATATGCCACGACGTCCTCCCACTTGTTCCTGACCACCTCCTTCAGCTTCTCCCCTGGTTGCAGCTTGGGGAGTCCATCCCCCTTGATCGGAGCGGCCGCCGGTGTCTTCTTTGGGGTCAATTGCCCCGTCGTCGGCCTTCTGTACGGGCTTGATGCCCGTGCATCACGCCTCTGGATCCTTCTCCGGGACTGAGACCGTGTCGCCGAGCGAGAACGTGAGGGGCCACCAGGGCCGGTCGGCCGACCAAGCACATCGGCCGACCCCCTGGTGCGGCCTCTCGCGTCCTCCTCTGGCGGGATGCTGACCAGAGGGGTGACAACCACGGCCATGGCTTGCTCCAGGTTGGGTGGCACCAATTGGTTGGCCGGAGTGGGTTCTCCATCCAGATCAAAGGTTGGTTGGGATTTGGGGTGGCTTTTTTCGGCCATTGATGGAGAATTGGGAGGTGTGGCTTAGTGATTCCAGAATGGGGGCGAGGAAGAACTCAGATGAGAGGGAAGAAGAGGATGGGTGAAATTTTAAAGATAGGCTAACCCTCTTCTCGGATCAATCAGAGTTAGAATCGCTCGTCCACCGTAGAACGGCTTTAGAGACGTTAGAGTAGAACGTTGGCAAAAGATAGGGCCGATCGGGCTTAGGATCAGGTCGGCCGACCTAGCCAGGTCGGCCGACCTGGCCTTGAGCCCGGTCGCCCTTTTCTTCTTTGTGCACTACGTGACGGGTCCACTAAACCCCAGAATGTGTGCATTCATATGCTAGGGGTTAAGGATTTAACATAAGGTGTAATTATAAATAGGAATCATCCATGACCAAATTGATCACGTTAAATTCCTCATCTACTTTATCAGGCTCAAAGAAAACTTTTAAACGTTGACTATTTACCTTGAAGAGGTTACCTTCATCATCTTGGAGTGTGATTGCCCCATGCGACGAAGTCTCCACCACAACGAATGGTCCTTCCCATTTGCTTCGAAGTTTTCCATGCCCAAAGAGCTTCACCCTGGAATTAAAGAGTAATACCTTATCCCCGGGGTGGAACTCCTTCACCTTGATCCTCTTGTCGTGCCATCTCTTGGTTCTGTCCTTGTAGATTTTGGCACTGTGGTATGCTTTGTCTCTCCACTCTTCCAATTCTGAAGTTGCATCCTTCTCATCTGCTGGGCTGCTGGCAAATCCATGTTCCACTTTCTTATGGCCCAGTGCGCCCGATGCTCTAGCTCAACTGGTAAATGGCAAGTCTTGCCGTAAACCAGCTGGTATGGGGACATCCCGATCGGCATTTTGTACGCCGTTCGATAGGCCCATAGAGCATCTGGTAACTTGCTCTTCCATCCTTTGCCCATTTCTGTCACGGTCTTCTGCAGAATGTTCTTGATCTGTTTGTTCGATGTTTCTGCTTGACCGCTTGTCTGGGGGTGGTACGGTGTAGCTATGTTATGCTTTGCCCCTAGTTCTGCCAGAAATTTCCGGAAGGTCTTGTCGATGAAGTGCGACCCCCCATCACTGAATACCATCCTGGGAGTTCCAAAACATGGAAAGATGATCTCATGGAACATCTTTCGTGCGTGTTTGGAGTCAGCGGCTCGATATGGCATTGCTTCAACCCACTTCGAGACATAGTCCACTGCCACCAGGATGTACTCACTGTCATAGGATTTGACAAAGGGTCCCATGAAATCAATGCCCCACACATCAAACAGCTCAACTTGTAAGTTGTTTGTGAGTGGCATTGCATCTCTTGCGGTGATCCCTCCATGTTTCTGGCACTGCTGGCATCGTCGAATGAACTCTTTTGTATCCTCATACATTGTGGGCCAATAGAATCCACTCTGCCAGATCTTTGACCTTGTCCGGAACGCCCCGTAGTGATCTCCATATGGGGTGCATGGCACTGCTCAAGTATCTTCCTTGCTTCATTTGTTGGTACACATCGTCTGAGCATGCCATCAGAACATACCCTGTATAGGTATGGTTCGTCCCATAGATGGAGTCTACTATCGTAGATCAGCCTTCTCTTGTTCTCCCCTAGCGGTACATATCCTGCAACCATAAAGTTCACAATATTTGCATACCAGGGGTCGGAGGCAGTCACCTTGAGTAGGGTGTCGTCACGTAGAAAATCATTTATCGGTAGATCCTGCATGTCAGTAAACTGCATACGCGACAAATGATCTGCTACTGAATTCTCTACTCCCTTTTTATCTTTAATTTCTAAATCAAATTCTTGGAGTAAGAGAATCCAGCGGATAAGGCGTGGTTTAGCATCTTTCTTGGTAAGCAAATATTTCAAAGCAGCGTGATCGGTGTAGACAATCACCTTAGCTCCAACCAAGTAAGATCTAAACTTGTCTATAGCAAAAACTACTGCCAAGAGCTCTTTTTCAGTGGTAGCATAGTTAAGTTGAGCTCCTGTCAAAGTTTTACTAGCATATGAGATAGCATGATGATTCTTATTTTTGGTCTGTCCAAGGACAGCACCAACAGCATAATCACTGGCATCACACATAATCTCAAAGGGTAGCATACAGTCAGGGGGTTGAATGACTGGTGCTGAGATGAGAGCGTTCTTTAAAATGGTGAAAGCATGTAAACACTCATCATCAAAGTCAAAGGGCACGTCCTTGGCTAAAAGGCTAGTGAGGGGCCTGGCTATCTGGGAAAATCTCTGATAAAGCGCCGGTAAAACCCCACATGACCTAAGAAGCTGCGGATCCCTTCAACATTGGTGGGAGGTGGAAGCTTTTCTATGACTTCTATTTTTGCTCTATCCACCTCTATTCCCCGTTCGGACACTAAGTGTCCCAACACTATTCCCTCTCGGACCATGAAATGGCACTTTTCCCAGTTTAGCACCAGGTCCTTGTCTCGGCATCTTTGTAGTACCTTGTCCAAGTTCTGCAGACAATGATCGAAAGTCTTTCCATAGACTGAAAAATCATCCATGAAAACTTCCATGATTTCTTCAATCATGTCTGAGAAAATGGACATCATGCACCTTTGGAACGATGCTGGCGCATTGCATAATCCGAACGACATCCTACGATATGCATACGTTCCATAGGGGCAAGTGAAGGTGGTCTTTTCTTGATCATCGGGGTGGATGGGAATCTGGTGATAGCCGGAATACCCGTCAAGAAAACAGAAGAAGGAGTGGTTCGCGAGTCTCTCCAACATCTCATCGATGAAGGGGAGCGGGAAGTGATCCTTCTTTGTTGCCTTGTTAAGTCGACGGTAGTCAATACACATCCGCCACCCAGTAACGGTACGCTGAGGAATCAGCTCATTTTTCTCGTTACTTACGACGGTCATACCTCCCTTCTTGGGCACTACTTGGACAGGGCTGACACATTCACTATGAGGGACGGGATAGATGATCCTGGCGTGTAGAAGTTTCAAAACTTCCTTCTTTACGACTTCCCTCATTGCATTATTTAGCCTACGCTGAGACTCCCTAGAAGGTGTAGAAGCTGGATCTATGGGAATGCGATGGCTACAGAGTGCAGGGCTTACTCCCTTCAAGTCCTTGAGGGAGTACCCGAACGCCGAGCGGTGTTTCTCAAGCACCTTTATGAGTCTATCACTCTCGTCCTGCGATAGCTTGTCACTAATGATGACGGGGTGTCCCGGTCTTCATTTAAGAAGACATAGCGAAGGCCAGCAGGCAAGGGTTTTAGCTCTACGTGTGTCTTAGGTGGCTCCACAGTTTCAAGCGGCTCAGAAGCGTCATCCTCCTCCTCTATAAAATTGTGAACATTCTCTTCGAGGAATGACTCAAATGGGTCACTATGCTGTAGGGATTTCACTTCCTTAGCCGGGTTAGGTTCTGTCAGAGGTTCAACTATGGAGTTCTTAACCCTAGCTAATGGTATAGTGAGAAGATTCCTTTCTACTTTAGCTAGGAGGTTTCCTTCCGAGGTTACATCCTGAAGCAGGTCCTCGATAGGATGTCCTACAAGGAGGTTGAAATCTGATGTCTCAAAGACATAAAAGTCTAGAGGCATCTCAATCCCGTGGTGAGAGAGGAGAAAATCTCGTACTAGGCCGAGACTCTTGAGAATACGACCTGAGGGTGTTCTAAGAAGTCTTGACGTTGAGGCCATCTTTTTACATCGTCCAAGGATGTACGCGAAAGAACTGGACATGATGTTTGCCCCAACGGTCGGGTTGTACAGAATGTCTACGGCTACCTTGCTTATGAAATCTCGAATGGTCTGCGAAGGTGAGTTAATCTGAATAACTTCGGAAGAAGTCTCAGATTCCTTCGACCATTCCGTGTTTAGGATGGCGATCAGCTCCCTCTCGGTTTCTTTCAGAATTTCTTTCTCCATATAGATGGAGGGGGTCTTTACCGTAGGCTTTTTCTGTATTGAGTAGTTCAAAGTATTCCCAAAGTCTTCAAAAAGATCTTCCTCGAACTCAAATGGTAGTCCGAGAGGTTGAGTTTCCTCTTCCTCAACGGATGGGGTCTCAGGAATTGGACTGAGCAAGACTATGGGTTCTATCTGTGAGTCTTCTTGCTCAGTCTCGGTCGCGTCCGCAGGAGAGTTTTCTCGGATGGCCGCTAGGACTTCTTTTGCTCTGGCCGGGGTTATGTGTAGGAATGAACCTCCGGCTGCTATGTCTATGTACCGGGCATCTTCACTATTCAACCCAGACCGAAAATGCTGCATGAGCATGTAGTCTGGGAAGCCTAGATCTGTTCCGGTTAGACATGAGTCCTGAAATCGGTCCCATGCTTTAGCGATCGTTTCCTTCTCTCGTTGCTGGAAGTTGATGATCTCCTTCCGAAGTGCACAGATCCGGTGAACAGGAAAGTATTCAAGACAAAACTTGTCCCGTAACTTTTCCCATTCACCGTTCGTTAGCGCAACGGTGTGATCGTACCACTTCCTCGCTTTCTCTTTGAGAGAGAATGGGAAGAGCTTCCATCTAATCGTTGCCTGCGTCATGCCTGATATGACCAGACACGAGCAAAGCAACTCGAATTCGTGCAAGTGACGGTATGGGTTTTCACCATCACCTCCAGAGAAGGATATGTCCTGGACCATAGCTATGAAGGCAGGGCGAAGTTCATAGCTATCGGTTAAAATAGGATTTGACGAGGGGTGCGGCTCCAATAATTCGCCCTTTGGAGCAGAGAACTCATGAATTTGGGTGGAATTCATGGTTGAAAAAAGGAAATAGAAAAGAAATATAAAATAAAAGATATACGGGCAACCTTAGACCTTAGATAACTGCTACCGTTCCCCGGCAACGGTGCCAGAAAGCTTGTTGACACCAGCGGTGGCAAACAGAAAATCCGCAAGCGCACGGCTGTCGAAGTAGCTTTCACCGTGAGTAAACCAGGTATCGAATCCACAGGGAACGTAAAAGTGTATCTAATCACTAAAGCTGAGCCGGATCGATCGAGTGTATATAAAGGCTGGGTAGAGAGGATAACTTAGCACTAAGGCTCTGATTATAGTTAAGAGAATTCTCCTATGCTTGCTTTAGGCACCAAGGTATCCTAGGCCTCTAGGAAATTGCCGGCCAACAGCTCTACGCCGTACCCGTACGTGGAGGATTACAAAGGACGGACAGGGCTGTCACCACCTGCCGCCTACCTCTACTAATCCGTGGGGCTATGAGGCAAACAAGGGTAGATATACACCTAAGCACCACGCCAAAGATAATATCAGCTATCCTAACCTTGATCAAAGATTAGAATAATTTATAAATAAAGCAACGAATCCACAAGCACAATAGAGACTTAACTTATCTATAACTCAGACTTAATTACTAGCTGAATCCCGGATACTTACTAAGTAGCTCGCATCCGTCGAGGTACAGGTGGAGGGTCGCCGACAGGCCGGGACTCCTCCAGACTCTCCCTCACTCTCTCCCTATTTCTACTCTGGATATGAGGAGGGCTTCGCCTTGGATCTTCTCTTCTGCTCGATGATGATTAGCCCTGCCCCGAGTTCAGCTACTTATAGCTTGGAGAGGCGGTTAAGAGTCGGTTCGTAGCGGTTGAGGCGGTCCGGAAGTGGGCCCAGGTTGGCCGACTAAGGGGGATCGGTCGACCATCCGATTCACTGTCTTTGATGATCCACGGCACAGATGAACTCCTGGTGACGGTTTACAGTTAGTGGTGAAGGCGGTGCCAATTCGGGCGCGTGGCCAGGTCAGCCGACCTGGGCAGGTCGGCCGACCCTGGGCTGTGGCCCCTCGGCCCCACTTCGTCAGTGTCTCTTTCCAGTGGGTCCTTTAGTCGGTTTCCAGTGGGTAATGGCAAGGATGTGTCGATTAAGTTAGGAATGTGAGCCCATGAATCCATGTGCTTGCCACGTGGCCCAATCCCAACTTTTCATTTCCACCGTCTTGATTTCAACGTGCCTGATCACTCCTGAGTGTGCTTGTTGCTGTTGGGCTAAAAATGGACCTCACTGGGCCTGGACCCAGGTCGGCCGACCAAGGTAGGTCGGGCGACCTGGCCCTGGGCCTACTTTAGCTCTTCTTTTGCCACTTTATTCCTGTAAGCACATATGCACCAAAACTCATGGAATTCATTAGTAATCAACCCTATGTCTATTTGTTTTATCACATTTTATATCTTTGTTGGCAGTAATAAGTTGTCATTAAGAATCGCCAACATAGACAAAGCACCTTTCCCTATCAACACCCTTGAGATGCAACCTCCTAAAGTTCTGGTTCGGCCGAATCAAGTTGAATCAACTAAAGGAAAAAATGTTGTTGTGGGTGATGAGAAGCCAAAGCCTAAAAATTTGAAAGGAAAATCAATTGTCAGGGAAGTGGTGTGTGAGAAGATCCCCAACGGCAGAAAGACTTTTAAGATCACTGCAAGAATCTCGGATCTCGGGGGGCAAGGAACATCTAGGGCACCGGTTGGACCTGCTGCACAAGAAAAACCAGTGTCACCAGTTTCTGAAACTGGTACTACCGGTTTTGGTCAGGGGTGCCCAAAAATGCTAAAGCCTAAGCGTCCTGAGATTGGAACCTGGAAAATTAATATGGCCAAAGATTAGGGTAAAGTTGCAAAACCAAAGCCGACCTTTGACCAGTTATTTTCCAAATATGCTAATCAAAGGCCAGTTGACGAGGATTGGCCAGCAAAAAAGAGAAAGAGATCACCTATGTGTCAAGAGAAGCCAATTTCGCCTCCAAGGGTGAATAACCGACAGAAGGGTGATGGTGCTAGCTTTTATCCGCAACAAAATCAGTATCAAGCCATGTCATGGATGCCTCCATATTATAATCCGGCATGGGATTACAATGGGATGAACATGCCTTATTACCCTATGCAATATTCTCCTTTTCATCCAGGATGGGGTAATAACAGGGTACCAGCACATGAGAGGTTGGTGGATAACCGTTCAGCTCCTCGTTGATCAGGTTGGGACGTACCTCCTAAATCCGGTGGTACCGATTTTCAAAACCGGTGGAGCCGGTTTCCTCAGGAAAAGCGGGCATCTCCTCCCAAGCAAGTTTATCAGCCCAAGAAGGTGGAGGAAGTTGTCCAGAAGATGGATGTCGACCAAGAAAGGACTACGGCTACTGATGTGATTCAGATTGGTGACTTCCAAGTTAATTTAAAGGACGATGACACGATGCCAATGATAATTGGCAATGAAGCTAAACCATTTGTCCAGAAGGATGTTGCTGTAGAGCCTGATGTGGGTAAGAAGGTTGAAATTGATAAAACTAAATACCTCATGCCTAGATGGTGTCCTCCAGGTTTGACACGTACGCAAAAAAGGAAGTTCCAGCGGCTTCGTCTTCAGGAACAGAAAGAGAAGGAATTGGAGAAACAAAGGGAGGAGCACTTCAACAAATACAGGCCTATGATTCCTCCAGGCTAAGGGTGGAAGAAGACTGAAGTTCTAGAGCCAAATCCGGTGACACCAGATTCCAAACCGGTGGAACCGGTTTTACCCACCTCGGTGCCAGACGCCACGTAAAAACCGGTGGCACCGGTTTTGAATCCGGTGGTGCCGGTTTCTGCTGATCCAGGATCATCTCGTGTTTCTTCTGAGATTTCTGTTACTTCCACATTTGATCAGAGATTGTCATCGGGTTCCCAGGATATGGACGATGATCAGCTTGTTGATTATGACTCGTCTCCTGATCGTATGAATGTGGATACTAATGTGGTGCATCTTTCTTCAGATTATTACGTTATTTCGGAGGAAGAGTTGGCTCATCTAGACTTTGGCCCAAAAGAAGCTATATTTAAAAGGCCAAAGGATTCTGAAAATCATTTGAAGGCGCTGTACATGAAAGGTCATATCAACGGAAGCCAGTTTCTAGGATGCTTGTTGACACCGGGGTAATTGTCAATTTGATGCCGTATTCTGTGTTCAAGAAGCTTGGAGGATTAGATGATGAGCTGATCAAGACCAACATGACTGTCAGTGGTGTGGGAGGAGGCGAGCCTATGAGTGCTAAGGGTGTTGCTTCTATGGAGCTCACCATTGAGAGCAAGACGTTGGCTACTGCTTTCTTTGTCGTCGAGGCCCAAGGTAACTTCAGTTTAATATTGGATCGTGATTAGATTAATGCAAATAGATGTGTACCTTCTAGTTTGCATCAATTTCTTATTCAATGGGTAGACGAAGACATTGAGATTGTGCATGGAGACACATCGGCTTGTGTTGCAGTGGCTGATGGTTCTACCATGTCTATGCATGATCATGTTAAGTGCTTGACAGGTTTAGATCTTTCTGATTATGAGATGATCAGCTGTACTAGAGATGGCTTTGTACCTGCTGTTCTAAAGTCGATTGATTATCGGCTAAACCATTTATTGTGAATTAATGAATAGTTCAGAATGGTTGCAGCAGAGACTTGAGCACTATCGGGCACAAAAGAACGATATGTGTGAGGCCATTGAAGATTTTGATGACATGAGTAAATTAGGACAAGGTTTTACATCGGCTGATCCTTTAGAGGGGATTGATATTGGTGATGGCACTGTACCTAGGCCGACGTTTGTAAATAAAAATTTGAAAGCTGATTATAAAGCTGAATTAATCGAGCTGTTGAAAGTATATGTTGATTGTTTTGCATGAAATTATCAAGAGATGCCTGGTTTAAGCCGTGAGTTAGTTGAACATCGGCTGCCTATTAACCCTGGTTTTAGGCCTTTTAAACAAACTGCTAGGCGTTTCAATCCTAATATGTATGATCGGATTAAAGAGGAAATTAATCGATTGTTAGAGGCAAATTTCATTAGACCTTGCGTTATGCTGAATGGTTATCTAATATTGTGCCAGTTTAGAAAAAGGATTCTGGTAAGCTCAGAGTTTGCATTGATTTTAGAAATTTAAATAGAGCTACTCCTAAAGATGAATATCCTATGCCTATAGCCGACATGCTTATTAATGATGCTTCTGGACATAAAGTTATTAGTTTTCTTGATGGTAATGCTGGTTACAATCAAATATTCATGGCCGGAGAGTATATATCCAAAACGGCTTTCATATGTCCAGGTTTTGTTGGTTTGTTTGAGTGGGTAGTCATGACCTTTGGTTTAAAAAATGCTGGTGCTACTTACCAAAGGGCAATGAATTTAATTTTTCATGACTTGCTTGGCTTAATCATAGAAGTTTATATCGATGATATTGTTGTTAAATTGGCTGGTCTAAAACCCCATTTAGCTGATTTAAAACTTGCTTTTGAGAGAATGCGTCGATATGGATTAAAGATGAACCCACTTAAATGTGCATTTGGCGTGTCGGCTGGAAAGTCTTTAGCCTTTATTATTCATGAGAATGGCATAGAGATAGATCCTAAGAAGATTGATATTATTAAGAAGATCAAAGCTCCTACATGCAAGAAAGATTTGCAAAAACTCCTAGGCAAGGTGAATTACTTGAGGAGATTTATGTGCAACTTGTCTGGGAAGGTTAATGCTTTTACTCCTATTCTTCGGTTGAAAGATGAAGCCGAATTTACTTGGGGGGCAAAACAGCAAGAAGCCTTTGAGAAGATTAAACATTACTTGTCTTCGCCGCCGGTCATGAAAGCTCCTAGGAGAGGGATTCCATTTAAATTATATGTGGCTGCTGAAGATCAAGTAATTGGTGCTGTTTTGACTCAAGAAACCGAAGGGAAGGAACATATTATTACCTATGCAAGTCGTCGACTATTGGATGCCGAAATGAGGTATGTATTTATTGAAAAGCTTTGCTTATCATTATATTATGCTTGTACCAAGATGAGGCATTATTTATTATCCAATACCCGATATTATTAAATACATGTTACATAGACCAATTTTGAGTGGGAGAATTGGTAAATGGGCTTATGCTCTTATTGAATATGATTTGGCTTGTGAACCTTTGAAATCTATGAAAGGCTAAATTGTTGCTAATTTTATTGTTGAGCATAGCATTAATGATAATAATCTAGATATCGGTTATATTACTTTTACTCCATGGAAATTGCATTTTGATGGATCGGTTTGTAAGAGTGGTTGTGGTGTTGGTGTTGTTTTCATATCACCAAGTGGTGCTGAATTTGAAGCTCTTAACCGATTAGAAAATGATTGTACAAATAATCAAGCCGAATATGAAGCTTTATTGTTCGGGCTAGAAATTTTGCATGACATGGGAGTAAAACATGTAGAAGCATTTGGTGATTCTCTGCTGGTTGTGCAGCAAGTTAATAAGGTGTACCAATGCTTTGATGGGTTTTTAAATGCATATCTTGATAAATGCTTAGACATGATTGCTCAATTTGATGAATTCTCTATTTATCATGTTTCAAGAGATGAGAATCCAAGGGCAAATACTCTGGCTCAGTAAGCATCTGACTATGATGTTCAAAAAAGAATTTTCATGAAAGAAAGCCGACGCTTTGCATAGCCGAGCTCTCTGCCCAGGAGAAACCGGTGATACCGGAATCTAAAACCGGTGGAACCGGATCCGAAACCGGTGGCACCGGTTTATCCGCTGACAGTAGCACTTCGGCCAATGAGCAATCAAAAATTAATAAGGATGAAGTTGCTGATTGGAGGATACCTATTGTTGAATATTTACAGAATCCTAGCCATAAAGTTGACAGAAAAGTCCGGCGGTGGGCATTTAAATTTACTTTGGTTGATGGTGAGTTGTATCATCGGACAGCTGAAGATTTATTGTTGAAGTGTTTGGATTCTGATCAAGCCAAATTAGCAATGGGTGAAGTTAATGAAGGAATTTGTGGTACACATCAATCGGCTCCTAAGATGAAGTGGCTTCTGAGAAGAGCTTGTTTTTATTGGCCTAATATGATAGCTGATTATTTTCGGTACTACAAAGGTTGTGAGGAGTGCCAAAGGTTTGGAAATATTCAGATGGTTCCAGCAGCTTTATTACATCCTATTATCAAGCCTTGGCCTTTTCGAGGATGGGGATTGGACTTTGTTGGGCCGATTCATCCTCCTTCATCAAAGGGACATCGCTTCGTGTTAGTGGCTACTGATTATTTTACAAAGTGGACCGAAGTTTATTACAAACTTCCTTTGAAGAACATGACACATCGGGAGGTAATTGAGTTTATTACTGAGCATATTATCCATAGATTTGGCATTCCACAAACTTTGACTACTGATCAAGGTACTTCATTTATATCAAAGGAAGTTTGTGAGTTTGTTGATATGTATGGTATTAAATTGCTCAATTCATCCCCATACTATGCTCAGGCTAATGGTCAGGCCAAGTCTAGTAATAAGATTTTAATTAAGCTTATTAAAAAGAAAATAGAGGAGAATCCTAGGAGGTGGCATGAGGTTTTATCTGAAGCTTTATGGGCTCATCGCATATCTAGACATGGTGCTACTAAGGTTACTCCTTTTGAGCTTGTGTATGGCCAGGAAGTTGTTTTGCCTGTTGAAGTGAATTTAAATGCTTATCGGTTGGCTAAACAAAATGATCTTAATGCTGTTGATTATCATGACTTGATGATGGATAATATTGATGAGGTGACCGATAAGCGATTAAAGGCTTTGAAGAAAATTGAGAAGGATAAGATTCGAGTTGCTAAGGCTTATAATTAAAAGGTAAAACAAAAGTCTTTTCAGGTTGGTGATTTGGTTTGAAAGACAATTCTACCTATAGGATCGAAGAGCAACAAGTTTGGTAAATGGTCTCCAAGATGGGAAGGTCCATATAAGGTGATTAAAGTGATCTTCGATAATTCTTATATGGTGGAGACTTTGCAAGGTCAGCGGCTGCCAAGATCTCTTAATGGGAGGTATTTGAAGAAGTATTATCCAAGTGTTTGGCAGGAAGCTTGATTTATATGGCCGATAGCATTAATATCGCCCTTAGAATAAAAAGGCTGGTGGATTTTGTTTAAACATCGCCCTCAGGAGTATTTTCTTGTACTAAATGTTTTTCTGGTACCAAGCTTTACCAAAAAATAGGGGGGCATATGTTGGCGATAAAAAATGGCACAGGGTAGTTCTGTCAGCGAAACCGGTGGGACCGGATTCCAGAACCGGTGAGACCGGATTTGTCCAACTGTTGCCCATCTGGCAGTCAAATCTGGTGGCACCGGATTCTGAAACCGGTAGCACCGGTTTTCCCCGAGTCCTAGCAGAATTGGATTCTTTTGTGGGTCCGAGTTGTAATAGGGCTTTCCTTGCGGGGCAAGACCTCTCCACCCTATAAATATGAAGGGTTGCGGCCGATTGATGTTTTATCCAATCGATCAAATCAATATACCTTTACTTTTTTGTCATCTTCAAACCCTAGCTTTTCCAACCCTAATTTCTGTTCGTGCTTCCTCTCTACGGCGTTGACGGCGTTCTGAGTGGCCTTGCCGACCTCAGAGCAACCCTAGGCGTGCCTGCCCTGACGGGGTCCCTCCCGGGCCGGCGAACTTAGGCTCACGCAGCAAGCCCTAGGAAACCGGTACCACCGGATTCCTAAACCGGTGCCACCGGTTTCGCTCGGCCTGCTGTCGGTGTCCGATCCGTTGCGGATCCGCACGTGCTAGCGCAACTCAATGTGTTGACCGTGAAAAGCGTCAACAAAAACATAAAGATAGGCGATTGGGTACTAAGGAAGAATCCAAGTATACCTTCAGGAAAATTGCTAAACAAATGGGAATGCCCATTTTTAGTCATCAAGGGTAACAGACCAACATCATTTCACTTGGGGGACGAAGAAGGCAATGAGCTACCTCATTCATGGAATGCAGATAGCTTGCGAAGGTATTACCTGTGAAAAGGATGTAACAATTGGCTTCGTAATCTATAAACAAAGTCAATTAGTACAGTAGGTTTTTATTTTTTTTCAAAAAGCCCGTACTCTTTTCCTCACAGGGGAACCCTTACCAAGGGGTGAGGTTTTTAACGAGGCGGTGCTAACTGTAACTCGTGTGAAATATATATATGAATGAGCTATTCCCCAAAAGAAAGTCGCATCGAAAGCGATTGGCTTCGACCAAATCGCTGGTATTCGATAAAACAAATAGAACTAAATTGAGCCTACCAAAGGTAAGGTCAATTCAGATCTAAGAATGCTTACTCTGAGGAGTAAAAGGGGCTTCGGCTCAGACTGCTTTCCATAAGCAAAAGAATGCTTACTCTAAGGAGTAAAAGGGGCTTCGGTTCAGATCGTCCTATATATGCAAAAAACGCTTACTCTAAAGAGTAAAAGGGGCTCCGGCTTCGCTTACTCGTCACTAAGTGGAGCATGAACTCCAAAGAGTAAAAGCAGGAAAAATTCCCAATCAAACTCAACCATCATCAAAATGCTCGCCAGTTGAGCGCTTGAACGAAAAGCACAAACTCTCTTTGGGGGGAGGAGGCGTTTCTCTCAAAAATGAAGGCAAATCGAGTTCAATCTCTTTCGTTCAAACACAAAATGTATAATCATTTACACGAGCAGCTTCGCATCAAGTCATGAAGATATTCGTCTTCGCATGAATAAACATAAACTCACTTTGGGGGGAGAAGGTGTTTCTCTCAAAACCAAAGGCAAATCAAGTTCATATTCATTCATTCAAAGGTGTAATTACATCACACGATCCAGATCTTTACATCAAACTTTCTCAAAACAAAGATGTCAAAACATCTCAAACACATATCCATAAAACTTCTCGCCAGATGATCTAAAGCGAGGAGCATTATAAACACACGCAAAGTCCTTGCCACTAGGACTAACATCAAGTGGCTCCATCTTCAGAATGCCATGGGAAATAGCTTCGGCATTTCTCTCGAAGCGAGCTCAACTCGATCTGAACCATGAGCAATAAACACAGTGAAAAAATCGTAAACATCGAATTCATTGCGACGATAAAACTCGTGACAAAATTCTAGAAAGTCGTTATGACTAGAATTTGGATAGCGTCGTTGAAATTCCTTCCAAGCGAAGCCGAAAATACAAAGCGGCCCATCACGCATGGCCAGCGGAGTAAGTTCAAGCATGTCATCACCCTGAATATACACAAATGTACAGGTTCAAAAGATTTGTTCACTTAACAAGTGCGAACTCTAATCACAATCTAAACATCCCTAAACCTGGGGATCAACTCTAGATGCTCCTTGACTACCATGCCCCTGGGAAGAAGAACTAGCACCGGCTTCGCCAGTAGCAGCACCAGTCGCAGCAACACCAGTGGTGGTAGCTTCGGCAGCTTCCTTCGCAGCGGCTTCTTTCGTGGTGGCTTCAGCATCAGCCTTTAGCTTTCGGCTCAGCTCCTTTGACTGAAAATACATAAGCTATCAAACAAAACGATATAAAAGATGACCACGATGGCAACTAATAGGGTACCTTAGCCAGCCGATCACAGATGATGTTTTGAGCCGCCTGGCGTCCACTTGCAACCCAGAAGTTCTTGCAAAAAAGTGCCTTCGCAATCATTATGTCTTGTGGAAAAGCATCCTCATCGGCAGGGTCCTTCAGGTCGGGATAAGGATAACCCTTCCGAACCAAAGCCTTATAATGATCACAGCCATTGTCAGCGAGAATCTTCAATAAGTTGCACGAGCAGAGGTTGACAGCAAAGTCACTGACAGACTGAATAACTCCTGAAAGCGAAGCAAATTCATTATCAATCCAACAGAATAACTTGTCCAAGCTGTATTCCTTCTCAGGGAAGGGAAGGGGCTCCGCTCCAAACTGTCGCAAGGCCTCCTTGTACAAGCGATATAACTTCAAACCACGCTCCCAGGCAACATTGACAACATCCTCATTTTCCTTGCGAAGGGAGATGGCCGAAGAACTCAAATGCATGAGCTCACGCTCAGTGTTTTCGCTTCGAGTCCGATACAATTCAGCATCGCGAGACAACTTCTCCTTAACACCCATAAGAGTGTCCACCTCGCTCTTCAAGGTAGAAATCAACTCAACGTCTTCAACGACTTTCTTGCGAAGGTTGTCAAGCACATCATCCTTGTCCACAATTTTAGCCTCTAAAGCAACAATCTTTTCTTTAAGCAAATCAGCTTCGCCATCCTAAACCTCCAGAGCAGCGACCTTATCCTTCAAGGATTGGTTCTCTCTCACAATAGACTCGCGGTCCTGACGAAGCAACAATCTTTTCTTTAAGCAAATCAGCTTCGCCATCCTAAACCTCCAGAGCAGTGACCTTATCCTTCAAGGATTGGTTCTCTCTCACAATAGACTCGCGGTCCTGACGAAGCAGGGCCTTCTCATCTTCCAGATCTTGTTTGATTTTATCAATGTTGGCCTGGATCTCGAGAAGCTCAGCTTTTTTCCTCTGCAACCTCACCAACTCGTCGCGCTCAGCGGCAATCGAGTTGAGGCTCGGGACACGATTGTGTAACTCGTTGATAGCAACAACGATCTGAAAAAAGAATGTGCCCTCAGTGTCAGTATCGTAAGACAAACAATATGAAGCCGAAACATTAACGACCAATCAAGAAGCGAAGGAGCAAAAATCAAACCTTCATCCCAGAAGCCAAGATATTGGAACTGATACTTTTAGGATCCAAGGATTGCACAAGTTACTGATATTCTGCAAGTGTAAAATAATGATAAACAATGTTACCTTCGCAAAAAATAGCAAAAGCAAAAAATAAGCCATGCGCTTGAACAAATATAAACACCTTCCCAAACAAAATCTTTAAGAGGCCCACCTTCGCGAACTCGAGCTTGCGCCTCTCGCCTTCGCCACCTATTCAACAAATCTTCTCTACACCAACATCAAATAGCACAATAGCCATTGTCACTAAGAACAAAATCAGGAAGAGTCAATATTACAAGTACCTTCGGAAGTAGAAGGAATGTGCACCCTTGCGTCAACATCCATATCCGCTTGAGAAGTAGCAATCCTCTCAGCAGCATCAGAAGTCTCGGCTTTGGCAACCTGCTTCCCCCTATCCTGAGCATCAACATTAACAGTGCCGGCAACATGGGCGAATACTTGCAAAGAATCTGTGGCTCAGGGGGGGGGAGGAGGGGAGAAGCCAAAGCTAATGATGGAGCGGCAACCGGGGCAAGCTCCTCAGTGGCTTCGGGGGCGACATCAGCATCACCATGAGTCTCCTCAAAAACAGACTCAGTTATAGGAACATTTCGAATAGGGGTGTCCTCAAACTGACTCAAATCGATACCATCGTCAAATGGATCCGAAACTCGAGTATTCCCAGGTGTTTCAGGGACACCTTCATAAATAATATTGATATCAACAACTGGATTCTGCGCTAAGTATCTTCCTAGCAAAGGAAGATTCGTGCCCCTAAAATAATTTCCAAAGAGAGCAATCTCACCAGCGAAAATGGCGTCTCCACTTCGAGGAGCTGAACTCATAAAGCCAGTGACCGGCGAAGCCGTCAACGGTGTCGAAGTCGGAGCCGCCGGGGCTGCCCGAGGAGGGCGAGGAGGACGACCACCGCGCGAAGCTGACGAAATGGCACCAGCATCCGGAGCCACAACAGACACTGGAACAGCTGCAATTGGCGGCTCCTGGCGGTGTTTCTTCTCTGCAGACTCATAAGAACTGCTGCTGCTTCGCTTTGCCGGAGTAGAAGAAGACGTTGCTTTCGCAACAACTTTTTTACCATCTCCACGACCGCGACCTTGGCCGCGGCCTCCGGCTCGCCCACCTCGTCTCCCTCCACGCGGAGCGTGCGAAGACGTTGCAGAAACATCTTCATCCAATTCCTTCGCCTTCGCTTTCTTTACCTTTTTACCTTTCCCCTTCTCAGCAGGAACGGGAACCTCACGAGCGCCATAAGGAATTTTCAATTCCTCAAAAACCCTATCGAGCCTAGTTGCAACAAAATTATCTTCGCAACTGCAATGCTCCTTTGAGTTGTATGTGCCAAAAATATCATTGGCCTGCTGCTCCACCCAAGCAACGAACTCTGCTGCCGACATACCTTTGGGGATCTTGGCCCCAAACCGAGGGAAACGCAACCTTGGTATGATTACCAAAAGGCTTCCACTCAACCTTGTATGGCCCCCAGTCAATAGATAAGAAGTTAACATCGGCAGCGAGACCTTCTTCAACAAGATCACGACTGCAGATCATCTGCGAGCCACCCAGAAGGCTTGCCAGCACTCCTTGAAGCCAGGACTATCAGGGTTAAAAACCGGACAGGAAACAAAGTCAAGCGTCTTAACTTTGCCGTGTAGAGGGAAAGACAAAGACTTAGTCCCATCTGCCAAAACAATTTCCTCCGAAGGCACCTTCACGTAAAGCCAATATTTCTGCCAGTCTTTGGTCCATTTGTTTCTCTGAGTGAAGGAAACTTCCACCTTCGCAAAATTGGAACCACGGCGGCGCCCAGTAAAAGTCACACAACCAAAATCAGGAGTAAACAACACACCTTCGACTTCAGTAGACTTGCTCTGATTATGACCTTCATACAACCGAAGAAATCCATCAACGGTAACTGGTGACCCATGTGTCTTCACCACCTAGAAAAATCGAATAAGATGGCTGATCGCATTAGGCGTCAAATGATGCAGATGTAAACCATAAGGAGCAATCATCTTCGCAATGATGTTGTCAATGGGCATCTTCAGGCCGGCAATGAAAAAATCAGTGAAGACCACAGCTTCGTCTTCGCGAGGGTTAGGGATAGTATCGACACCAGGAGCACAGCCCCAACCCTTAGGAAAATAACCCTTCTCTTCATAGAACTTGATATCATTTTTGCCGACCTTGGACTTGCCAAATATGAGCGTCTTCGGCCTCTTAGTAGGATCCACTAGCTCGTCAACATCAGCCTCAACATTATCCAAATTTTCCTCTTCACCATCATCACCAAGGCCAGTTTCCTTAGTTTGCTCATCACCTTCACCAAAAATATCCTCCGCAGCTGGAGTCTCATCTTCTAACTGCTGAGCGAAACGTTCAGCTTCGGCATCGCTCATTCCCTCCCGAGGGCGAGAAGATCCTCACGCTCCTTGTGCCTTGGGGTTGCCTTCACCAGCCATGTCAATTAGCACAGCGGTCTGTCTGGTGCGTGCCACTGCAAAAATGACAACAATTGTCAATACCCCAGCGAATAAATTCAGCAAAAGAAAAACACTAAAATGTGAGGAAAAAAATTAGTTATGAAAAAATGAGTAGTGCAAGGCAAAGGTCAACACTATCGCGAAAACAACTGTCAGTTTATGATCTGACCAAGCAAAGACAAATGTCAAATAAAAAGCAACTTATATGCGAAGGTAAAAATAATCAAAAAGTATGTCAAGCAAACAAGGGAATACCTCAAAGCTTGATAGCAGAAGGGTGAAAACCAAATAGCCCACAACACGAAGAAGCTTGCGTAAGCAGAAAGCGACTGACAGCGAAGTAAAGAAAGGTAAAAAAGGGGTCCCCCTTCGGTCCTATTTATAAGGCAGTAAAAAATACGACTATTACCGTGTCTCGAAAAACGAAACAGCGCAGATGATTCAAAAAATAATAAAAATAAAAAAGAAAATAAAAATAAAATAACAAAGTGCGAAGCCAAACTCAGAGCGAAGTCAACGACTCGGATTTTTACTCCAACAGGAGGAGGCGTTTCCTCTGGAACAGGCAAAGGTAATCCTGAATTTTCGAGGACATCGGCCTGTTGGAGAAAGCCCTCATCCACGAGGGGCTACTGTTGGGGGATTGGCCTGCCAAGGAGACACCTTCACCCGTTTACTTTGCCTTTGAGCTCCAGGCATCTGCCTTCGCTACAAATAACCGAAAGGCTATTGCCTTCGCTAGCGATCAGGCGCTATGAGGCGATCTATTGCCTTCGCCACACAGGTTCGTCCTGCATGGGTGCGAAGGCAAGTTTCAAATATTACCTGCATATGTGCGGTTTATCTTTTCCTACAGGCTCAAGACAGGCCCGGGTTGGCGGCACAGCGGCGTCTCTCTTCTGAGGAGAAGGCACCTCGTGACCGAAGGCGCCCAGATGGTGAAGGCATTAAAGGTTGTCAGAGGCACGGTAAAGGCAGCGTGGACTGGGTCCAAACCGAGTCAAAGACGGAGTTGCTGGTCTGGCATTCACATTGAGACATGTTTATGCACCCTTATACCACTGGATAGCCTAAGCTGTGTAGTTTAGGGGATGATGCCTGATTTTCAGGGGCATATGTGGAATGTAAAATGTGCCTCTTGACCTCCCTATAAAAGGGGACCTCTCACCAACGTGTAAAGGGCTGATTCCTGAGGATACTGTTGATGAGCAATATATTGTTGCTTGTCTCCGTTTCTCTGTCTTAGCTATTGCTTGGGCTCATCGGCTTCGGCTATAACCCAACAGTTATTTATTTTCTCAATTATTTTGAAAGGACCAGCAGCTCTAGGCATTAACTTAGACTTCCTCAAATCTAGAAAACGATCCTTTCTCAAGTGCAACCACACTAAATCACCCGCTTTAAGTTTAACTTCTCTTTTACCTTTACTACCAGCAATTCTATACTTTTCAATCATCTTTTCGATGTTGTGCTTAGTTGTTTCATGCATTTTCAAAATAAAATCAGCACGTTCTTTAGCATCACTATGAATTCTTTCACTAGTAGGCAAAGGTAGAATATTAATAGGAGCACGGGGATTGAAACCATACACTACCTGAAAAGGACTTACCTTAGCTTCAAATTTTTCTTCAAAACAGCCCTCAACATGGTTTCCAATGTACGGTTCACGACCTCCATTTGGCCACCAGTTTGTGGATGACAAGTGGTAGAAAATAACAATTTGGTACCCTACTTGTTCCACAAAGTACGCCAAAAGTGACTCAAAAATTTTGCATCATGATCTGAAACAATAGTAGCAGGCATATCATGCAAACGTACAATCTCTTTGAAAAAGAGGTCAGCAATATGAACAGCATCATCACTTTTATGACATGGTATAAAATGTGCCATCTTCGAAAAATGATCTACAACAACAAAAATGCTATCCCTCCCCCTCTTAGTCCTAGGCAATCCTAAAACAAAGTCCATAGAAATATCTGCCCAAGGAATAGAAGGAACAGGAAGAGGCATGTATAAACCATGTGGAATAGAAGGATTCAAGCTTTTTGACATGTAGTGCAGCGACCAATGAACCGCTCAATGTCTCTCCTCATCTTTGGCCAAAAGAAGTGTGTGGCCAAAACATCCGCCATCTTCTTAGCTCCAAAATGTCCCATCAATCCTCCTCCATGCGCTTCTTGCATCAACAGAAGACGAACGGAACCAACTGGAATGCATAGGCCGTTAGCTCTAAACACAAATCCATCATTCATCACAAACTTGTTCCATGTACGTCCCTCTTTACAATTTAGCAACACATCTTCAAAATCAGGATCAATCGCATATTGTTCTTTAATTGATTCTAGCACAAATATCCGACAATCAAGCTGGGACAACAAAGCATATCGTCTAGACAAAGCATCGGCAATCACATTATCCTTCCCTTTCTTATGTTTAATGATGTAAGGAAAAGATTCAATAAACTCGACCCATTTAGCATGTCTACGGTTCAGATTATTTTGAGAACGAAGATACTTAAGCGATTCATGATCCGAGTGTATCACAAATTCTTTAGGCCACAAATAATGACACCTCTGTAAAGAGCGTTCAAGAGCATACAATTCTTTATCATACGTAGAATAATTCAGAACAGGGCCATTAAATTTTTCGCTAAAGTATGCAACAGGTTTACCTTTCTGCATCAAAACACCACCAATGCCAACTCCACTAGCATCACATGCAATCTCGAAAGTCTTACCAAAATTCAGAAGTTGCAGCAACGGTGCGTGCGTAAGCTTGCCCTTTAGAGTGGCAAAGGACTTGTTGAGGCCATAATACCAGGGTGCCTGATCACGTGGATTACCGACTACCGACTCCGAACGAAGAAGACTCCGAACAAGACACGACGACCGGATCACAGAAGGAAGGCCCGAAGATAGTTAGAGTCCTACTAGGTATAGGTCTGTTTTGTCTTGTAAGGCACGTTTCCCTGGATATAAATAGTGGGGGGTCCTGTACGTAGAGAGTATCTCCAATCTTAGCCAATACACCCGAGGGTACTTGTTAGGCCATTGTAATCTGTACTCACCAAAATAATACAAGCAGCAACTGGACGTAGGGTTATTACTCGATTTTGAGGGCCCGAACCAGTATAAAATCTCGTGTCTTTCTGTTCATCCACCGTGATCAATCTTCGCACGAAGCGGGGTGCTTACCGGACAAATATCTGCCGAGTACTACCTCGACAAAGGCGCGCTAGGTAGGGGCCCTCGCGTGAAGAAAGATCGTGCCGATCGTCAACGGAGTCTGGAACGCCGACGCGTCGAGTTCATCGATGCCCTACATGCCTAGTTCCGTCAAGTCGGAAGCCATCGGCAGTTCTGCCTCCGCTTCCGATCTCTACGCTCACAACCATCTAGTGCCTACACGGGAGATCCACTTTAGGGATCTCGTGTTCGAGCATCAAGGCGATTACGAGCTCAAGCTGACAGGGATCCATGATCCCAATCTCACATGCACCGGTCGGGAAGTTTTCGCCACCTTCACGGAGCCAACTCCCGAAGACATTGCTGACCGCACTGCACAGTTGAATCTCAACTACAGTGGATCTAGCGATGGGTTGGAACAGCCCGAAGACCGCCGCATCCATGTGCTAGCTGCAAACGGGAGCGAGGCCGCCGCCGAGTCCTCCAACTCGCGTAGATCCATACCTCCTCCGCGTCTCAGCAACTCACCAACTCTTCAGACGGCTAAAACCCGTACACAGCAGGTCGCGTCCTCACTGGCTCCCCGAAATCTCAACAATGATTTCTGGGCAATCAAGCAGGACAACCTGCAGATCCGAACTCTCTTGGAGATGATGGAGGCAATGGCCGAGGGAACCCCGATGGCCACCATCGCCAAGAAGGCTCGGGAAGCAGCGGACAAGGCCAAAGAGCCCCTCGAGGCCGCCGCTGCCGCACCACTGGCTCCGTCGAACAGGCCTGGTGAACCTCAACCGGTTCGCTCCCAATCTGTTAATGGACGACCCCGTTATCACCGGCACGAAGGGCGTGACATGAGGCCGTAGCTCGAACGCAACCGTCGCACTCGCGACGCTCGGGAAATTCTCAACTACAATCGAGATTACCGAGTATGTGAGGACTACTACCGGTCCCATCCAGATTCGCCGCCACGTGACTCCCGACCAGGCACAGGAGGATGTCTCGCATACTCTCCAGGCCTGCGCAAGGTCAGGTGGCCGGAAAAGTTTCGTCCTACTAACATCGAGAAGTATGACGGAACGACCAACCCCCACGAGTAGATTCAGATCTATTCCACGATCATCGATGCCACCGGGGGTGACGACTATGTCAAGGTCAATTACTTGTCGACTGCCCTGCAGGGATCAGCCCGAACATGGCTCATGAACCTGCCCGAGGCCAGCATCAAGTCATGGAGCCATCTCCGGGAGATGTTTGAAGCCAACTTCCAAGGCACCTATAAATGCCCCGGACACGAAGGAGATCTGCTCAATTGTGTGCAGAAACCTGGAGGTCCCTCCGGGACTACATCCGTCGCTTCAGCAACACCCGTAACACCATCCCCGACATGGTGGATGATCGGATGATTGTGGCCTTTAATCAGGGCTGCAAGGACGAGCGAACGGCGGAGGAGCTTGCCAAAAAGAACCCGAAGACGGTGGCCGAGCTCTATGGGATCCTGGAAGAGACCGCCAAGATGGCGGACGCCCGAGCACGGATCCATGGAAAGCCCGAACAAAGCCAGCCAACTGGGGAAGGCAAGAAAAAGAATAAGCACAAGAACAAAAAGCGAAAGACCGAGGGTGATGAAGTCATGGCCGTGGACAACAAACTCCCGTACAGGCGTCAAGGCAAGCCTACCGATCTCCCGATGTACTGCCCGATTCACCGGTCAACAAAGCATCACTTTGTGGACTGCATGGTGTACAAGAAGCAAAAGCAGGAGGAGAAGAGCTAGCAGCAGGGGGCTCCACACGACCAGGCCGCTCATAATCCTCGAACTGCGAACTACATGATTGTGACGATGAGCCAGACCTTCCCGAGGATCTGGAGATCGCTACAATTTTTGGTGGCTATTCTACCCGAATCTCCAAGTCCCAGCTAAAGCTTGTCGAGAGGCAGATAGCAAGCACCGAGCCCTGCAAGCATCCGTTAAGGTGGTCCAAAATCCCGATCACATTTGATCAGAGGGATCACCCCGAGACGCTGTACGATGGGCCGCTACTCCCACTGTGCATCAAACCCTGGATCGGGCCCCGCAAGATTGATCGAACCTTGATCGACAGTGGAAGGGCCCTCAATCTGTTGTTCGTCAACACCTTTGATGAGCTCGGAATCCCGAGGAGGTCCTTATCCTCGGTGGAGAAGCCTTTCTACGGGGTCATACCAGGCATCCAAGCCTTTTCCTTAGGGAGGATCGATCTGTAGGTGACCCTCATGGAGGGCAAAAACATAGGAACAGAGTTCCTCACCTTCGAGGTAGCTGACATCAAGTCGGCCTATAACTGCATCTTGGGCCGACCGTTCCTGAAAAAGTTCGTGGCGGTCACCCACTTCGCCTACTCCATGATCAAAGTCCCAGGGCCATTGAGCCCAATCACCGTCTGCGGTGATCGCAAGGGCGCGGTCCAGTGCAACATGAAGACCCTGGACATGATCAAGGGAGACGAGCAGGAGCCAGCCAAGGCTGCCGAACCTGCCAGGAAAAAGACCAAGAGCCTGCCAAAGGCTGCCGCAAAGGCAGCGGGGGCAGAAACCTCCCGAGCAGTGGAGGCTCAATCAAGGGCCAAGGGAAAAGAAGTTCTCGAACCGGTGCCTGCGAGAGAAAAGAACACCGATGACGGCACCGCCGAGAAGCAGACTGCGGTGGACCAGACCCCGATCAAGGGGACGCCATCACAGCAAGCAGGCGAGTCGCCAGCCGCCACCTCACCAAGCGCGCCACCAGCAAAGCGCACCGAATCGGGCACCAAATCGGTGGCCCTTGATGAGGCAGACCCGACCAAGATCACCCAAGTGGGCTCTGGTCTGGGTGACAAATAGGAACTCAAGCTCATTGCTTTCCTCCAGGCTAACGCAGATGTGTTCGCTTGGGAACCATCTGACATGCCCGGGATCCCCAGGGAGGTAATTGAGCAAAAGCTTGGCATACGAACTGGCGTCCGACAAGTCAAGCAGAAGCAAAGGAGATATACCCCAGAGAAGCGAGACGGCAATAACTAAGAAATCAACCCACTACTCAAAGCCGGCTTCGTTCGAGAAGTCCCTTTCCCGGAGTGGCTGGCAAACCCAGTCATGGTGAAAAAGCCCAACGGAACATGGAGGATGTGCATGGACTATACCGATCTAAATAAAGCTTGCCCGAAGGACGAGTATCCACTGCCTAGGATAGATCAAATTGTAAATTCAACCTCTGGATGTGAGCTGCTTTGTTTTCTAGATGCCTATTTGGGGTATCACCAAATCAGCATGTGCATTGACGATGAGGAAAAAACTGCATTTGTAACTCCCTTTGGTGTTTATTGCTATATAAAGATGCCTTTTGGTCTGAAAAACGCAGGTTGCACTTATCAAAAATGTGTTCACATTGTTCTCGATGGCCAAATCGGCCATAATGTGGAAGCATACATAGATGACAATTGTTGTAAAAAGTAAGTTAAAGGGCGACCTGATCGCTTATTTAACCGAAACATTCAACAACTTGCGTGCAAACAGGATGATGCTCAACCCCGCCAATGCACCTTCGGTGTATCATCGGGTAAGCTCCTCGGTTACCTTGTTTCCCAACGAGGTATAGAGGCAAATCCACACAAGATCAAGGCACTCGACGACATGAAGTCTCCACGCAGCCGCCACGAGGTCCAGAAGTTGGCAGGAATGATGACGTCCCTGAGTCAATTCGTATCCAAGTCAGGCGAATGAGGTATGCCATTCTATAAATTGCTACGTAAAACTGATCGTTTTGAGTGGTCGGTAGAAGCAGAAGAGGCGTTCCAAGCATTCAAGCAATACCTATGGAAAATGCCCATACTGGTCTCACCGCAGCCACAAGAGGAGATGTTGTTATACGTGGTAGCGACACCAACCGTCGTAAGCACTGTTCTAGTGGTTGAAAGACCATCAGAGAAGTCAACAACACAGCACCCGTTTATTTCGTAAGCGAGGTGTTACATGACGCCAAAACAAGGTACCCTCAGATTCAAAAATTGCTATATACTGTACTAATGACTTCCAGGAAGCTCAAGCATTATTTTCTGAGCCATAAGATCAAGGTTGTGTTAACTTACCCCGTAGGAAAAATTTTACAAAGTCGAGATGCCGTGGGTAGGATCGCACAATGGTCTGTGGAGCTGGGGGCCAACGACGTTGAATTCATACCCAGAACTGCCATCAAGTCGCAGGCTCTGGCAGATTTCATCGCAAAGTGGACTAACCCAGAACCCGAAGAGGTTGCCCAAAATCCTAAACACTGGACCATGTTCTATTACGAAGCGTTTTGCAGAGCAGGCGCGGGGGCTGGGGTGGTCCTGATCTCGCCACACAACGACATCATCAGGTACGCATTACAAATCAATTTTGTTGATCCAACCCCTACTAACAATGTTGCCGAGTATGAAGGACTTTTGACAGGACTCCGCATAGCTGCATCTCTAGGCATTAGGATGCTGCTTGTGAAAGGGGATTCTGAGTTAGCTGCAAAGCAAGTCATGAAAGAGTACAGTGTGCAGAGCGAGGTCATGGCCAAATACTTGGAAGCATACAGGAGGATGGAAAGCAAATTTGATGGGCTTGAAGTACGGCACGTTAAAAGGGAATTCAATGGCGACACAGACAAGCTAGCAAAGGCAGCTGCCGAGCGCACACGGCTCCCAGGTAACGTGTACTTGAAGTTCTTACTAAACCATCTGTGTTGGTTTCATTACCGAACCAAAAAACTGCACCTGCCAAGGGCACAGTTTCTACAACCAACGAATCCATCAAGGAGTCTATGTTGGTCGGTACGGCCCGAGCTGCCGCTCTAGTTGGAAACGAGGAGAACTGGATGGATCCGATCCGGGCGTACCTCACAAACCAAGCTATTCCGGACGATGATGCTGCATTGGAGAAAATCCATCGTAAAGCCAAGAACTATCAATTGGTTGATGGGCGATTATACAAGCTAACCCGCAATGGAATGCTCCTCAAATGCATCACACGGACAGAGGGCATTAGTTTGCTCCACGATATTCACGGAGAAATCTGTGGATCACATGCTTCTCCCCGATATCTAGCAGGGAAAGCATTCCGACAGAGCTTCTACTGGCCTACAGCTCTTCAAGACGCAATCGAGTTAGTTAAGAAGTGCGAGGCATGCCAATTCTTCGCACGGAAACAAACTAAACCTGCGCAAGCTCTAAACACTATTCCTTTGTCATGGCCCTTTGCTACATAGGGAATAGACATCCTCGGGCCCTTTCCAAGGGCTATTGGGGGTTACGAATTTCTGTTCGTCGGCATCGACACATTCACAAAATGGGTTGAGGCCGAGCCAGTTCAGAAAATCACAAAAGAGGCAGCTGTCAAATTCCTACGGAGTATTGTCATACGATTCGGTGTCCCGAGCAGGATAATCTCTGATAATGGAACACATTTTAAAAGCAAAAAGTTTTCTGATTTCTGCTACGACTACGGGATCAGGCATGATCGGTCATCGGTAAATCACCCAAAGACGAACGGGCAAGTAGAGCGTGCCAATGGCATCGTGCTCCAAGGCATCCAGAAGAGAATCTTTAACAGATTACAAGCTTACGACAAGCGTTGGATTCATGAAGTTCAACAGTACTTTGGTCGATGAGGACCACCATGAACCGAGCAACAGGCGAGACACCCTTCTTCTTGGTGTATGGAGCAGAGGCGATTCTACCATTCCGACATCCGACTTCAAGCCCCACACGTGGCACTGTTTTCAGAAACTGAAGAGCCTGACAGACGCGTAGATGAGCTAATCCTCCTAGAGGAAGCTCGTGATGCAGTCACTTTTAGAGTGGCCCAGTATCATCAAAAGCTGCGACAATACTACGATGCTAATGTTCGCAAGAGAAGACTATGCATTGGTGACATGGTGCTCAAGTTAGATCAACGCACCAAGGACAAAAACTAATTGTCCTCTCCATGGCAAGGGCCGTACATCGTAGTAGACATCGCCCGACCAGGAGCCTACAGGATCACGGAGATAGATGAACTGCCAAACACATGGAACATGGATCAACTACGCAGATTCTACACCTAAACAAAGGAAATCAAGTAAGCTCAAGCCTGTCCATCAAGTTTGGCAGGTAAAAGCCGTCATTCGCGTCGCCTACAGCGCCAACAAAAAAAAAGATAAGTTCTACACACTTTACTCACCCTCGCTTTTACTCTCGGGGGTTGGGTTCTATTTTTCAATTCTCTTTCTACTCTTTGTTATCATACTGCATATACTAACAGAGAGCCGGGGACTACTACGCTGAAAGATTTTCTTTTTCAGACCTATTCTATGCATCCCAAGCGCAACGCTCGGGGGCTCCCCACATGATTGGGAAATTCTGGTGGTCAGTACTTCTAGACTCTTTTTCAGCATGCACGCATGACTGTAAAAGAGCCCGGGGGCTACTATGGTACTACTACCACACAAGAATCAGGCTTTTTAAATCAGAAAAGCTAGGCTACGCTAAATTACCAAACACCATGACTACAAGGAATTACACAGTTCAGCAGGCCGCCCGTGTCTCAGCAACTAAACAATTCCAAAATAGCTTATGGTAACGGGACTTTTGGCTATGACAAAGCTATCAATTAAAAAGCTCCACAAAAATACTGATCAGCTCTAAGACTTACGCAAAAACATGCAAGCATATGTTTCGCAAAGTAAGGTCGCTTACTAAACATCCAAGTTTTGCCCTATTACAGGATCCAATCATAGAAGTTCAAGGTGATTCTTCTGAATCACTCAAATGAAGATCAAGGTTTTTTACGAACGGTTCCACCAGTGGGGTAAGACTGTCAAACAATACCTCTGCCTCCGTCATCGAGCACTTGAAGCCTTTAGAGAGCAACGAGGCATCGAGATCATGAACGTGGCTTTTCAAAGACCCGACAGTATGAGTGGCTGCAATGCAGGCACCTTCCATTAGCCTGGTCTCCAAGGACGAGTTGCGCGTCTCTGAAGTTTCATGCTTGGCGGTGAGGTCAGCAACATCCTTGTCCCGAAATGCAAGCCTGCCTTCTAGATCCGAGCTTTTCTTCTCAAGCATCTCAATGCTCTTGGAGTTGGCTACAGAATCAAAGACAGAGTATAAGCGCAAGTTTGCAGATTAGGACCAACAAATATACTTGATAACTTTAAACAAGTACCTTCCTTCTCGGACTGGAGAACGGTGACTTGGGCCTCCAGTCTGGTCACAGACGCTTCAGTAGCAGAGGCACGAGCGTCTAGCGAACGCCACTGATACTCAGCTGTCAAGAGCGAAGCAATGACCGGTCCCAAGGGTGTCGAAGCAGGTCTCGCCAGCTCAATGGACTTTTCGGTACCACAAGGATGAGCTACCAAAACTGGTTCGAGAGTTTTCTCCTTTTTGGACGTCCTAACGGGAGGGGAAATGTCAGACTGGGAAGACCTATATTCCCAAATAATCAAAAATAGTTAAATAAAAGTCTCTCTCTGCGAGAAGCGCTTGAGCATAACCAAGCAAGTCGAAGTCCTTACTTGGATGTCGGGATTCTGACTTTAAATCTCTTAGCTCCAGATGCGGGCTTTGACGGCCATGTGGTCGGACGAATTTCCTGGCGAGAAATCTCTTGAACACGTTTAGCTTCGGTTTTATGATCAAATGCTGCGAATAAATGCCCAAATACGATCATGCTTGGTACCTGGGCGACAAGGCGAGGTGGATCGCGACTGGGCAGCAGCTCACCAGACCCGGGTGTACCAGAGGTGCCTGAACCCGGGGTCATCGGTTCCACGCTTGCTCCACAGGAGCGTTTGTGGGTTCGGGAGATGTTCTCCTTAGGGCTGCTCGGGACATCTTTTTCTGCCACAGGTGGTGGTTCGGGCTGCTCGACGATCGGGGTCCTGGTGCCCTGGTCAACAGGCTGCTCCCCGCCCTCTTCAATATCGATGGCTCCGCTCTGGGCGATGGCATCAGTAATTGGAGGGGCCTTGACAGAAAAAATGATCATTTTATATGAATCTTAAGCAAGATGGGAGATTTTCTAAAGAACCAGTTTACCTTTGGAGGAGGGTTGTCACGGCTGTAGGGCACTGGGACGCCATCCCAGTCTGGGAGTTCTGCGCCTAGCATCTTCTTCAGACGGGCGGCCACTTGAGATTCTGGGACAACTGTTGGTTAAGAGTCATAATAATGCAAATGACCGACCAAGTTCTAGGAAAATTTTACCAAATATGTCAAAGAAAGGAGCTTACCATCTGGCTTCATCCTGTTCGGGTTATTATCACCTGTAAAGGTCCAGGCATACCGATCATGTGTCATGAGTGGGATGAATCTCCATCTGATGAAAATCTCCGCCACATGGATCGCCGTCAGTCCTTTCTGACGGAGCTCAAGGATCCGATCAAGGTGTTTCTGCATAGCAGGGGTGACCTTGGGCAGGGCCTTTGTTTCCTCCTTGAGATAGGGCATCAAATACTTCCCCTTGGCTAGTGAGGCCTGGGGGAAGGTGATGTAAAACCAGTGACATTCATAACCTTTCTAGCAATCCTTCACTGGAAAGGGGATGTAAGTCTCCTGATCTCTCAAGGAGAACCCGATCGACTCGATCATGAGTTGATTCTTGTAAAATGACGGGGTGTAGAAATATCTCCAGAACAGCAATGAAGGCTTAATTCCTAACCAGGCTTCACACAAAAAAGAAAAGACGCTGAGCATTGTTATGGCGCCAGGCTTGATGTGCACAAGTTCAATCTGGTAGAAGTCGCAGATGTTGTGGAAGAAGTCTGACGGATAAACCCCAAAACCACAATGGAAGAATTCCAGGAAGGCTACTAGCTTGAGGGTGTTGGGTGTCGGATAGACTTGACCTTTGGCATGCCGGCGAGGAAAAATGGCGGTGTCTGGAAGCAATCCAAGATCCTCCAGTTGTTGCAGCTGCTTGGCTGTGGTGGTGGATTTGTCCCAATACTTGTCCATGGTGCAGATTGTGTTTCCGCTGCGAAGTTCCCGTCCGGTGGCGGCGCTGCTCTGATCACCAGATGATTCACCACCGGATGAGGATTGGTGCGAGGATGCCATTGCCGCGAGAAGCTGGCTCAAGGGACAGGAGGAGCAAAAGAATGAAGGGTAGAAAGCGGATAAGGAATGGCGAGTGTTTGTAGTTGCAAGCGAGGAAGACGAAGGCTCAAATGGAGTCCAGGCGGCTGCGCCTAGGGGCATTATGGTTTCGCGAGGGAGCACGAACCCCGAGAAAACCGGCCTCGAGCCACGCAATCTGTAGTCACTGTTGGGTCAAAAAGATTCTTTCCTTTTTCTGCGGGACGCATCGTTTCGAAAGCTGTGTAGGTCAAATTCAATGCATTTAGGATTGCTAGCTTACCTGAGAAGCTACCAGTTTTAAATGACCGAATGCTTGGTGTGTATAGAGGAAATACCCCGATCATGCCTGATTGGGGTCAAATTTCCCGAACATGCTAAGTTTTTAGTTGGTCTGTTCGGAAGAGACTCTTGATCGGGAGATTTCATTCTCTAGGCTTCCCGAACACGGAAAGAGGGATTATTATTGCATCTTTCAAGTGAAATTTCTTCATTAAGTCCAAAAGGGAGTACATTTCACAAGGGATCAATGGCTATTCTGAAACTAAAAAGATGAAAATACAGATCTTCACCTGACTAATGTCATCGGCGAGGATCAAAGCGGTGCGGCGCCGACCGGCGGATCATCTACCGCGTTCTCTTCTTCAGAGTCACTGATGAGATCCATGAGCGCTACGTCTCCAGGGATCCCGATCAGGTCGCGGTTCAAGGAGACAAAGAGGCGCCGGGCGAACTCCTCGTCGCCGCAAGTGTCCACCGGAGCAGAAGACGAAGATGCGCCCGAGCGCGATGGCTCCGGCTTCAGCCGAACTCCGCTTCCTCCTTGAATCGGTTCATCATCAGAGGAGAGGGAGATGGGAGACGCCGGGGTTGGAGAAGACGGTGCAGGGCGCTTCCCGGCGGCAATGCTCGATGGAGCGGCGTCGGGAGCCGGAGATGCCATTACCGGAGTTTCCTCTGGCGGCTTGACCTTGATTCCTTCATCCCCATGCCAGGGGAGGGCAAGGAGAGGAGCCTGAGGAGGAGCAGGAGGTGGTGTTGTCGCCGGCGGATCCTCCAGCTTGTCGGACGGCGGTTCGGCGGAGCTGCGGGGAGAATCTCCGAAAAGGAGGCGAGGAAGCTTGAATTTGCGGCTGAGCTTTTTCTTTCCCATATTGTGGGGAGGGAGAAGGCTTAGAAAGGAAGGTTCAAGTACATATCGATCTAAGGGATCTGATATTTAAGGATCCTGAGGCGACGCTTCGTGCGAAAATCAAGGAACCTGAGCAGAGCCGTAATTTATGCCGCGTGCACTGCTAGAGTTTCGGGAGACGTGCGAAGTGGGTTTTTAATGCGCAGGGCAGCCGTTGCATCAACCCTTGGTGTTCCAGTTTCCAAGATGGAATATTTTTATTTACTATTATTATGGCTAATATTTTCTCTGACCTTATCATTCAGATGCAGGTTTCACTATTCAAGAGCTCGGGATCTTTTCTGGCTCTCATTTTCAAGTGATTATCAAGATATTCGCATATCCCAAAATCATCCAAAGAGCAAAAAGACCTGAAGACTACTTAAAGATCAACCTTTTCTGAACAAGATAAGCTCGGGGGCTACTGTTGAGGCCATAATACCAGGGTGCCCGATCACGTGGATTACCGACTACCGACTCCGAACGAAGAAGACTCCGAACAAGACACGACGACCGGATCGCAGAAGGAAGGCCCGAAGATAGTTAGAGTCCTACTAGGTTTAGGTCTGTTTTGTCTTGTAAGGCACGTCTCCCTGGATATAAATAGTGTGGGATCCTACACGTAGAGGGTATCTCCAATCTTAGCCAATACACCCGAGGGTACTTGTTAGGCCATTGTAATCTGTACTAGCCGAAATAATACAAGCAGCAACTGGACATAGGGTTATTACTCGATCTCGAGGGCCCGAACCAGTATAAAATCTCATGTCTTTCTGTTCATCCACCATGATCAATCTTCGCACAAAGCGGGGTGCTTGCCGGACAAATATCTGCCGAGTACAACCTCGGCAGGACTCCTCTTGTGCTTTTCCCCAATGAAACACCACACCTTTCTTTGTCAACTCCTGCAGCGGCGCAGCAATGGTGCTGAAATCTTTGACAAAGTGGCGGTAGAAACCTGCAAGACCAAGAAAACTCCTCACCTGTGTGATGTTTTGGGGCAGCGGTCAGCTCTCAATGGCTTCAATTTTGTTCTCATCCATCTCAATTCCCTGTGGAGTAACAACATAGCCAAGGAAAGAAATTCGATCGGTGCAAAAGGTGCACTTCTCAAGGTTAGCAAACAAACGCGCGGCTCTCAACGTGTCGAAAACAGCACATAAATGTTCAATATGTTCATCCAAAGACTTGCTGTAAATCAATATATCATCAAAGTAAACCACCACAAATCGACCAATAAAAGCCCTCAAAACCTCATTCATCAAGCGCATGAAAGTACTAAGTGCATTAGTTAAACCGAAAGGCATTACTAACCGCTCATACAAGCCGAATTTGGTTTTAAAAGCAGTTTTCCATTCATCTCCAATTTTCATTCTTATTTGGTCGTAACCACTATGCAAATCAATCTTTGTGAATATTATAGAGCCACACAATTCATCAAGCATGTCGTCTAGCCTAGGAATAGGATGACGATATCAAATAGTAATATTATTAATGGCTCTACAATCAACACACATACGCCAAGTATCATCTTTCTTAGGAACCGAAAGCACAGGAATGGCACAAGGACTAAGGCTTTCACGTACATACCCGTGGTCCAAAAGGTCTTGGACTTGTCGCTGAATTTCCTTAGTCTCCTCCGGATTGGTTCTATAGGCAGCACGGTTTGGCAAAGTTGCACCCGGAATCAAATCAATTTGATGCTCTATTCCTCTCATAGGTGGCAGCCCCGGGGGTATCTCAGCTGGAAAAAGGTCCTCATACTCCTGCAAAAGGTTAGTGGCAGTAGGAGGTATCGAGCTAGCAACATCATCAAACAAAAACAAGGTTTGTTTGCACACCAAAGTATAGCAAATATCATCATCAGAAATTTCAGCAAGGTCACATTTTCTTGCAAGCATAACACACCTTTCAATTTAATTCCCTCGGCCTTAGAATTAGGTGCAGACTTTTCCTTTTTAGGTGGGCACACAGAATTAGCATCTTGCTGATTTTCAGATTTAACATCATTCAAGCTAGTACCCATTCTTTATCAGCTTGTACAATTTCAGCAGGGGTCATAGGTAACAAAGTAATTTTCTTCCCTTTATGCATAAAAGTGTATGTATTACTTCTACCATGGTGTGTAGCATCATTATCAAATTCCCAAGGATGACCCAATAAAAGTGAACAAGCTTCCATAGGTACCACATCACAATCAACAGAATCAACATACGAACCAATGGAAAAAGAAACTCTGCAAGTTTGTGTTACCTTAGCTTTCCCAGCATCATTAAACCACTGAATATGGTATGGATGGGGGTGTGGGCATGAGGTCAAACAAAGCTTCTTGATCAAATCTAAACTCACCAAATTATTGCAGCTATCTCCATCAATAAAGACATGTGCTTGGTTGTTGATGACGAAGAAAATCTGAAACAAGTTATGGTGTTGAAGCTTCTCTGGTTGTTGTAACTGTGCGCTGAGCACACGCTGCACAATGATGCTCCTAAAGGCCGCCGTGTCTTCGCTACCAAGGACATCACCGCCCTCCCCAGCAGCCTCTTCTTCTTGATCATCCTCAATGTTGGAGGTGCTGACGTACCCATCTTCTGTAGCAATATATGCCCGCTGACTTGGGCAATCTTTCTGCACATGGCCAAGTCCATGGCAGCAATGGCACTGAATGCCGGCCGTGCATTCCGTTGAGGCAACGGAGGAGGTACTCTTTGATGGTTCTTGCAAATAATTTTTACCTAAATCTGAAAGCCGTGTAGCAGCTGGTTTTGGTGGTGCAGCAACTCCGGAGGCTACTGATTGCTTGCTCGTTGGTGGGGACGCTTGAAAAGAGGAGGGCTTGGTCAGCCCCAAAGATGGCACCGATCGAGCATGGCGTGTACATGGTGCTAGCCTTGCTCTTGCCCTGTAAATCACGCCCCTGCAATTCCTTTTATGCAAGCATAGCAAAATGAAACAACTGGTTGACAGTATTAAATTCCATATAATCAACTATGTCCTGAATGTCGCGCCTCAAACCCGAGTAAAAACGACAAATAGAATCCTCGGTGCCCTCCACTACGCCACAATGCATCAAACCCTTTTGAAGCTCACCATAATAATCCTGCACAGATTTATCTCCCTGTTCTAAGCGCATTAAACTCTTATGCAGGCCTCTATGATAAGAAGGTGGAGCAAATCTATCACGCATAGCCACCTTAAGTTCTTCCCATGTAGTAGGTGAAACACCCGCTGCAACTAACCAGTCCACCAAATGATAGCAAAATCCTTAAATTCACTAGTGGCTTGTCTAACTCTATGTTGCTTAGGCACAAGGTGGGCACTAAACTTTTGCTCAACTGTCATCTCCCAATCAAGATATCCCTTAGCATCATAATGTCCAGAAAAAGAAGGTATAGTAAATTTAACCTTAGCATAAGGGTCATCGGAAGCACGGTTATGAGTACCACCCACGACTGTGGTGTTGATGCAGAGACGACATCGTAGTCGTGCTTGTCGCATAGCTGCTTCATCTATATTACCATTGGCATCATACAGCACGTCCTCATCGTCATTGGTCGGTCCACGAGTTTCCAACGCAATAACCCTGTCGGTTAGTGTGCATAATCATTTGTCCAACCTCTCAACGATGTCAGGGAGCTTGAGGTCTCTGATCGTGGTGGTGATTGCCTATGTGATCGTCTCTGTCATCACCTTCTGTCCCTCCTCGATGGCAGCTTGTAGTTGCCCTTGACTCACACACTCGTTGGAGTCCTTGGGAGTGTTATTTTCATCACCACCTGCCGTTGTAGACACCAAAATAGGAACAAACATTGAAGGTTATCCCTAATAATGTACTACTCAGGTGTAGTGGTGCCTCTTAATCAAACACAACAAAAGGAAAATACCTTACCAAGCTCTTACAAGGTTCTTACCAGCAAGGAAAAGGATACCCAGAAGGCACGCTCCACGATTGCAAGGGTCAAAAACCTGCTATCCAGAAGTAGTATGTGGAACTATAGGAAGGCCAAATATGTGAGTGGAACACAATTCAATAACAGATAGTAATGCTGAATAAACGCCCAAAGCTACTTGCCCTTAGTTGCTGGTCTACTTGTGTTCTAAGATCAATAGTGTCAACAAGAAAGGAACAAGGATGAATATGAAGAACAACAATGACAATATCAGCAAGTATCCTGCAGCACACACCAAAACAGCAAGCGTATCCTCTCTAGGCCTCCTACTGTTTCATCTTTTAGCACTAGTAGAAATTACAATTTTTTTCTTTTTCCTTTTATTTTTTTTGATATTTTTCTCAGCCAGGAGCACAAGAATAGGAAAATCATGAGCCTTCTCAAAAACTGGTGCTGGAAGTTCGGAGCTCAAATCAACTCCCTTCCTGATTTTTTTGAATTTTTTGAAATCGGCGTGACCGGCAAAGCCGGTGAATCATATGTGCAAAATTTCAAGAGCTTTCCGGAAAAAAAGAATGCCTCAATCGAAGTTCCGAGCGAAAAGTTATGCCTGTTGCAAGGAGGACCCTCCGAATTAGGTTTTGTGATGGTCGAATCGGAAGCGGATGCAAATTAGGTAGGGGAAAATTGTGGGATGATGGCAGCGGAATTTGGGATCACACAACCGAACTAAAACATGAACTAAACCAACAACAAAGACATGAACTAGGACACAAACTCAACACTACGGACTCTCAAAGAGAATTATGCAAAAGGCTAAACACGGTTTGGGACGGGGAAAATTTTTTTTGGCTTTTTTGTGGACTATAGGATGAAGGCGAAATAAATCTAACTAGGATAAGGGTGAGCCTGATGGTATACTTGAAGCTCTAATTACCACTTGATGTGAACTAGGGTTCCCGATCTTCCGAAAGGTTCTGATAACTCTCGATTTGGTGGAGTCGCTACACAAATCGATCCGGCTTTCGAACAACACGTCCAAACCCCCGCAATCGCAGCACAACATCTCCTCAGGTTATCGACCAGCAATGCCCGGTTGACCTCACCAAGAAGGCTAATCCTTGCCTATGAATCAAAAAACACAAGCAAGAACAAGAAAGAATGCAACCAAATTGCAGTTGAATGATTAAACTCACGGAGTTGGGGTCTCACAAACCGACGAACGGCGAAACTGTTCTTGACAGAATAATCTAAGTAAAACCCAAATCCTAACTTGGGCGGTGGCTACTGAAATATAGAGGTTAGTGTCGTGGAAGACACCCTGGATGCGCCCCTAATGGGCTCTCACATGATACACGATCCAAAGGCCAAAATACGGCGACGCAGCGCCGGGACATATTCTGGATGTCCAATTGTTTTGATGATTCCCATTGACTCCTAAGGAATTTGGACATGGGACCAGTTCCATTGGAATCTCTATCAAATTTTCTTTCCATCCATATATAGAACGTCAAAATCAGACTCTGTATGTAGCCTAGGCGTCCAATCTAAGACAGACTGCTCCCGGACTCCGAGATGGAACCGAAGTTGAGTTGTATTGGGCCTCCACATGTCTTGGTCGAACCTTGCTAGTCATCCATGCCTCCAAGCTCCTCCCCATGCATCCCCTGGTCCTCACCTTGGTTCCTAATCACAATATAATCATTAGGTAACAATCGATTCTCAAATTCATAAAAGAAATTGCTTAGGAACGAGCTCACCTCTAGATTTAATTGTCGCGCGCGAGCTCTAGTAACTGAACCTTGAATGTCCTTCGGAGGAGTGTTGTGTGCATCCGAAGGAGTGATGTCCTCATCACGGAGTCTATTTGGAGTGAATGAGCACTCGTTGGAAAGGGAATTTGATGCACATCGCAATGGAGTAGAAGTTTGGTATATGTTCTGCACTGGATGAAAAGGAATTCAACGAAGAAGAGGCAGCAGCAAACAACCGGGAAGGTAATGCTGATGTCAAGGGAAGATTGGTGGGCCTTGAGCACAAAAGATGATGATTTGAAGTTGATCAAAACAAGCACCATGACACCACCAATCTTCTCTAGTAGGATGCTCAAAAAGCTTCTAATTGAGTGATGCTACCAACGAAGGAAACCGCTCAGATCATCAACACAAAGCACAAGAGCCACCCGTGGTCCCAGCACCTTGGGTAAAGCAAGAACTATGGAGAAGACATATCATTGAAATTCCGCTCGCTGGTGAATCAATGGTGATGACCTTGAAGCCTAAGGATGCACAACACGACGCTCCAAAGACCACAAGTTCAAGATCATCAACATCTTAGGCTCAATTCACAAGAAGATACTGTTTGCACCAAACTTTTGTGCAACCTCTGATGAGAACAATAGAATATTTTTGGATATTTAAAAGCCTCATGAAGTTCTGGTTCCAACGAATCAAGAATCAAGTCAATCAGAGATTCCTACAAGCGGTTATGATCAAAACATCGAAGGTCGTGCATTCTGAAATTTTCTTCGTAAAATGGGCATAACTCTCTTGTTTGAACTCCGTTTAAGATGAATGACACTCGTTGGAAAGGTAATTTCATAAAATTTTCAATAGAGCTATAGTTTGGTATATGTTCTATACTGGACACAAGGGAAAATCCATAAAGAAGAAGCAGGAGCAACGTGATGAGAACAAGGTAAAGGAGATAATGATGACAACAATGAAGATGAGCTTGGGCAATGCTTTCATCGAGCGTACATGATCAAATTCAGAAGCTTAGAACAAAAGAAAGACCCAAGAGCATTGGCATATGAATACACAAGCCGGCGACATTCAATACATAAAGATGTTTAAAGTAAACCACGATGGATTACAAAGATGACATCAAGCTGCATAGACATTTTGGATTCTCGCACAAAAGACCATGGCTTCGCATGAACATAACCGAGGTGAGAAGTCGAGCTCTATGACTTTAAATGAAGCGCTTTGTGGGAGGCAACCCGATCTTTTATTTATTATCTATATAAGATGACGGTCTATATTATGCTCTTTAATCGAATCATCAAGTAACATTGTACCATTGCTCTAATAAATACCACAACTTTATGTTGTATGATCTAAATGTTATTGAGAGAGCACTTTGTTATTTGATCTTGGAAAACTTGTAGACCCTTTTTGTGTGCCTATTGCTATTAGTATTTAGAGTCTTTTTCTTTTGAGTCTTTTTAGAGAGAAATATGAGGTATGACACCACCCTTTGATTCTAAACTTGTGGCTAGTTGACTTAGGCTAACTTTTGTTTTTATTTTTAGACCACCATATCATGTCATGTCATTTTGTTCATCCACCTCATGTTGCACTTCATGCCATGTTGTTCTCACCCTTGCATTGCATGTTTTTTGGATCTAACCTTTTGTTAAAACCCACCTAAGCCTTCCTATCACCCCGCCAAAAACCGGAGCCAACAAGGATAGGATCGACTTGTGTTGATTGGCTTGCTGCACCATTCGGATTAGCCAAGTCTATCTGTATTTCTTGTCCTAACTGAAAACTTTGACTAGCTTCCCTACGAGATCCTAAACCCTTAGGAAAATCTCTCATACCTATAGCCATCTTAAAACCATAGGTTTTCTATTCCACCCGATGAAACAATCTTTGTTCTTCTTTTATTTTCAACCACCTTTGGCAGATTTTCTAAACTTGACTTCTCTCTTTAAAATTCTTATTTTAAGCCAAAAATATAGGATACCCATGAACCTTCCCTTAAACCTCGTTAGCTAGGTTGTTCGGTTCTTTTCGATGAATTTTCTTGTCGACAATGCTTCACTTCTTATAAAGTGGTCGGCCAAGCTTTGTTGCTCTAAGCAATTACTTTTTGAATGAATTGATTGCGGAACAACATTGAAAGACCTTTCAAACCTTACTAACCCTTGTTTTTGCTATCTCTTTGCATTTGCATTTTGCATCCATTCCATCGTTCCATCATGCATTTGTTAGCTTGGCTCTTTCATGAAACTTTATGATGAATTCTTTCATATCCATGTTAATGCTTCATGGGCATTTCCCCTTTGCAATCTTATTTAAGCATGGTGCTTAGAAATGTTTGTGGACCATCATCATTTAGTTTTGAGAGCCTTGTTAGCATTTACATTGCATTGGTCGGTTTATAAGCTTTGCATTGCGCTTTATTTTTCTTGTGCTACAAGGAATTATGGACCTTGGGATAGACATGGCGTTTTGACCTTGGTTAACAAATCTTTATGACTATGGAGAAATTCAGCAATCTATTTGTAAACATGGTGTTTAGAACTAGGTGCAAACATTGTCTTTGTTTATATGCTTTCCTCTCATTTGCATACTCACTTTGCACACTTGCACAACCATTAGGATTTTATTTTTCTCTTTTACCAGGTTAATTATGCCATAAGTTAAGGTCTTAGGGATGTCATTAGTTGTTGGCATTTGCTTATACTCCCGACCGTCACCCCGGGGGTAGTGTGTGCATCTCAATTTTTTGCAGGCATGGCGAAGGAATCCCATGAACTCATGATCAAAGTTGCAACCAAGATCGTTAACGTCTCCGAAGATTGAAATGGATGCTGTGTTTTCATAAAAAAATCTGCACATGTTCAGAGATGTAAAAGGAAGGAAAAGTTGATATTCAAAGGCTCCATCAAATTCTCATTCCAACGCATCTGAGATCAACGAATTTGAAGACCCGTACAAGGAGATATGACAAAAACATTGGGCGCTGCACGTTCTGAAATCAGCTCGGGACAGATTGCAGAGCTGAAATAAAATAGCCATAACTCTCTTGTTCGGAATCCGTTTTAGGCGAATGATGACTCATTCGAAAGAGAAATTTGTGAACTTTGCAATGGAGCTATGATTCAGTACATGTTCTGCTCTGGAAGTTGAGGAGAAATTCATGGAAAATGAGACAGCAATGAAGTCAACAAGCAAGGAGGTGGTAATGGTACGAGGAATGATTGGGACCAAGGCTTAGTGACAACGGGAAGGGGTTGAAGGAAAATTAAGGCAACAAAGGTGAAGTGGTGTAAGGATCTCCAAGCACATGGCGGAAGGACTTCAAGAATTACAAGATGGACCATCTTCTTTTTTCACGTTTAGCAACATGCTAAGCATGGGGGAGGACTTGTTGGACGAAAAGGAAAAGGCCATATGGAGTACAATGATCACGGTTGTCATAAGATGCTCAAGATTCTTCTTCCATGCTAAGCACAATGCTTAAGCATGGGGGAAGCCATGCTACACTCCATTACAAGCATCGAAAAGGATGGTAACTCTTGCTCAACCTTCTCTTTGTTCATTTTCTTCTAAATGCTTGTATATATGTATGCCATCGACTATAGGTTAGAAACCTTTGTATATCTCTCTTGTTAATAACATGGCTACTAGGAGGACAACCTAGTTTTGTTTTTGTTTCCAATAAATAATGATCACCATCACTTTGCGCTCACCATGATGACATTATTTGAATGCTTTTGCTTATGGAAAAGTGATGAAAGTTGCCGCCTTGTTTACCTACATGATGTTGTATATGACTTGACCATTTGCTCTCTATTAAATGATCTTAAATTGACTAATTATCGGCTCTTTTATTTGTGGAGGTTAAATGACTAAATTCTAAACCCACATATTCCTTATGTTGCTCTTTGATTTAAGTTTACCGATGACCTTACACCTTGAATTGTTTTATTTAAAACTTGATTCTTATGCTATCTACATTCGTGAATCTCTTGCAAAATTCTACCTATCAAATCCTTTACATATACATGATCTATCATGAGGAAACCCTTAGAATTGAAAACTTATATTTTGATGAGTTGAATTAAGATTGATTTCTATGGTTCAAGACTAAGCAGCTGGCCATTCCATTTTGCGTACCTTCCTTTTGCTAGCCTTTCTATCCATGTATTGTGAGTTTCGACACCGAAAACTTCACAAACTTCACTGGATATCCACCCTAAACCCAAAATACCTTTTTTGTGATTACCTCCTTGACCACAACCTACAATTGAGTATGGATCATTATCGCGAGGAAAATTTAGAAGAATCAAGAGCCTAATTTAGAGAACATCAATTTGGGAGGCATCGAGAAGAAACTCCCTGAAGATTCAAGTAATTTTCCAGAAGATTAAGATAGATTTTGTGTACTTACTTCAGCAATTATCGACCCTCACTTCTATGCTCGAGGACGAGCAATCGTTTAAGCATGGGGGGAGGATGCTGAGTAAATACTATGTTGCCAAAGGTTCTAAGGAGCATAAAGGAAAGAAAAATGAAAAAAAGAGAAAGAAAGAAAAGAAACAAAGATGAAGAAAAAATAATAAAAGAAAGAAAAGAAGAAAGAATAATAATGCTCCTTAGTTCTTTTAGCTTCATCAAATTCCAAGTGCTTTGAAGACAATTCCATACTCAATTTTCCAACCATGTGCAATCCGATAACGAGGACTTCATTTGTGCCTCAGGATCATCCACTTGCCATTTGCACATGTCCACCTATCTAAATGTGTGTGTTCCATCCCTCTCTCTTTCCAACATTTATTCTCCATGGCCTTTTTGACTAGTCTCGGTAATTCCAATAGATCTCTCTCTTAGTTTGACAATATTTGAGATGTAATGTTTTGCTAGGACTGTTTTTACCTACCAAGCTCCACATAAGCCTTACACTTTCATATATGAGTACAATAGATTGAAAATAATATAGTATAGAAATGAGCGACTCGATGAGATGAGTGTTTCCATGAGCTTTTGCAAGAGAATCTCACTTATGTTGGATATCCATCTTTTTGAAAACTCTTCATGATTGTGGTAAAGGTCTAAAGTTTGCTTAAGTTCAAGAGCATTGCATTTATTTATTATTGTGGCTTGTTCTTTATTGCTAGTCTATCTTCCATAATGAAAAGTGGCTGGTCACAACTTGAACTTTATATGCTAGACACTTGAGAGCAATGTGTCTTGTTGTGTATAACTAAGTGCAGGGAAGACACTAAAGGGCAATGCTAATTTCCTAGTTAATCAAAGATCCTAGACTTACTCGAGGACGAGCAAGGTTTAAGCATGGGGTGATTGTTGACGCTCGTTAGCGACATCTTTTTAGTGCTAATTAATGGTGTTTTGGGACTAATTCGTATACTAACCCACCACTTGGCACTTGAAATAACCCTATTTTTGCATATGCATGTATTTTTGGAGGAATTTGGTTTACGCAGGTATTTGAGCTATAAATGAGCACTTTTGGATGAAGACCAAGGTCATGTGTAGCATGGAGGAATATGAAGGCCTAAAACCTAATACGACTCGGATTTCATACACTCTCATCTATGGTGAACCAACCTCCAAGAATGTGGAAGGGCAAAGACTTAAAGATAAGGTCGGATGACTTCGGGATCAAGGCGAATTAGGTAGACATTTGGAAAGCTATCAAGACCTAATCTTATCCTAAAGCAACCGACGTCCAAATACCCACATGCATTGTCACCTGAACTCTTGGAGGATCTAGAAGCTTGCACGCAAAAGATGGGACCGAGGGGCCACAAAAAGGGCCTAGGCCGGCCGACCCAGTGTGTTACTGCGCCGCCTCGGCCTCCTCTTCAAGCTAAGGTTTCCTCGGACTATTTATAGCCCCGATGCCCGGAGGCACGCACATCCATCCACCAAAACTCGGTGAAACCTAGGGCATACACAAAATGGAGACGATGGCCGCCGCAAGTCCTCGAAGTTGTCTAGGGGATGGCTTGGGCCAACCCTAGCCACCATGGCTTCCTTGCGTGGTTGTGCCATGGTGGAGTTCAAGAGCTAGTTAGAGTCATCAATGGTATATACTTGTCACCAAACCCATCTATTATATGAGTAATGTTCTTCATGTCATCCGATCTCTTAATGGCTCAATAACTCCTTCTATGCTTTCTACCTATCATGAATATGATTGTTCCCTAGTCTAATACATATATTTAGACTATATAGCATGCTTTATGTAATCATGGTGATTAGATCTAGCGTGTCGACCCTTCATGATATCTAGACACGTTCACTTGTAGACGTGCCCTTGTAACTAACCACGCTGATAGGGAGCATCGTGACAGAGTGTGATCCTGTGTACGATGGCATTCTTGGGAGGTTGACCAGAGGTAAGGGTTTAAAGATTAATTTGGATGATACTCGTTTTGGCCTTGTTTGCATTGGGCAAGGTCAAGGCGAGAACCCAGCTTCTGCCATGAGCCCCAGAAGTTGTTGATGAAGACCCTGCAAAGTCCATCCCAGGAGTCAATGGAGCCGGGCTTTAATCCTTCTAACCATGTCTGAGAAGCTTGATCGAGAGCCACGGGGAAGTACGTGCACATAGTGTCGGTATTCCCCTTGGCAGCCTTGATCGCCGAGTAGTAGATGCGGAGCCACTACTCGGGATCGCGTTTCCCGTCGTATCTTTCGATGCCAGATGGCTTGAACTTCTCGGGCCAGGCAGTAGCTCGAATGCAGTTTGAGAAAACTGAGAATCCTACATACTTGCCAAGGTTGTGGTGACCTTGGCCTAGAGGCCCATAAATCTGGTCATACTCCTAACGTGGCCTGAGTTCTCCTTCTTCGCGATCGTGGGTGCGTGCGGAGATGATGGTGAGTGCATCTCTTCACTTCAGTTGGTGTCGTAGATCCTTGTCGTCATCACGGTTGTCGCAACGTCCGTCTCTGTCCCTGTTGCTGCCATGCCCGCGATTGTGGCTCTGTTGGGCAACATGGTCGCTAGGTTCGGCGCTGTGGTTTCCACCTCCAGCGCCGACTACCATGCCACCCACGTTATCGAGTTCTCAGCGATCTTTGCTTGGATGATGGGACGGGTTGCCGCGTTTGCTCCTGTCAGGATGGCAGCTGCTGCCTTGATGGCTTGCAGTCTTGATCTTGATGATTGATCGAGCAGGGTGCATCACGTCGTGCTGAATTGCTGCTGTTTCGAGTATCATCTTCATCCGTTGGATTTCTGGCGTTTGGGCTAAAGCTTCTAGACCCTGTGCGACAGCCAGGATATTAGCTGCGGTGTTGGTGTAGACGTTCTGGCTGGCAACTTGCCCAAATCGCTCTTCGAGGTTCTGCAGAGCTAATCTGCGGTTGGCTCGGCGACGTCGATCTGCGCGAGCAGCATTACGTTGCCTGCGCTTCTCCCGATCGTCCGCGGTCTCGTTCACCATTGATGGCTCATCATTGGAAACTTGATCTTCGTTACCAATGATCACCATGGTTTGCCGCCCTGGTGAGAAGCTTCCCGTGCTTGAAGATGCAGGGAGAGTGGAGCCGCGTTCGCCCGAGGAGTCCAGCGTCTTTCCGTGCTGAAAAGGCAATGGATCAATACACGCGATGATACGCGACATGTCCAAGTCTTCTTGTGGGGTTGCTCCGAGCTTTGGCTTGCGCCCTAGCCAGTGGACGAATCTTTCTTCCGGAGTTGAAGTGATTACGAGTCTGACATGTTTCCCAGACAGGGTAGTTCGTCGAATTCGACCAGAGATCGGAGTTGCTTTGATGTCGCCGCCTGGTAGACGGAGGCGGTTCCAGCGAGACCGAAGGGAATTTGGCTTGGGGTGTTGGCCTTGCATCTAGCAGTGGCTAAGCCCCTCTTCTTCTGGGTCTTGGGTTGATTGGATTTCGGCGTGACTGATGGTTCAGAAACCATCTCGGACTGCCTAGCCCACTTCGAAATTTTCTCAGTTCGAGTCGAATTCGAACCGAGACTTGAGGTTCCTCGAGTCCGAGTTGGGATCGGACCCGGGAGAGCGATCTCGTCGAGCTTGTCGGTGAGTTGCTCCTAAGTCAGCGGCTTGAGGATGCGATCAAAGTTGCCCACACCGTCCGCCGCGCAGACCCAGGAGCAGAAGACGAAGGTGGCGCCCTTCTTGAATGCCATGTAGCCGTTGCAGGAGATGATGACTGGTGCCACCAAGCTTGCTTGACGATTCTCAACGAGAGCCCCTACCTAGCGCGCCACCTGTTGGTTTTTTATACCGGCTAGCCTACTATAGGGGGTCCCTGGGTAGTTGAGTTGTTCGAAAGGGCCTCACTGGAACCAGAAGCACGATGGTGAACATGAGACAATTTAGACAGGTTCAGGCTGCCTCGAGAGATAGCGTAATACCCTACGTCTTGTATGGTGGATCGCTTCATATTGTGGTTATGATTTTACAAGGGGTCCCTGCCTCACCTTATATACTCGGGAGACAGGGTCTACAAGGCAAATAATACAGATTTCTAGTCAGATACTAAACATAGAGTCCCAACATGAGTAGGCCGGGTTGTTTTCTAGTAGCCGACTAGTTTCCTTAACCAGTACGTCTCTTCCTTGTATCTGTCAGAGTTGGCGGACCAATCTCCTCATGGGCCCACAGCCCATAAGGACTCCCATGGATCTTGGTTCGTCAATTATGTGTACCTAGGAAGTCTAAAACACATATATAGCTCCAGAATAAGGTAAATCAATGTAAAATAGTGCTCGAATAACAAAAACAAATTGGTACAAAAGACTAGAGTCTTAAATTAATGAATGTCCATTTATTCTAGCTCACGGTGAAGCCTCCATGCCAGGGGGATGCCAGCTGGTGAATCACAACCTAGAGCTCTTTGAAATCTTCTTGAAAATCTTCAAGTGCTGCCTCATCTGAGTACCCATCCAGGATTTTGTTAAATTATAGCAAGTGTAAGAAAACCATATTACTTAACAAGTACAACACTAGCTATGAAGGCTTAAAAGGCTAGATAAGGTTTGACTGTGGTTAGCACTTTTAGTTGTTCAATTTTAACATTAACCAAATTACTACTGGGTAATAGGAACCCAATTATAACCCATATTAATTAATAAAGAAATATCATTGTAACATCATCGTTCCATCATCATCAGGGTAAATAACCACTAATCAAAAAGGATCCAAGCTGCTCTTGACCATGAGCACGGCTGATCATATATCAGTTTTACACTCTGCAGAGGTTGTACACTTTCACCACCAGTCGTGATTCCCATTTGCCAGGGTTAGCTAGACCCATTACACACTTCCTTAGGTGTGTGGCTGGGTTTCACTACGACACCTTTCAAAAGTCCCTCTAACTAGCTTGGGGCCACTATGGTTTCAACATAGGCGCATGAACCCAACTCCCCGGATTGACTGAACACCTAGGGCGCGACGTGAATGGGTCAATGGCATCTGGGGCGCAACGTGAACAATGACAACGGACCTCAAGGCGCAACGTGAGACTGTCCCCGGGCAGTTCAGGCTCATACTTAAACCACAGTTCCCCACTTGCGCCTTTTGGTAACCACTATGTAGTTTTAGTTGTACATTTTACTTATTCAAGACTTGAGCCCATTGATTCATGTGGTTGTACTATTTTCCTGGGTTACCACTTTAAGAACCGGACCTTAAGGAGAGGCGCCTAGAGCAAAGCACACAGCACAAGCCCTAGCTCCCTATACCATGTTGCTAAAAGACAAGTTTTATCATCCATCATTAATTATCATTAAGCCAGTATCATCATATCATTAGTCCAGTGAGCATAGGTTGCAAAACCTAGCAAGTGCTACCCAAAATGCATAACCTAGGTGTACAAGGTAAACAGGACATAAGAAAACTAGGAATGTCCTTATATAACTTGAACACATGCATGAATGAATATGTATATTAATGATTAATAGGTTGCAAGGAATTTCTGGTGTTATACTTGCCTTCCTCTTGGTACTGCTGCTGCTGCTCTTGCTCCTCGATGTGTTGATCAACAGAAGACATGAATAATAAAAACTGAAGGACTAATGCATTAAAATGAAGGCTAAGGATGGCAGGTCCTATTTTTCAAAAGCGCAGGCTCTAAAACAAAAGAAAAAGGACTTAACCGCAATTATTTTTGAACTACGATGGACTGTGGGTTAATTGTCGAAAAGCCGAGGGGCTTTTTTGCAAAAACGGTGCTGACGCTGCGGGGCTGCAGTTGGTGCCAAAAAAGTCAGGCGTTGACTCTCTAGAAACAACACTGTGGCCTGGAAGATTTGCTTGAACTTCAGTGCAGGTCCAAAATCTTGAGGTTCGTGGCGTGCCAGTCAATTTGACCTGAAATTGACAACACTAATTTCAAGGGAAGTCATTGGCCAACGCCCCGATTCGTTCCAGGAATCAGATCAGTGTGAATAAAAGTCCGACGCAAACATGAACCATCAGCCTTGAGTCTGATTCGTGATAATATAACATGCATTGAAATAAACCATCGACTATAAAAGCCAAATCGGAGATAAATCAAATTTAATCGTGTCTTTTACTATACATATTTCCAATGGCATTAAATAAACTAAAGCCATGTCACTAACAATCGGATCGGACCGAACCGAGACAGTGTTTCTTGCAGGGCAAGGATTTAGCCTATTCACTCCAATATGTCTATGTATATTAAAGAACTTGCTTAAACTCGATTTATTTGTAACTTGAATATTGAATCTAAATCAACAGATGTAAGCTCTTACGAAGCATGTAATAAAATATGAAATAAGCAAGGCAAGCAGATCTAAAATAGATGTAAGCTGATAAGATAAAATAACAAGTCACGGTAAGGGGTGAGCGATCTTAACAAACAAAAGCGATATGCTTCAGTCTAAAGCTTAGAACAACTCGATAAATTGGTGAATTATATAGACGAAGAAGGGCGATACGCCTCAATCTAAAGCCTAAAATAACTCGATAGATGTCGTCACTTACAGACAAACCGGAGGTCAAGATGATGCAGCCCTGCTTGCTGAAGAACTCGACGAAACGGGTAAGGGCCTATAGTTTGGTTGTATTCATAGTTGTGTGAATGTTTTTTACAATGATACAGGGTTCATATTTATACCCTAAAAATCTAACTAATCCTTGTCGGATACAACAATATCTCTAATTTATTTAAAGCAAACCTAATCTAAGCTACCAAAAGAATTACAACGACCGCAAAACTAGGCTTTGAAGAAGCTTTCGGACATGCATACTTTCCGTAGTTATAAATGCTCTGGCCTTATGTCATCGTGTCCGATCAAGACTTATAATGAATCGTGAACCCTAGGTGATTCTCTTTTGCAATGGATACAGTGGCCAAGGATGAAAATCCTTATACCACACAAGTCAAGAGCTCCCACATCTGCAGCCACATCAGCTGGTACATCTTTAGATGGAGCTACTGCAGCTTAGCAACTTTAGCATCAGGAGGCTCAAAAAACCCTGCTACTGCAGGCAGCCCATCAGTCACAGCAGCCACAGCAGCAGCAGCCACAGCAGAAGGCACAGCAGCAGGAGCCACAGAAGGAGCCACAGTAGCCACAGCAGAAGACACAACAGCAGGAGCAACAGCAGAAACCACCGCAGCAGGAACCACAGCAGCAGCCACACCAGGAGACAAAGCAGCAGCCACAAAAATCAAACGTTGCCCCTATTTGGACTACGTCTAATCCAAAATACAAGCCTGGTGAGCCTATGTTGTCACAAGAGGTTTTAAAGGTTGCTGGGCGAAGTTGTGAAGCCTTGCGTTCTTACGTCATGGTTCAAAGTGCGAATGGTGCAGATGACATTCCTGCAAAGTTGGCTGCATCCTACTTTGAAAGTGATGGTGAATAAAACTTCACAATTGGATTCAATGACTTGTATGACCTTTTCAACCTAGACAGTCTGGATGTTAGCTTGTTGAGGTGCTAGACAATGTAAGTCTCTTCACGCTAAAATATATATTCTTTATTTTTTACCACAAGGTTCATGCTAACAATTTTTTTATTTGTAGGAGAATGAAGAAACAAGCAGTGGATAGGGACTACAATGTTGGTTTTTTGGACCCACAAGTATTCTCGTCCACAATGATTCAATTCCAGACCAAAGCTGTAACAGAAGCAATTAGAAAGGCTATGAACCACGACTTCGTGGTGGGTGCCTACAACACCGGTGGCCACTGGGTACTAGTGATCATTGCTCTCAAGTGGAATGTTGTTTGGTATTTAGATTCTGCTAAAACTTGGCCAAAGCGAAAGTTCAGGGATGTCATACAAGTTGTGAACTGGTAAGAAGTTTTTGTTACAAAAATTGCATCTAGTAATATTTCTAATCAATATTGCTGATCATGCAGGGCCTATTCAGAGCACATGGAGAACATGAAAACAAAGTCAAAAAGCAAACCTAAACTCACGCACAAGACAGAGTTTCCTGTAAGAGCGAGACTTTTTTGTTATCCCTTCATATGTATTTGGTACTGTCTTAACTTGTGTCATTTTGGTACCTTCATGCAGTGCGCTTAGCAGCCATCGGGGAGCTTATTGTGTGGATTCTATGTTGCAATGAACATGTTGGACCTAATCTGTGACATAAGGTTCATGAAAAAGGCTTCTGTAAGTATACCTGCTCAGCCTTGTCTCTGCTCATAGTTTCCATTTGATTTTAGAAACTGATTTTTACTTGTATTGTCATAATAATTGTATTATGCAGGATTACAAAGTTACTGTTGACATCGGATTTTCACACCTGACATGCTGAGTCAGATGGTGACGTGGTTGAGACTGCAGTGGGCCCGTTGAATGGTCAAACAGAAGATGACAGAGAAGGAAGCCGATGCTGAAGAGGAGTCCGATGAAACAAGAAGTTCGATCTGATGATGGAAGAAGGGCGTGTCGGCTAAGAAGGAAGCGTATCAGATGCGGGGACTATTTCCTTTTCAGAAGGCATATGAGAGTCCCGTTTTATGTTAAGCTTAGTTTACTTTATCTGCAAGATTAGTCTGGTCCGATCAGGACTCTCTATGACCAGGGTATAAATATGAACCCTCGTCCATTGTAAAAATTATTCTCACAATCAATACAACCCGGCTTCACGCCAAAAACCCTAGTAGTAGTTATCGACGAAGCTCATTGGTGGACGGGCTGCATCAGTTCTGATCTCCGGCTTACCAGTAAGCTAGTCAATTTATCGAACTAGTATAGGCTTTGAATTGAGGCGCATCGCCCTTTCTCGTTTATACTGTTCAACCGATTTATCTCTGGATAAGTCAAGATTGATATAGATTCCCTACGTCGGAGCTAGATCAACATTGATTATTCAACAGATTATCGTTTATCGGACTGTACTTTAAGCCTAGATTCCCTACGTCGGAGCTAGGTATCAAGATTAGTCTAGATTCCCTACGTCGGAGCTAGAGTAATCTTGGTTACTAAAGGCAGTTTTTTGCGGTTTGTTTGGAGTTGCCAGATTGGTTTAGATCTACGCCATGTGAATCAATTCTACTTCTTCAACGGCTTTGAGCATTGGTCTTGGTCCGATTTAAGCAATATTTATCTTACAGCATCGTTCTAGGTCCGATCCTGCTTTGTGGTTTAATCTAGTTGTTCTTTGAGTATTGCACTGGTGTAGATTCCCTACGTCGGAGCTGGATCTTTGTAATACGCTCAGATTAATCTTTGATTGTCATGTTTGGTTTAGATTCCCTACGTCGGAGCTAAATTCATCTTGATTAGTCAAAGGAAGCTTTGGTTATGCCTTATTGTTATTTGAATGTTAAGTGTGGTTTAGATTCCCTACGTCGGAGCTAGGTCATGCTTGATTATTTGATAGCATATCTTAGAATCAGAACGATCCTGTTAATGTTTTATCCGCTTATTTGCTTAATCTGGTCAACACCTGTGCGAGCATCTTGTTTAATTGACAGGTTGATGAGTTGAGTTTGACTGTCTAGCTATCTGATTTGATCATAGCTGGAGAAATCTAGATTCCCTACGTTGGAGCTAGATTTCTCTGAAAAAGTTATGGTCCGATTGGCTAGTTAGATGATCCGACAAGATGAGTCAAACTGGCAATTAGGCAAGATGGACAATGTATCGGCTTACACTTTGATTATTTGACATCTTGTTTCAAGACACAGCTGATCCATTACTTTACATATTGGCCTTGTTTTATGCTTTACTTTATTATTAAAAGGCTGATCTGTTATATCAATCAAGGTCCGATCTCGATTGGTCCGATTCTGAGGTCCGATTTGGTGTCTGATTGAGGTCCGATCACTCGGTCCGATTGACGTCATCAATGAAGTCCGATTTTGAGGTCCGATTGGTATCGGCCGACACGTGTCTGATTGGGTCTTGGCTAAAATTCGACGTTACTCCATCGTCTGAAATAGAGCCGGCACAATCAAAGAGCAATTTAACTGTTTCATTCCCTTGTCAATTTCAGGTCAAATTGACTGGCACGCTGCGAACCTGAACTGGAGTGTGGGCTGGCACTGGAGTGAAGCAGATCTCCCTGGTCTTCGTGTGCTGCACGCGGAGGATACAACCGCCGATTTTCCGCGTCAACACATTTTTGGCACGCCCAGTGGGACACGAGAAACAAATTCCAAGATGTCGTCGTCTGATGCTGAACAAGAAACTGCAGCAAGACTTGCTGCTGAAAAAGAAGCTGCTGAAAAGGCCAAGAATGACAAAAACAAGACGCCTGAGGCGGCCATTCCAATTACGAAGGCCGATCTGTCTAAAGCTCAATTGGATGCAGTTCAGGCTCAAATTGATGCATTTGAGAAGCTCTGTCTTGGCCAGTTTGGGCGTAATCGTTCAGGCCCTATACTCAAAGGTCCTCTCCCAGATCCAGAGTTGATCAAGAAGACAACTGAAGCTCGGGAGTACCAGGTCAACATGACAGAGATGATTCACCAGGCTGTTCATCATGCATTGATCAATCAGTCAGGCACCTTGGTGAATTCTTTGATAATCTCATCAAGAAGGCGGTGGATGATGCTATTTGCTTGAAAGGTCCAGTGTTTATATCAGATTCTGCAGGGGCATCAGGATCAGGGAAAGGCAAGAGACTGTGCAATGACCGTTGCTCCGCAGATTCCGATTGCTCCACCACCTCCTATTGAACTGGCCAACGGTTTTCTGTTAATGGCCGATGGATCTATTGTCGGCCCACATGGAGAAAAATATGCTAGAACTCTGAACGAACAAGAAAAGCAACCTGCAGCTGCGAGGCTACGTGCAGAGATTCCTTCACATCAGCGTATGGTCGGTGATTACAATAATTATGATGGA
>CM014273.1:33092420-33113443 GCA_004135705.1 Alloteropsis semialata | reverse complement strand
GAAGCTTAGATTGCCATCAAAAGCAGATTGTCCTGAATGCAGTTTCCAGTATGAAGAATACAGAGCTTCCAAGAGAGGTCGACGATCAGTTCATGAACGGATCGGCGTCAGGATTGATGATCATCATCGAGGAGATGAAGGCCGAGTTGATGCTCATGGCCGTAAAAATATCGAAGGCCAGGTTGATGCTCTTGGCCCTGAAAAAATTGAAGAAAAGGCTCCAGTTCGGAATCGGATTAAAGAACCTCAAATGAAGCCTGGACAGTGGTGCCCGTCAGGGATTTCTAGGTCAAAAAAGAGACGCGTGCAACGCTTGCGCTATCATGAGCAGATTCAGGAGCAGGAATTGGCAAAAGAAAAGAAGACATGGCGCGTCAAGATGGCCAATGATGATGAAGCAAGCACATCGGCCGCAATAAACATGGTTTTGATGTTGCCTTTTGATTTTGCTGCTCCTGATGAACAGGACGATGATGAGGTCAATTATGAACTGGAGGAAGCCGCTGCATGCTTGGTTCTGGATTCAGAGAAAGCTATCTTTGAGAAACCAAATGCAAATGGGCATCGGCATCTGAAGCCTCTGTACATCAAGGGATACGTTGATGGGAAGCCGATGACCAAGATGTTGGTTGATGGAGGAGCTGCAGTTAATCTCATGCTTTATTCCACGTTCCGCAAATTGGGAAAAGGGATTGATGATTTAATCAAGACCAATATGACGCTCAAGGACTTTGGCGGAAACGTTTCAGAGCCTCGGGGGGCAATTCATGTTGAATTGACCATCGGCAGCAAAACATTGCCGACTACCTTCTTTGTGATTGATGGCCAAGGTTCTTACAGCATGCTCCTCGGGCGAGATTGGATTCATGCCAACTGTTGCATTCCATCCACGATGCACCAATGTTTGATTCAATGGCAGGGCAATAATGTGGAGATCGTCACGGCTGATGATTCGGTTAGCACTGCTACGGCTGAATCGACGATTTGGGAGTTCGAAGGAGTTGAATGCCTATCGGGAAAAACATGGGATGGTGACTTTCTCAAGGTGTCCGATCAAGAACTACGGCCGATCCAAACAGTCGGCTCTGAGACTTTGTTTTAAATGGATGATTGTATAGAAGATCTTGAAGACCGAGGTGAATTCGGTTTAAGCCGTAATATTGTTGAACATCGGCTGCTCATCAGATCAAGATATCGGTCACGCGAACAATGGGATTGTTGATCATTATGAATCTAGTATTGATGATGATGAAGATAAATCATGAAAATTGACTGGCTGATCCGACAAAAACAAAGGCCGATATGGATAATCAGTTCTTTCAAATATGTATTTGATAGTTCTTCTTATAAATTGAATCGGCCTGATTATTGTTTCGCCTTGGGGGGCAAGATTCGAGTTTACTTGTACAATGGTATTACCCTAACACATGGGTCAATTTGTAAAGCCGATGTTACGCGTCAGGCTTAGAAGCCGATAGAAACAAAAATCGCCTCAAGAAACAAAAAATAAGAGCCGATGCGATATGCATCCCCTTAAGGATTATATACAACAAAAGAAGAGTATATTACATCATTAAGCCGCTCGATGGCGGAGCAGGCTATCAATGTATCAGACCACTTGGTGAGACAGGCAAGTCTCAGTGTTCAAGGCTGCAGGTATTTAACTATCAAATCAAGAGCAGTCTGACGGATCTTGTCAACATCGGCGATGATCTTGGCATCAGCTTCAGCATTCCCTTCTACAGGCTTGATTATCTTGTGGATCTCTTTGGCGGCCTTGATATGGGTTTTATAATCTTCTTCGGCCTTCGCTTTCTTAGCTGGGAGATCATCAAGTTCTTTTTTCTTGGCCTGGATGCTTGATCGAACTTGGACAAGTTCCTGCTCTAATTGTTGTTCTCTGGCTTGAAGATTCTCAAGCTCTGACTGGATAGAAGCAGGACGAGCCGATAATTCTTCAATCAGTTTTGTTGATTCGTCAGCTTGGGCACGTTTTTCATCCCTGGCCTTGATCAGATCTTGTTGGGAGGTCCGATTATTAATTCGGCGATTGGCTTGTAACACTGGAAAGGAGTGGCCTTCTATATATACCGCCGGAATTAATACTTCCTCCAAGTCTGACGGAAGTTGACCTCTCAGAGTTTTGATGATCTGGCGAATCGGCTCTGCATCCTGGACAAGATCGATGATATTTTGGTGAAGGAGTGCAGATATATCAAGCAACTTTGCTTTCACCTCGGCAGATAGCAAGCTTTGCCCAGAACTGATTTCTTCCTCTTCAGTTTGTAGCCGATCAAAATCGACTGATATGTTCTGGCTGGTTTGAGGAGTATCTTGAGCCTGCAAAAGAGATAATTAGATATAATATCAAAAGGCTGATATGATTATATCGGGCTAAAAGACTTACTTGTTTCCAGGCTAGCTCTTGCTCGGGTCCGATTAAAGGGTTGTTGCTACCCTGAATGTTTGCTTGAGCAATCTCAAGATCCGTCAAGACATTCTGAATGATTTGGGAGAATAAGGATAAGTTGGCTATCAATTATTAAAGAAATTGATCAATGGTTATTATTACTTCTGTAAAGTTAGATGATCGGACCTGTGGAGGAGTTACTGGTTGATCTTCTTGAGAGCCTTGATCTATTTGTGCTTGAGGTGGCGGGCCTGATTGACGAGGCGACCCAGTTATAGTCCTCTCAGATGAAGATGAATGACCCGAGTGCTCTTGGATTGGGCTTGACTGCATCTAAATAGGGCTTGATGATTTTTGTGGGTCCGATTCTGGGTCTTCCCCAGCCAATAAATTTGGAGACTTGGTCGGGCTGGATCGAGTTGCAGATGATTGTCCAATGGTCTGATTTTGCAAGAAAATTAGTTTCGATAAAAAAGATAATTGAATTTGATGAAATTTTAAAAGACTTACCAGAGTAGTCTTTGGACGCTTGACAATTTTGGAGGACACTGACTTCTTCCTTTTCCTACTGTCACTAAGAGCCGACAGTAGGTTGCCAATGGTTGGGGAATCACAGCCGATCCACGGATCTGGCGAGATGTTGCTATAAAGGACCGGCTTCCCAGATTGAGTCACCGATGGGGGAGAGCGGTCAATGTCCTAACAAAAAGGAAGATTCAGATTTAACCAATTAAAATGATGTAAAGAAAAGGGGCAAGCTTGCAAATATTACCTCTTGTCTGCCCTTGAAAGTAGGGTGCATCTTCCGAACATAATTCTTGCAGGCGATGCAGAATAAATGCTGACGCCATTCGGCCCACCATGTGTTGAAGGTCCGATGAGCCATGAGACTGATTGCCCAAGTGTCCAGATTGGTTTGATCAAGGGGAGGCTCGAACTCCAGAAGGCGATTCCATTCTACACCAGAATCAACTTTTCCCCTTGGGAAGATCCGATCGGTTAAAACTAGATGAGGCGGGAGCTGTCCAATGCCAAACTGACGAGCGACCAGATTTGGATGATAGTACTCGTAAGATGATTGTCCTGGCTTGCTCAGACTGAGGCCGATCGGGAGGAATTGAGCATTGATACAGGTTCGGAAGATGGCAAGGGCTTCTGTATCAGTCTCCACGATCATGCCGAATCTGAATTTATAGGATAGCTCATATTCATCGGCATGATCATACAAAAACCAGAGCATTTTGTCATCAGCAATACCTCTGTAAAGAAGAGCAAAATACTTGGAAGATTCCTTGCCCGATAATTTCTCAGCAGGGAAACCCATGGCAGCTTCACCAAGCGAAGTGCATCGGCGCCAGGTGATCTCTTCCGATTCAGGCTTGCTTTCTGGGAATTTGATCTTTCGAAAATCTACTTTGACGGCCTTGCTCAGATGTAGCATCAACCACATCTGAATGAACCACCATGGCCCGCCAAGGTTGGTGATGGGTGATCCGGTCCTCAGGCGCTTAGCAACTTGGTGAAGCAGATTGTATACTGCTCCTAGGAGATACTGGCCGAGGTTGATGACATGATTACTTGCCAGCGATTCGGCCAAATGTTGAAAATTGGCCGTCGGACCAAGAGTAGTGCCACAGAAGAAAAATCTATCTAGCCACATGTTCAGAAAGGCCGCATGTTCACGATCAGTTACCGGTCCGGTCCGATGATGACTCTCCATATATCCTTTCCAGCCGCCACAGTTTTTAGTTTTGAAGTGGTGACTTAACTTGACATTAAGTCTGAGAGGAAGCTTGTTACTGGTGACGTTGAGGCCGAGGAGCATGACCACATCGAGCAATGTTGGGGTCATCGGACCATGACCGAAGATGAAGGCATTCATTGCATCGGACCAAAAATGCGATGCAGCAATCAGGAGGTTCTCATTCTTGGCAATAGGTCCGATGCTGAGGCCAATACATTGGGCGATGTCTGATCTGTCCCAGATTGCAGATTTGGAGGCCGATACTCTCAGATACCAGTCTTTCCACCCGGGGAGAACCGTCGGCCAGGAACGAAATGCATTCTTCCAATCTTCAAGATCGAATCCGGAAGTTTTGAATGGAATGCGCAAGGTTTCCAAATTGATAATCTCGGTGGGGTCCGGATCTCCCATTGGACCAAGAAAATAAACCCCATGAACATCGCCTACAGGGATTAGGGTTTGGGCACGAATGTCCTAGAAGAAGGTTACGAAATGAGGACAAGATTTAAAAGCCGAGTTCCAGAAGATGCGGAAAATAAAATCGGATTCAGTTAAGAATACCTCCGGGATTGGATGACGCACTTCTCCTACTGATGGTCCTGCGGGCGTCGAAGAGGAACCTGAGGCGAAGAAAGTCGATGAAGAGGAGGCTGAGGAATTTGCTGCTGCCGCCATTGTCGAGCTTGAGGCTGCCGCCATTGTCGAGGTCATAACCGTCGCCATTGTTGAGGTCGTGACTGCAGCCATAGTGGAAGGCATAGCAGATGGAGAACCTGCTGGAGCAGATGCGGAGATGAAAGCAGATGTAGAAGACTGGAGGGCGCCCATGGAGGATGATTGAGCCATTTGATTCAGTTTTGATGTAGGTTTGAATGAATATGAATGGTCGCTCGAGAGAGAGGAGGAAGAAGATGAGCAGTGTAAGTTCTCGGCAAGGAAGGGGAAGTGAACAACGTGGCCGGCGGCGGTAATTTTATAAGGTGAAAACGGCTATGGCTCGAGAATCGAGGAACGGCACAGTACAAGGATGGAAAGTTTCGGCACGAAAATCGGTGGAGGAGTTATGATGACAGATACGAATTTTGGAACAAAATGATATTTTATTCCAAAATTGGGGGCATGTGTTGACACCGGATTTTCGCACCTGACATGCTGAGTCAGATGGTGACGTGGTGAGGTTGAGACTGCGCAGTGGGCCCGTTGAATGGTCAAACAGAAGATGACAGAGAAGGAAGCCGATGCTGAAGAGGAGTCTGATGAGGCAAGAAGTCCGATCTGATGATGGATAAAAGAAGAAGGGCGCGTCGGCTAAGAAGGAAGCGTATCAGATGCGGGGACTATTTCCTTTTCAGAAGGCATATGACAGTCCCATTTTATGTTAAGCTTAGTTTACTTTATCTGCAAGATTAGTCTGGTCCGATCAGGACTCTCTATGACCAGGGTATAAATATGAACCCTCGTCCATTGTAAAAATTATTCTCACAATCAATACAACCCGGCTTCACGCCAAAACCCTAGTAGTAGTTATCGACGAAGCTCATTGGTGGACGGGCTGCATCAGTTCTGATCTCCGGCTTACCAGTAAGTTAGTCAATTTATCGAACTAGTATAGGCTTTGAATTGAGGCGCATCGCCCTTTCTCGTTTATACTGTTCAACCGATTTACCTCTGGATAAGCAAGATTGATATAGATTCCCTACGTCGGAGCTAGATCAATATTGATTATCCAACAGATTATCGTTTATCGGACTGTACTTTTAGCCTAGATTCCCTACGTCGGAGCTAGGTATCAAGATTAGGCTAGATTCCCTACGTCGGAGCTAGAATAATCTTGGTTACTAAAGGCAGTTTTTGCGGTTTGTTTGGAGTTACTAGATTGGTTTAGATCTACGCCATGTGAATCAATTCTACTTCTTCAACGGCTTTGAGCATTGGTCTTGGTCCGATTTAAGCAATATTTATCTTACAGCATCGTTCTAGGTCCGATCCTGCTTTGTGGTTTAATCTAGTTGTTCTTTGAGTATTGCACTGGTGTAGATTCCCTACGTCGGAGCTGGATCTTTGTAATACGCTCAGATTAATCTTTGATTGTCATGTTTGGTTTAGATTCCCTACGTCGGAGCTAAATTCATCTTGATTAATCAAAGGAAGCTTTGGTTATGCCTTATTGTTATTTGAATGTTAAGTGTGGTTTAGATTCCCTACGTCGGAGCTAGGTCATGCTTGATTATTTGATAGCATATCTTAGAATCAGAACGATCCTGTTAATGTTTTATCCGCTTATTTGCTTAATCTGGTCAACACCTGTGCGAGCATCTTGTTTAATTGACAGGTTGATGAGTTGAGTTTGACTGTCTAGCTATCTGATTTGATCATAGCTGGAGAAATCTAGATTCCCTATGTCGGAGCTAGATTTCTCTGAAAAAGTTATGGTCCGATTGGCTAGTTAGATGATCCGACAAGATGAGTCAAACTGGCAATTAGGCAAGATGGACAATGTATCGGCTTACACTTTGATTATTTGACATCTTGTTTCAAGACACAGCTGATCCATTACTTTACATATTGGCCTTGTTTTATGCTTTACTTTATTATTAAAAGGCTGATCTGTTATATCAATCAAGGTCCGATCCTGATTGGTCCGATTCTGAGGTCCGATTTGGTGTCTGATTGAGGTCCGATTACTCGGTTCGATTGACGTCATCAATGAAGTCCGATTTTGAGGTCCGATTGGTATCGGCCGACACGTGTCTGATTGGGTCTTGGCTAAAATTCGACGTTACTCCATCGTCTGAAATAGAGCCGGCACAATCAAAGAGCAATTTAACTGTTTTATCCCTTGTCAATTTCAGGTCAAATTGACTGGCACGCTGCGAACCTGAACTGGAGTGTGGGCTGGCACTGGAGTGAAGCAGATCTCCCTGGTCTTCGTGTGCTGCACGCGGAGGATACAACCGCCGATTTTCCGCGTCAACAGTTACCACCAGAGCGGTAGATCAAGGAGCACTTATGATGCTCCAAGATATGTTGTGCGAGTTCATTCTTAAGGAGATCATCGACCCAAAGGGCAACTTCTATGATGGTCCAGTAGATACCGTGTGAGTTCACTGTAAATTCAGTCTTGCAGTCATAAACTTGAAACTTGTTAAATGTGTATGATGAGGAACTTGAAACTTGATTCAGCTTTGTGATGTGAATGAACTGTATATATGTTGTGAGTATATATGTGATGTTGTGATGTGAATGACCTGATGTGTACTAGTGTATATATGTGATGTGTTTGTGATGTGAATGACCTTAGTGGCTGCTAAATCCTGGCTGGTTCTAGGATGCAGCCAGAAAAGTGGCTGCCAAATCCCTGGCTGGTTCCAGGATGCAGCCAGAAAATAGCCAGAGCTTGTGGGGGTGTGTTGACGGTCCTTATAACATAAAATCCGACCGTCACTAGGCTCAGAAACCAATAAAGATCAAGGCATAACTTAGACATTAGTATTCAAATAATAGTATACCATGCATATCTGGAATATATTTGAGTACAGGGACTACGGTGCAAAAGATGGATGAAACTGGGCACAGGTTCAGGTTGGCCGACCTGGCTAGGTCGGGCGATCTGGCCTGAGCCCCGATCAAGCCCATTTCTCACACAGGTCAAGAAGCACACTAAGGAAGGATCTTGAACATTGATTCATGGTCGGTGGAAGTTAAGGGTGAAGGATGAGCCACATGTCCATCACATGGATTGAAGGACCCACAACCAGAGACAAATGTACCCAAACCGACAGAACCCAACTGGAACTGACCTTAGGACCCACATGTAAGCCTCCCAGAGGAAGGTGGGCCCTAATGGCGGTTACGGGGGGTCGGCCGACCCAGCTAGGTCGGCCGATCCCGGCGTGCGTCTGACTCGGCCCTCCTTTGACCTACAACTGTAAACCGCTATGGAGATTACATCTGAGCCGTGAAGCGCTGAAGACGGTGGATCCAAGGGTCGGCCGACCTGGGCCCACCTCTCAACTGCCTCAACCGCCTCTGGCCGGCTGCAACCGCCTTTGTGATGCTATAAATACCTGCAAGGGGCGCTGTACTCAACACACACCAGAAGAAGAGCTCTCCTTTGCTACAAGCTTAGTCTTAGTCTTAGTAGTGATAGTCATAGTGTTAGATCTTCTGAAGGGCTTCCGGAGGAGTCTTGGTAAGTTCTAGAGTTCAGTTCTTGTATTCTCTTACTTACTTGTAATACTCTGAGCTTAATGGAAATACCTTCATACTTATGTTGTATGCCTCAGTTATACCTTATCCACTTAGTATATACTACTTATGTCTTACACCTCAATCAAGTGAATGTATGCTATGACATTGGCTCAATGTGCCTTTTGGTTGCTCTATTTATTAACGTGATAGATAGAGTTGTATCTCGTATTGCAAACATGGTGTTTGGGATATGGAATACTATTGAGGGTACCGCTGCCCCACGGATTAGTAGAGGTAGGCGGCAGGTGGTGACAGCCCTGTCCATCCTTCGTAATCCTCCACGTACGGGAGTGGGTATTAGGCCTTTATGATAAGACGTCCTACTGTCGTCCCTTGATGAGGGAACCACTGGATACCTCGATTTGTCCTCTTGCATACGATCATTGAATGAGCTTGTATAGGGTATTGTAGTATATCCAAGTTCCATAAGTATGATGCTAATGAACCCTTATTAATCTTCACTAGTGTACTATACTAACTAAGACTAACATAATGATGAGTAATGAACTTCTGTGTGTCAACCCATTCATTCACTTCTATATCATTTACCCCTGTTTAGATTATGGTACATTAATATTGTTGTACGTAAGAGCATTGGATGGCACATCTCTCTCTTAACTAAATGCTTTCCCTGCGGATAAACAAATAACGATACTCTGGAATACTCCCGGGTGAAATGCTACAACGTACTTCTGTGCACTTGTAGAATATCTGTAACGTCTAGATTTACGATGAAGTATCTCTAGTACCATTACTACTCTAAGTAGTGATGCTAAGAAATACCAACAAGCATTTCTGGCGCCGTTGCCGGGGAAGCAAGTGGTTAAAGAGATTTGAACATCCATGCATTTCGTGCAACAAAATTAATTGCCAGCAATCTAGCAGGTTTACCCTTTTTGCTCTGTTTCTCTGTGATGTGAGATAGGGTAGTGCATGACTGGTTTCCAACTACCATCCAACTACGTCGAGAACCCAAATACCATAGGAAGGAGGGTACGCTCTCGTGTCATAATCTCTCAGGTGTTCTTGTCGGAAACCGAACCAGTCATCGGAGAATCTTCCAACCAAGGAGAACAACCCGTTCCCGTAGCACCCCAACCGGAAGAAGCCATGGCCGACAGGACCATTCGTGACTACTCCGCTCCGTCCGCTGCCCAGATCCCTACGGGTCCAACAGTGGAAGTGGGGGATCATGCTTTTGAGCTGAAGGCTCTGCTTATCAACATGGTGTAGGCTAGCCCCTTCTGTGGGAAGGCCAATGAGGATGCCAGTGCTCACCTGCAGCACTTCCTGGAGGTGTGCAGTACCATCACCATCCGAGGGGTGGATCAAGAGGCCATCAGGCTCCATTTATTCCCGTTCTCGCTGCTAGGTAGAGCCAAACAATGGTTCTATTCCAACCGTGAGGCGGTGAATACATGGATCAAGTGTTCCAACGCCTTTTTGGCGAAGTTCTTCCCCATTGGGAAAACCAATGCCCTTCGGGGAAGAGTTTCCAGCTTTCAGCAAGAGTCCGGGGAGACGGTCCCGGAAGCGTGGGATCGCTTCCAGGATTACATTCTGGCGTGCCCCCACCATGGCATGCAAGAGTGGCTCCTGCTTCAGAACTTCTACCATGGGCTGTCCCAAACAGCCCGTGAACACATGGATGCTGCTGCTGGAGGGGCATTCCTCTCCTTGACCGTGAACGCCACAAAGCTTCTCATCGAGAAGATGGTGTCAAACCAATCCTGGAATGACGACCGTCTTCAGGGACGCAAACGCGGTATGCACACCGTAAAGGAGGTGGACATTGTTGGCATTTCTTAGCATCACCACTACTGGAGTGATGGCACTAGAGATGCCTTAATATAAATCTTAGCGTTACACAAGTTCTGCAAGCGCACAGAAGTACATTGTAGCATTTCACCCGGGAGTATTCCAGAGTATCGTATTTATTTCCTCAGGGAAAGCGGTTGGCAAAGTAATATATTATCCAATGTATCAACTATATCATAATCAATATACCAGAACTAGGACAGGGGATAGAATGATATGAAAGATTGGGTAGGTTGACACACAGAAGGTTTCACTGCTCAGAATGTAAGTCTAGTTAATATGAAGGTCCTAAGAGAGAACTAGGGATTCTATGTACTTCTCACAAATGGGTTACATTCCTACAAGTATATACTATACAAGCTTAATACGGGATACATGATAGAGGACAAATCGAGGAGTCGTGGGATCCCCTCATCCAAGGGTACTGTCACAATGTTTATCACTACGGCCTGCAAACGCCCAAACCTGAACGGCGAGGATTACAAGGGACGGATAGGGCTGTCACCACCTGCCGCCTACCTCTGAATACGTGGAGTAGGGTATCCCCAACGGTATTCCATAACCCAAACACCACGTTTGTAATATGAAATACATCTTTACCAATTGTACGGAAAGGTAAAGAACAATCATAGAGATTCATTGGGCCATTGCCATAACATGCATCCGCTATACTAAGGTGTAAGACATACAACTCATATGATGAACACACAAGACTAGAAGTCAAGTAACATAAGCAAGATAATATTTCCATTTAGGCTCAAAGTCTTACAAATAAGCAAAGGATACAAGATAACTAAGCTCTAGGCTTACCAAGACTCCTTCGGAAACCCGTAGAAGCTCAACTCCTAGAACTACTTCTCTACTAACTAAGACTATAACTTGTAGCAATTGGAGCTCTTCCTTCTGGTGTGTGTTGTACAGGAGGCGTGGGCACCTATTTATAGTACTTGGAGGCGGTTTAGGGTCGGTACAAGGCGGTTGAGGGCAATTGGGTCCACCCCCGGATCGGCCGATCCCTTGACGTCGCCCGACCATCAGATGCACCGACGGTACTCATCCACGGCGTAGATTTGGTCCTGAAGTCAGTGTGGATGCGCACGAGAAGGGAGAACAGCAACGGCCACAGGACGGAGTCGGCCGACCTGGCCAGGTCGGCCGACCTGGTCCAGGCGCGGTTCGCCACGTTCTTCTTCTGGGTCGCTGGAATGTGGGCCCTTGTACTCGTGGAAGATGGGTATGGATCCTTGAAGTAACTGTTGTTTCTCATGTGGGCCCATCAATCCATGTACACCTCCTTATCCTTCTTGTCATCCCTTGGATTTAACCGTCATTGATTCAACGTTCTAGATGACAAGAGTTTGTGCTTCTTCTGCATGGCCAAACCCGGGCTTGAATGGTCAGTAGGCCAGGTCGGCCGACCTGGTGGGGTCGGGCGACCTGGGCCTGGCCCTGTTTTGCTTCATATTTTGGCCCATATCTCCTGCAATCAAATAAACTCCATGTACAAGTGGAACTACATTATTTGAAATCAAATCCTACTGATTACTGTTAATTTATTTCATTTTATCATGTTGGCGTTACGAGATATTCATGACTTAACAAGTGCCAACAAACTCCCCCAAGCTAAGACCTTTGCTCGTCCCTGAGCAAAGCTTGGAGAGTTAGGAATTTAGGATCAGAGTTTTGCTTTCTTCCCAAGAGATATTTTCAACAAGAAAGTAATTCATGACTTGATTAAGTTGGCAAAGATCAAATTACTCCTTTTTACCTTATCACTCATGGGGCCTTTTAGCTTTTTCTTCATCTTGAGCGGTTGAAAGCTAGAACAACTTAGCAAGAATGCCCCCCACATCTTAGATCCACCTTTTCTCTGGAGGTTTTTTAAAGAAACTTTTGTCGAAGAAAACAAGGCTCCTCAAGTGACTCGCAAGTCGCTCATTTGTGTTTATCTCCTTACCATCACTCCTCTCACTTTCCCTCAATAGCATAGACAAGCGGGGTTCATAAATGGGAAACTTTTATTTCACACAAGCATTGCTTCTTTTGTTGAGTCAAATCCAGGATCAATGAAGAATTAAATCATACACTCAAATCGAAGTGTGCAAGTGTGGATATGTGGTAGTGGGAAATAAACTCCTTTAGGAAATTTTTGCTATAAAGCTTGGCTCCCTATATATATATATTTTTTTTCATGGACTACACATGTGCCCATTTCTCTTTTCTCTCTCTTTTTTTTTCATGGACTAGACTTATGTCCATATATTTATTCTCATTTTTCTTTTATAGGGAGCCTAAGCCTTATGACTAGAAATATTTTTGGAGAGAAATCCCTTTGTTCTGGAGTACTTTATTCTAGTGAACAATTGCTAGGCATGTTGTGCGTACTCCCAGAGTTGAAATATCACACATATGGTGGCGTGTACGTGACTCCGATTTTAAGAGCATGAAATAAATCTCACAAAGATCACAATGAACTTGACAAAACTCAAAGTAATTGCACATGCTTTTTGTAAGTGGTTGGAATAAGAGGCTGTGGTAGGATTTCACTCTTCACTGAGGAGCCTAGAATTTTGTCCTTTTTGAAACAAATCTTCCAAGATCAAGTTTCACTCAGATAAGTAAAGCAATTCTAGCTTATTATATCATAGCTCCCAACAACCTAGAATCAAAATCAGCATTTGCTACCCACAAGTTTTAAGTTTCCAAGGAAATCATTAATTTAAGCCAACAAATTCAAGACACAAATGACTGCCTTATTGAGACTTGTATAAAAGGGGAAGGTCATAGCAAATGTTCATCACTTCCAAACAAAGCTTCATTTTTCATTCATTTCCATTTTCATCATTTTTTTTAACATAAGCAAAAGGAAAACAAAAAGAAAGGTTTAGACAACTTACCTGTACGGGGGTCCTCCCCCAAGCTGGACTTTACTGCTGGCGATAACGAGGGTCGTTCGGGTCGAAACCTTGGAACCGAAGGTAGGCATTTAGGTTCTGGTTGCCCGCCTGGATGCTGTTCTGGAGGGTGTTGAAGTTCTGTGCTGACTGGTCCCACCAAGCTTGCGACTGCTGCACATGGTGGGTTAACGTATCATCAATACGGTTAGTGGTTACCTCAAGGGTTCCCATGCGATTGGATAACCCATCCATGCTGCTGCGCAAGTCTCTTGCCGAAAATGATCGTCGGGCGTCGAACGGAGGAGGGCCGCTACTTGAGCTGGACGACTGATAATAGCGCGGGTCTTGGGGGTTCCATTGTGCGTACGGCGCTTCTTGCCATCCTGAACCTCCGGCCATGTATGGTGGAGGCGGCTGCGGCTGCTCCCAGTTCGATCCTTCAGGTATGTACGGCGGAGTTGGAGGCTCCCATGTTGACTGTACCTGCGGCATTCCGGCTTCTCCCCGTCGGGACATGCTTCTAGTCACCCTTCCCGACACGCTTTGCCTGCCTTCCTGTTGCAACTCCAACAACAATGTTTTGCATCTGTACAACCAGTATTCCGGTGCTGGCAACGGAATTCTGGTTGTACTATTATTATAGACCATAATAAGCTTTTGGTCTATGGCATGTGTAACAAGATGACTCTGGATAAAATGGGCCTCATCCAGAGTTGGACGAGGCTGCGGAAGGAACTCAACTCGGTAACTATCTAGCAAGCCCATTGACTCAAAAATGTGGGTAACCAAAGATGTACATTCAATGGGACCTTGCCTCTTAAAAACACCCATCCATTGATCAATCATGAAAACCACAGGTGAAACTTTTATCTTTTTAACCATTGCATATAATAACTTCAATTCATCAACGCGAACAATTCGTAGATCATTCCGAGGAAACAAAGTCATAGCAATCCAACGGTGCATGAAACGGAGAGTGGGATTATGGATGTGGCTTGTTCTAGGGGGAGTGCCATCTGTAATACCCGAGATATCCCGCCAAAAGGATTCTCTAACAAAAAGCCTCAACACTTTATCAACTTCCAAACTACAACGCTTGTTGAAACCCAAATGGATACTAAGCTGCTTCCAAGAAAGGAAATAATCTTCTCTTAAAAAGTGAAAAGTAATCCCTTCCTCAGATTTTCTCAAAGTGGCAAGGAATTGGATTGTTAACAAACGACAACCATCCTCATTAATGCGCGCAAAATCTGACCAACCTACCGCATTCCAAACGGTTTCAAAATCAGTGGCCATACCTGATTTCTCCATGAGTTCACTTGTGAACACACGTGTGTGATCAAAAGTGCGACCCAGAAGAATGTGATATGCCTCCAGTTCGAGACCCCCTTCGATGTCGAGTTGATCGTCGGAGATGAACGCCGGGCGAGGATCGTCTTCGTTTTGGTTGCTGCTGGAGCTGTCCCCGTTCCCATCTCCATTTCCACCGCCACCTGCAGATGTGGCGCCAGCACCGGTGTAGTAGTACTGATCTTCGGAAATCTCCATGGAGTGCTGGCTGCTTCTCCTTTCCTCGGAACCACCGGCTGATTCCATAATCTCCGTATTGGAGGAAATCAGCTCAGTGCTCCCGGAATGGTGGCTTCGCCTTGAGCTTGATCCCTTGATCTTCTTTGCTTTCTTCACCACTCCTCGGACGAAGTTCATGATTCCTGCACAGAGAACAACAAGCAACAAAAACGACACTTGGAAGACAAAAGGATTAGCGTTAGCTAGTTAGCCGTCCAAGAATTAGTCGTTCTTGCGGGGCGTGGTTGCCTCCACAAAAGTCGTTCTTGTGGGTTTTGACACACCACAAACAAGCCTTCTTGTGGGATTTTGGTTACCTCCACAATACGTTCAAGAATTTCAGCATAATAGTGACACCGTTATGCAGGAATGAAGTCCATTTTTAATTGGGTTTTCAAATTTTTATTGATTTTTCAAACTTAGGAGCTAAACACTTAAGAATCTAACAAAGGGAGAGGAGAAACTCCGAGGGCGAAACGCAGCTCGGGTTGGGGCGAAGTGATCAAGCTGCTGGCCAAGGGTTTTTATAGTCGGAGCTCACCCCCGATCGGCCGACCAGGTGGGGTCGGCCGACCCTCCCGCAGAGGCAATTTGGCCGAGCACTTGATCACAATGCGTTGGATACCTGGTGGCTGCAGTGAGAGTTGAAAACTTTGCAAAAGACGATGGAGTGAGTCGGGCGACGTGAGCTGGTCGGCCGACCTGCTATGGCCACCGTTGAATGCGTCCTTTGGAAATTATGATGGGCAGCTATGGCAGTCTATGATGGGAATTGAGTGCTCTGCAAAGGCCAAAGATAGGAATCGGCCGACGTGCCCTGGTCGGCCGATCGGTGCTCAAGTTCGTTCAGGCCTAGCCTTTGTAGAGTGGCACATGGTTCAATGGTGTGATAATTTCGGGGTGTATGGGTAGTGGTGGCCAGGTATCCGAGGAGAAAAGAAGTGAATGGCTCCAAAGCTTTAAGTTTTACATGCATAATTTTGTGGAAAAAAACAAACATGCTTTGGGAAATCAAAATGCATTGTGAAATAAACATGGGGTACATACCGATGTACCTACCGGCTAGGACTCATTATTTTTCCGTCCGTCGAGCGCAGACGTCTCCAAGAAATGATTTAACCTGATGATCTGGCCTCCGCATTTGAAGATGATGCGAAGGCTTTGCAACGCCAATCCTGTTCTGTTTTCTTCACACAAGATGTTGATGATGTTATTGTCTTTAGAGCCTTGACACTTTGTGTGAATTCCTTGGGCAGGGGCAGGAGTGGCTCGCTGTTGGTGACTGGTGGTTTTTGTGGCTTCCATCCATAAATCACCTTGATTTCGGGTCCGTCATACTTTTTGTTTAGTTCTTTCTTGTTTCCTGCATGGTTAGCCAAAATCTCCCGACTGGTCTCTTGGACCACTGCAGCTAACTCGGCTGACTGGGCCTCTAGAATTTTGCTTAAGCGCAGTTGGTTTTTCACAGCTACTGACAAGGCATGGAATCTAGAGCTTAGATCATTCACCTTTCTCTTAGCAGGTATAGTGTATACGCTTCCTCCTTGCTGGGATGGGCCCCAGTTGTGTGCTAGGAATAAATCCCTGCACTGCTGCCAAGACTTCATCTTTGCCTGGTGGTTGTAGTACCACTGCAATGCTCTACCTGTTAAAGAGAATGGAAATAACCATTGCTTTGCCCTTCCTGCTAGTTGACTGCAAATTGCTGAGAAATGTCGGAGATGTTCTGCTGCATCTGTTATGGCCTTTCCGTTGAATGGCTTGGCTTGCACCATGGTGAAGTACGTTGAGTCGATCATGAGAGTTTCAGTTGCCATCTTGGTGCAAAAGTACTTCGAATTCAACCGACAAAATTTGGGGGATCAATGGGGTGCTCTCTTCTAGGTGGAAGAGTTCTTCGGTGAATCGATGATGTACCTTCTGTTTCACACAGAGAGAAACAGAACAAGGATAAACCTGTCTAGAGATGGTAATTAATTGTGACATAGGTAAATATAGAGGTTAACATATTCTTTGTCCAATGCTTTCCCCGGCAACGGCGCCAGAAATGCTTGTTGGCATTTCTTAGCATCACCACTACTGGAGTGATGGCACTAGAGATGCCTTAATATAAATCTTAGCGTTACACAAGTTCTGCAAGCGCACAGAAGTACATTGTAGCATTTCACCCGGGAGTATTCCAGAGTATCGTATTTATTTCCTCAGGGAAAGCGGTTGGCAAAGTAATATATTATCCAATGTATCAACTATGTCATAATCAATATACCAGAACTAGGACAGGGGATAGAATGATATGAAAGATTGGGTAGGTTGACACACAGAAGGTTTCACTGCTCAGAATGTAAGTCTAGTTAATATGAAGGTCCTAAGAGAGAACTAGGGATTCTATGTATTTCTCACAAATGGGTTACATTCCTACAAGTATATACTATACAAGCTTAATACGGGATACATGATAGAGGAGTCGTGGGATCCCCTCATCCAAGGGATCTCCTTGACCGTGAACGCCGCCAAGCTTCTCATCGAGAAGATGGTGTCAAACCAATCCTGGAATGACGACCGTCTTCAGGGACGCAAACGCGGTATGCACACCGTAAAGGAGGTGGACATGTTGGCCGCCAAGATGGATCTTATTATGAAGCGCCTTGATGACCGCACCTAGGATGGAGGCGCCGACAACGAAGGGCCACTGGACTCACACATGATGTGTGAAGTCTGTGGAGAAACTGGCCACTCGGGGAACAACTGCCCCGAGACACAAGAGGAGGTACAATTTGTGAACGGCAACAACGGGTACCGGCCTCAAGGGAACTGGAATCAGCAACGCCCATTTTACCAGGGAGGTAACAATAATAACTCTTTATCCAATCAACCTTCCCTTAAAGATCTTGTCCTTGGACAGGCCAAGATTAATGAGTCTATTTCCAAGAGGCTTGCTGTTAATGACAAGGCTCTGGAGGGCATAAACTCTAAAATAGAAAGTTTGTCCTCCACCTTCCAAAGCCAGCTGAGTTTTAATAAGATGTTAAAAACCCAATTAGCTCAGTTAGCTATCACTGTTCCGTCTGGTGATAAGGGGCGAATTCCCGGACAACTGGATTCGTCCTTTGAAAATGTTAAGGCTGTGTCCACGAGGAGCGGCAAGGCTACTCGGGACCCGGTTCCCCCTAACCATGCAGAGAAAACAGCAGCACCAAGAAAGAAGATTCCCACGGTGGAAGAAGAGCCAGAAGCCGAACTAGCACCAGCTGGACAGACCGCGCCGCATGAGTTCTACGACTCCAACGTCTTGCCATTCCCGCAGCGTCAAAAGAAACCATCCGCGGACGAGCAATTCGCCAGGTTTGTAGAAGTTATACAAAAATTGAATATACATGTGCCTTTGCTGGATGCTATGCAGGTACCGACTTATGCAAAGTACTTGAGGGACATTCTCAACAACAAACGTCCACTCCCAAGTACCGAGGTCGTAAAGCTGACTGAGGAGTGCAGCGCAGCAATCCTAAATAAAGTCCCGGAGAAGAAGGATCCAGGATGTCCCACCATCACATGTACAATTGGGACACAACACTTTGAGCATGCACTCTGTGATCTAGGGGCAAGTGTCAGCGTAATGCCAAAGGTAGTTTTTGACCGCCTTAACTATACTACCTTGTCTCCTACTCCCATGAGACTACAGTTGGCCGACTCCACGGTTCGCTACCCGGAGGGGATAGCCGAGGACATTCCGGTGCGCATCCGGGATTGCTTCGTTCCTATCGACTTCGTGGTACTGGACATGGACGTGAGCAACGATTCGTCGCTCATCCTTGGGTGACCTTTCTTGAGCACAGCAGACGCTCACATTAATGTGGGTGCTGGAGAGATCCAGCTCAACATTAATGGAAGGAAGGAGAAGTTTGAGTTCAGGCCAAAGGTGGAGCAATGCTCCATGATCAAGATCAAGTACGGGAGAAACAGTTAGAACGTCAAAGAGGTGGAGGTGACGCCTCCAGAGAAAGAAAGCCTAATTAAGTTCATGGAGAAGTTCTGGGAGAAGGATTTCCCTATCCGGTATTATGCAAAACACAACAAGAAGTCTACACGAGGTGCAAAAGCACAGACAAGGAAAACACTGGAACAAGCTGTCGACCGCCAGAAAAAGGTAAAACAGATATGGCGGGTTAAATCATCTGTATCCTCATCTCCAGGGTCAGATGCTGCTTCGTCAAGTTGAATCCTACAAAGGAGACGTCTTCGCTCGATGACATAAAACACGAGTCCTGCACCGACAGGTATATCGGTGTCAACAGACTAGCTTGGGGGAGGACCCTCAATCAGGTAAGTTCAGGTAAGTATTGTTGAATACAGTTTTTCGTTCAAATAAAGTTAGTAAATGAGAGCCATCCATGATAATCCCTTGAATGTTTTAAGTCCATGCTTAAATCTTTTCCTTTGGATATGATGAAAAGTTGCTCTTATTTCTCTCTTGTACCTATGTTTCAACCTGTTATTCTCTTAAGTTTTGAGTTTGCTGGTTGAGCATGATCTTTTCTGTTATCTTGTCTATCTGTGGGTAGCATAAGCACGCTCTGGTCTAGGTTGTTGTTAGCTAAGATATGATAAGACCTGAGTGCCCTAAGATCTTACTAAGCTAGACTTGATAAACGGAGTTTTCTCTTTTAAAATAAAAACAGAGAGTTCCTTATGGTGATTAAATTCCCTACCAAAGATCATAATGTTTTAAATGCCTACATAAGCAACTTGTTTTGCAATGAGTTTTGTCAAGGTCACTGTGATTCTTAGAGATTTACTTCATGCTTTGAAAACCAAGATCACGTACACACCACCATATACATGTTATACTTCTATTCTGGAAGTAAACATCACGCCCATCCATCTACAAAATAAAAGCTCTACATAAGGTTTGGTACTCTTCCCTAACTTTATTGCAAAAAGAGACATGGAGCTTATGAAAAAAAAAGAGAGAGAGAGCAAATGAAGGCTCTTGGTTCAAAAATAAAGCCATGTCTCTAAAAGCAACTTTATAAAAAGGGGAAGAGGGACCTGTAAAAAAAAAGAAGAGCTATCATTTGCTATGCCATTCACACACATGCACATCTTGGTTTGAAGGTATGATTTATTTCTCCTTGAATCTTGATTTTGACTTTACAATATGTGCATTGCAAGTATGCAATATAGCTCTCCTAGCACAAGCTCCACTCCAATGAGTGATATGAGAGTTGAGAGAGGAAATTGGTAAGGAAATACGCCATGAGTGACTTGAGAGTACCACCTAAGGAACTCCACCTTTTGAAAATCCCAAAACCTCCGGTTTGATTGTCAAGCAAGGTAGAAGGAAAGGTGCTTGGTCTAAGTCATTCTAGCCATCAACCGCCCAAGACAATGAGAAGCTACAAGCCCCATGGAAGGTCAAGGTAATAAGGGAAGTTTATTTTACCAGCTTATTCAATCCTTGGTAGAATATCTTGCTGAACCACTGGTACTTTTGAGGAGTAATGAGGAAGCAACTCCTGATCCACTGAGCCTAAAAGTTCTAATCTTTGCTCAGGACGAGCAAAGGTTAAGCTTGGGGGAGTTGTTGACGGTCCTTATACCATAAAATCCGACCGTCACTAGGCTCCGAAACCAATAAAGATCAAGGCATAACTTAGACATTAGTATTCAAATAATAGTATACCATGCATATCTGGAATATATTTGAGTATAGGGACTACGGTGCAAAAGATGGACGAAACTGGGCACAGGTCCAGGTCGGCCGACCTAGCTAGGTCGGGCGACCTGGCCTGAGCCCCGATCAAGCCCATTTCTCACACAGGTCAAGAAGCATACTAAGGAAGGATCTTGAACATTGATTCATGGTCGGTTGAAGTTAAGGGTGAAGGATGAGCCACATGTCCATCACATGGATTGAAGGACCCACAACCAGAGACAAATGTACCCAAACCGATAGAACCCAACTGGAACCGACCTTAGGACCCACATGTAAGCCTCCCAGAGGAAGGTGGGCCCTAATGGCGGTTATGGGGGGTCGGCCGACCCAGCCAGGTCGGCCGATCCCGGCATGCGTCCGACTCGGCCCTCCTTTGACCTACAACTGTAAACCGCCATGGAGATTACATCTGAGCCGTGAAGCGCTGAAGACGGTGGATCCAAGGGTCGGCCGACCTTGGGGATTCGGCCAACCTGGGCCCACCTCTCAACTGCCTCAACCGCCTCTGGCCGGCTGCAACCGCCTTTGTGATGCTATAAATACCTGCAAGGGGCGCCGTACTCAACACACACCAGAAGAAGAGCTCTCCTTTGCTACAAGCTTAGTCTTAGTCTTAGTAGT
>CM014273.1:33062382-33091410 GCA_004135705.1 Alloteropsis semialata | reverse complement strand
GCGCATTATTGGTAACGCATATCTGTAACGGTCGGAACTAAATGGCTGTTACGATATAGAGGATTTTGTAACGGTCCTTAGTCTCCAACCGTTACGATATCTATCTGTGGGCCCACAAAAACAACCATTTTGGGTTACTAGTAACATATTTTGGTAACGGGCATTTGTTAAAAGCGGGTTACAAATATGTGTTATCAGTAACGGGCTTTTGCCCGTTACCTTTGATCGGTTGTTAGTAACCAAAAAAGGTTAACGGGGTCAATGCCCGTTACAAATAAGGCGTTGGCGCCCGTTACCTATTTGGGGTTCTCACGTGGTGTACAACAAAAACATTGGGCGATGCGCGTTCTGAAATCAGCTCAGTACAGATTGCAGTGCTGGAATAAAATAGGTATAACTCTCTTGTTCGGAATCCGTTTTGGGCAAATGATGATTCTTTGGAAAGATAAATTTGTGCACTTTGCAATGGAGCAATGGCTCATTACACGTTCTGCTCTGGAAGTCGAGGAAACATTTGTGAAGATGAGGCAGCAATGAAGACAACAAGCAAGGAGGTGATAAAGATACGAGGAATGATTGGGACCAAGGCTTAGTGACAATGGAAAGGGTTGAAGGTAAATTAAGGCAAGAAAGGTGAAGAAGGATAAAAGATAACCTCCAAACATATGGCGGAAGGACTTCAAGAATTACAAGATGGTTCACCATCTTTTTCCACGCTTAGCAACATGCTAAACATGGGGGAGGACTTGTTCGACGAAAAGGAAAAAGCCATATGGAGTACAATGATAATACTCACCACAAGATGCTTGTAATTCTTATTCCATACTAAGCACAATGCTTAAGCATGGGGAGGCCGCGCTACACTTCATTGCAAGCATAGAAAAGGACGGTAACTCTTCCTCAAGCTTTTCTTTGTTCATCTCCTTCTAAATGCTTGCATATATTTATGACATCGACCATAGGTTAGAAACCTTTGCATATCTCTCGCTAATAAAATGGCTACTAGGAGGACAACCTAGTTTTGTTTTTGTTTTCAATAAATAATGATCACCATCACTTTGTGCTCACCACGATGATATATTTTGAATGCTTTTGCTTATGGAATAGTGATGAAAGTTGCCGCTTTGTTCTACCTACATGATGTTGTATATGACTTGCCCTTTTGCTCTCTATTAAATGATCTTAAATTCATTAAACACTGGCTCTTTTATTTGTGGAGGTTAAATGACTAAATTCTAGACCCACATTCCTTATGTTGCTCTTTGATTTAAGTTTACCGATGACCTTATGCCTTGTATTGTTTTATTTGAAACTTGATCCTTATGCTATCTATGTTCGTGAACCTCTTGCAAAGTTCTACCTACCAAAGCCTTTACATATACATGATCTATCATAATGAAACCTTTAGAATTGCAAACTTATATTTTGATGAGTTGGATTAAGATTAATTTTTGTGGTACGAGACTAAGAGGCTGGCAATTCTGTTTTTGCGTACCTTCTTTTTGCTAGCCTTTCTATCCATGCATTGTGAGTTTCTACACCAGAAACTTTGCAAACCTCGCTAGATATCCACCCTAAACCCAAATATATCTTTTTGCGATTACCTCCTTGACCACAACCTACAATTGAGTATGGATCATTTTCTCGACAAAAATTCAGAAGAATCAAGAGCCTAATTCAGGGAACATAAATTTGGGAGGCATCGAAGAGTACGCAGCATAAAAATCAGAAGGAACGGAGGTCCACAGAGAGTGGGCCGGCCGGCCCAACACCCCTATGACGGCCGGCCTACCCCCTTTTCTCCTCTGATGGCTTCAAATTTTGACGGAAAGGAATCGATGCTCGTGATAGCCTAAGGGGGGGAGGGGGTGAATTAGGCTTTCTAAAAACTTAGCCTACCACATGCCTTCTAATTGCACAATATCAAACTAAGACAAGCTATCTAGATGTGCAACTAAGGTTCTTTTTCTAGTGTTTGCACCCACTCAAAGAGTTTTGCAACCTAGAGCAATCCTATCAAGATACTACTCTAGAAAGGAAAAGGCACACAAATCGCAAGTATGAAATGCGGAAGCTTAAGGGTTAGAGGGATGCAAACTTGATATGAAGATTTATCCCGTGGTTCGGATTACGCCTACTCCACATTGGAGCTCCACAAAGGATGTGCTCCCAGTCGCCAAGTCTTCTTTCCGGTCAAGGCCTTGAGCTCGCCACAAAGGCTCCCCAAGAGGGATGATGAGCAAGTCACCAAGATCTTGCTCTCATCATCCTACTCTCCCGGAGATCTTGATGCCGCCTCCATTACAGAGTTTCTCCACCAAGGAAGGGGTCTCCTCGTCGTCTCTTCACACTAAGCCAGAGGGTCGAAGACTTGCCGGCGAGTCTCCAAGTCTCTAAAAGGCCGGCACACCGAGATTACAAGTGTTGGTTCACTCTAGAACCAAGCACAAGGCACAACACCATGCAACTCACTCACTAGGGCTATCCTAGCTCTCTCACTCACTAAGGATGATCTATGTTGCACAAATGGTGTCTTGGATGTCTTGTAAGCGTAGATGAACTTTTTTGGACTCCAACAACTTCAAATTGCCGAATGGGGTGGGTATTTATAGCCCAAGGGGCTCAACTAGCCGTTACAAACTGCACAAAAACCGCGAACACCATATGTTCCACCGTGCAGCAAATCCTCATCGGCGGATAATACGCCATGTGCTTTTTCCAATGGTCGGATTCCTTTTTCAACGGCTACCTGCACATGCCGTATGCTTCTGGATATGTACACCGATGGCCGGCGGATCATACACCGTGCCTTTTCCTCAACCTTCACTTAACATTGTCACTGTGTAACTTGTACACCGATTGTCCGCGAGGTTCGACGTATAATATGCCATATAGAAATCTTCAGCTTCTGGCTTCATCCAACTCGCCGTATGTTCCGCTCTTCATGTGAACAGTGGTAGCGGATAATACGCCGTTGCTTATCTTCGGGACCCTCCACACGCCGTAGCCTTCCAAACTTGTACGCCGTGTCCCACCGTATAAGCCGTTGCTTTTCTTCACGAGCTTCACACGGCGTACGCTTCTCAATATGTACGCCGATGGTCGGCGTATTGTATGCCGTGTACAACTTCTGTGGGCTTATCCTATTCAATCAACTCAAGCTCTTTCCATGATTGCATATGCCAATACCACGTCATAAATGCTTCAAAATAAGAGTCTCTGGTTTTTTGGCTATGCTTTGGAATCATTCTTGGGACGTAATTTCCCATGTACATTACTTAACAAACATATTAGTCCCAAAGACTATGTTGTCATTCAATCACCAAAATCACAGTATAAATAGAACATAGGGCCATTTTCGTTACAATCTCCCTCTTTTTGGTGATTGATGACAACACAATCAAAGCAAGTATAAAACATGCAAAAATTGACCAAGTTGATGCTCTTACACTTGCTTGAATGCTTACCACTCTTCTTATTAGATTAGGGAGCCAACTTCCTTACAATCTCCCTCATATAATTTGAAATAGCACCATGGGTGTGACCTCCCCCTAAGTCCAACATCTCCTTTATGACTTCTCCCCCTACATGTGTCCTTGCCCTTTCTCATGATTTCTCCCCCTATCTTATGAGGTCTTGTACATTAAGCTTGCTTTGATCCAAACTTCTCCCCCTTTGGAATCAAATCACCTAAAAGGACCTATCAAAAACATCATAGCTCATAGATGGAATTAGTAGCCTAGAGAGTTAGTCAAGTATCACTTGAAAATAGATGACAAGGGAGAACAAGTGTGATACTTAGATTGGAAATGTATGAGCACATAGCCTATGAACTTAGATATGAAGATCATAAACTCTATAGGTCATGGCTCAATATGCATGTAAGCACAAATTTTGTATAATCATACATATAGAGTTGTAAGATCACATTGTGAGTGAAGCACATTCTCTATGTATGATATGCACGGCATAAGGAGACATTAAGAATAAGCTTTATAAACAAGTTAGTCTCCAAAATCACAATCTATAAGCTAAGCTCCTCCTATATGTGTGCATTTAGTGTTTGAATCACTATCAAGTGTATGCACATTGTTTTGAACAACAAATGGGAAGATAAGCTTATAGCTTGTGGTCATAGTACTAAATTCATACCTTGTGAAGCTCATGTACCATGAAAGTAACCAAGTGTAGAAAACCTACATAAACTTTGCAAACCATGTAAGTTGCTCATAGGTTAGAGTGCATGGCACAAGCAACTTACCATAAGATAAATACTCTAGATATTGCAAGAGATACCTCATGAAAACAAGAGATATGAAAGGTAGCACATGCAAATCTAGCAAGGTAAATAGGCAAAGAATTTGATTGCATTACCATTACCTCATTTACCTTTTGTGTGGGGGATTTGGGCAAAAGATGCCCAATCTTGCAAGCTTCGCTACTTGATGTGATCTTCCTTCTCTTCTTGTGAGCCAAGCCTCCAAATCCCTCGAAGCCGATCCTTGGGCTTCAAGTATCCTTTGGAACCCAAACCTTTTGGGGCCCTTTCATGTTTTTGATAACTTCCTTGGGCACCCAAATGGGTTTGTTCCATCCCCACTCCTTCATCTTGGGCTTCCCAACTGTGCTAGCAACAACCTTGCCATTAGCTTTTTTCTTAAGGATATAGGTGTTGGCTTTTACCTTGTTCTTACGGTTGGGCTTGGTGTAGATGAGGGAGCTCTTGATGGTGGTTTTGGCCTTCTTCTTCTCACTCTTGGGCGTTGCCTTGACAATTGGGCATTGATAGAATTTGTGGCCCTCTTCATAGCACTTGAAGCAAGTCATGGTTGCTCCCTTCTCAAGCTTGTTCACCATGTCATCACGGTTATCTTGAGAAGGTTGGACATTGCTCCTAATGCTCTTGCCCTTCAAGTTTGCCAAGATTTGCCTAAGACTCTCCATTTCTCGCTTGAACTCTTTATTCTCCTTGGCAAAGAGATCATCTAGTGTTTCTTCAACAATTTTCTCAAATCATTTCTCATTGCAAGGGGGTGAGCATGATTCATCAATTAAATCAATGCAAGAAGTAGAGGCATCAACCTTGGAGATAGGAATATCACAAGGAATAGTTTGCTCCAAGTTCAGCAAAGAGTCCTTAGATTATTTGTTAAGGCTCTCAATTTTGAGTTCTTCAAGCTCCTTGCTAAGCAATTGGTATTTGCATAACAATTTATCAAAATTGGAAGCAAAGAGTTCAATAAGATCATTGAGAGCCTTATTATATTTGGTTAATTTCTTAAGGCCTTTTTGTTGTTCATGAATCAAGGAGAGAAGCTTAGCAGGGGATTCATCATCGGAATCGCAATTGGAGTCATCACTTGCATCGCTTTCCATATCTTTGGCCATGAGGCATAATTATGATGAGGGAGAGGAGCTCTTGTTGTTGAGTGTATCATCACTCACCCATTCCCCAAATGTGGTGAAGGCTGTATGCTTGTACTCCTTCTTCTCCTTCCTCTTCTTCTCATACTTGATCTTCTTGATCATCATGTGTTGATGATGCTTCCCATCCTTGATGTGGACCATGTACCCCATCGAGTTGATCTTCTCCACGCTCTTGACCAACTTTTTAACTTGTCTTTGGAGTTCGAGGGACATCTCTTCACCATCACTATCACTTGAGGAGGCTGCTTCTTCTTCTTCTTCTTCTTCTTCACTTGAGCTCTCCTCCTTCTTCTTGCTCTTCTTCTTCGCTTGGTTGCTCGCAAGAGCAATGCTTGGAGTAGGTGAAAAGATCTTGGCATTGGCTTGATTCCATTTCTTAGCTCAAAAGCCATCACCTTGTTGAGGACTTGATTTGGTGTGCACTTGGTGAGATCTTTCTCGTAGAGAATGGCTATTACCACATCATAGTTCGGCTTGCGAAGGCTATGTAGGATCAACCGAATGATGCCCATGTCGTCAATGTCATTGACACCTAAAGAATTTATCTCATTCACAAGCATGGTTAGGCATGAGTACATTGTTTGTACATCCTCATGCTCAAGTTGTTTAAAGTTGTTGAGCTTATCCTTGAGGGCATGATATTTTTTATTTGCCACATCCTTTGTGCCCTCATGGTTCTCAAGAATAGTCTTCCACAACTCACAAGCATTTTTGCATGTGAATACACGATTGAAAATATCATCACTAAATGAAGACAATAAGATGCTCCTAGCAGTAGAATCATGTTGCATTTCACCTTTGGAGTCATTTTTTCTCCGTTCACTAGTCACACGCCAAACATCAAGCCCCTTTGCTTGAAGGAAAGCTTCCATGAGAACTTTCCATCTTTGAAATCCCGTGCCATCAAAATGTGGAGGCATTCCTAAGAGATCCATCCTCTCCCCAACGAGCTAACTCACTAGGCGGTGAAGCCTAACCGATTCAAATGAGCCGGTTTCACAAATTGCCAATTGAATGGGCATTTCTTGTGAAAGATGTGAGTCCTGGATCTGATACCACTTGAAAGGAATCGATGCTCGTGATAGCCTAAGAGGGGGAGGGCATGAATTAGGCTTTCTAAAAACTTAGCCTACCACATGCCTTCTAATTGCACAATATGAAACTAAGACATGCTATCTAGATGTGCAACTAAGGTTTTCTTCTAGTGTTTGCACCCACCCAAATAGTTTTGCAACCTAGAGCCAATCCTATCAAGATACTACTCTAGAAAGGTAAAGGCACATAAATTGCAAGTATGAAATGCGGAAGCTTAAGGGTTAGAGGGATGCAAACTTGACACGAAGATTTATCACGTGGTTCGGCTTACGCCTACTCCACGTTGGAGCTCCACAAAAGATGTGCTCCCGGTCACCAAGTCTTATTTCCGGTCAAGACCTTGAGCTCGCCACAAAGGCTCCCCAAGAGGGATGATGAGCAAGTCACCAAGACCTTGCTCTCATCAACCTACTCTCCCGGAGATCTTGACGCCGCCTCCACTACGGAGTTTCTCCACCAAGGAAGGGGTCTCCTCTTCCCCCGCACAAAGTTGTCGTCGCCTCTCCACACCAAGCCGAAGGGTCGAAGGCTTGCCGGCGAGTCTCCAAGACTTCAAGGGGCCGGCACACCAAGATTACAAGTGTTGGTTCACTCTAGAACTAAGCACAAGGCACAACACCTTGCAACTCACTCACTAGGGCTATCCTAGCTCTCTCACTCACTAAGGATGATCTATGTAGCACAAATGGTGGCTTGGATGTCTTGTAGGAGTAGATGAACTTTTCTGGATTCCAGCAACTCCAAATGGCCGAATGGGGTGGGTATTTATAGCCCAAGGGGCTCAACTAGCTATTACCCAAAAACTGCACAAACACCATGAACGCTGTATGTTCCGCCGTGCAGCAAATCCCCATCGGCGGATAATACGCCGTGTGCTTTTTTCAACGGTCGGATTCCTTTTCCAATGGCTACATGCACATGCCGTATGCTTTTAGATATGTACGCCGATAGCCGGCAGATCATACGCTATGCCTTTTCCTCAACCTTCACTTGACATCGTCCCTGTGTAACTTGTACGCCGATTGTCCACCGAGGGTCGGCGTATAATACGCCATATAGAAACCTTCAGCTTCTGGCTTCATCCAACTCGCCGTATGTTCTGCCCTTCATGTGAACAGTGGTAGCGGATCATACGCCGTTGCTTATCTTCGGGACCTTCCACACGCTGTAGCCTTCCAAACTTGTACGTCGTGTCCCGCCATATAATACGCCGTTGCTTTTCTTCACGAGCTTCACATGGCGTACGCTTCTCAATAAGTACGCCGTGTACAACTTCTGCGGGCTTATCCTATTCAATCAACTCAATCCCTTTCCATGATTGAATATGCCAATACCACGTCATAAATGCTTCAAAATAAGATTATCTCTGGTTTTTTGGCTATGCTTTGGAATCATTCTTGGGACGTAATTTCCTTTGTACATTACTTAACAAACATGTTAGTCCCAGAGACTATGTTGTCATTCAATCACCAAAATCACAGTATAAATGGTTCATAGGGCCATTTTCGTCACAGAAGAAACTCCCTGAAGATTTAACTGATTTTCCAGAAGATCAACAGTGATTTTGTGTACTTACTTCAGCAGTTATCAACCCTCACTTCTATGCTCGAGGACGAGCAATCGTTTAAGCATGGGGGGAAGGATGCTGAATAAGTACTATGTTGCTAAAGGTTCTAAGGAGCAAAAGAAAGAAAAGAGAGGACAAAAAATATGATAAGAAAAAGAAGTTGTGAAAAAAGGAAAGTATTGGAAAGAAAGAAAAGAAAAGAAGAAAAAAATGCTCCTTGGCTCTTTTAGTTTCATTAAATTCCAAGTGCTTTGAAGACAATTCCATACTCAATTTTCCAACGATGTGCAATCCGATAAAGAGGACTTCATTTGTGTCTCGGGATCACCCTTTGGCACTTGCACATGTCCACCTATCTAAATGTGTGTGTTTCATCCTTCTCCCTCTCCACAAAAGCAATTATTTTCCATGGCCTTCTTGACGAGTTTCGGTAATTCCAATAGATCTCTCTCTTAGTTTGACAATACATCAAATATAATGTTTTGCTAGGATTGTTTTTACCTACCAAGCTCCACATAAGTCTTCCACTTTCATATATGAGTAGAATAGGATGAAAATAATCTAGTATAGGCTTGAGCGACTCGATGAGATGAGTGTCTCCATGAGCTTTTTGCAAGAGAATCTCACTTATGTTGGATATGCATCTTTTTGAAAACTCTTCATGATGGAACAAGGTAAAGGTCTAAAGTTCGCTTAGGTTCAAGAGCATTGCATTTATTTTAATTGTGGCATGTACTTTATTGCTAGTCTATCTTCCATAATGTAAAGTAGTCGGTCACAACTTGAACTTTAAATACTAAACACTTGAGAGCAAAGTGTCTTGTTGTGTATAACTAAGTGCAGGGAAGGCATTGAAAGGCAACGCTGATTTCCCTTTAAGCAAAGATCCTGAACTTGCTCAAGGATGAGCAAGGTTTAAGCATGAGGGGATTGTTGACGCTCGTTAATGGTACACTTTTAGTGCTATTTAGGCGGTGGTTTTGGTCTAATTCATATGCTAACCTGCCCCTTGGCACTTGAAATAACCCCATTTTCGCATATGCATGTATTTTTGGAGGATTTTGATTTACGCAGGTTTTTGAGCTATTAATGAGCACTTTTGGACGAAGACCAAGGTCATGCGTAGCATGGAGGAATATGAAGGCAAAGGACCTAATATGACTCATATTTCGTTCGCTCTCATCTATGGTGAACCAACCTCCAAGAATGAGCAAGGGCAAAGACTTAAAGATAAGGTCGGATGACTTCGGGATCAAGGCGAATCAGGCAGACATTTGGAAAGTTATCAAGACCCAATCTTATCCCGAAGCAACCGACGTCCAATACCCACATGCATTGGCACTTGAACTCCTGGAGGATCTAGAAGTTTGCACGCAAAAGATGGAACAGAGGGGCCACAGAAAAGGCCTAGGCCGGTCGACCCAACCCCTTTCTGTGCCGCCTCGGCCTCCCCTTCGAGCTAGGGTTTCCTCAGACTATTAGCCTCGATACCCGAAGGCATGACCATCAATCCACCAGAACTCGGCAAAAACCTAGGGCATACACCAAAGGGAGACGACGGCAACCGCAAGTTCTTGAAGTTGTCTAGGGGATGGCTTAGGCCAACCCTAGCCGCCATGGCCTCCCAGCATGGTTCTGCCATGGCGGAGTTCAGGAGCTAGTAGTGGATCATCTATGGTATATTCTCGGAGGTGATGATCTAATACATCTATTATGTGAGTAATGTTCTTCATATCATCCAATCTTTTACTGACTCGATTCCTCCTTCTATGTTCTTGTGCTTTTCTTGGGTTTGCTTTGTTTTCAATCTATTATCGATATAGATTACTTGCGGTGTTCTTGTAGCCATGGTGGCTAGAGGTTCATACCAAGTCTACCAAGTGGTTCAACACGTTCTTCGTGAACGTGCTCTTAAGTTACCCACACCGATAGGGAGCATTATGACAGGGTCTGATCCCATGTAAGGTGGGGCTTTCGGGGGTTTGACCAGAGGGTAGTAATTTAAAGACGGCTTTGGATGAGATGCATGATGTGCTTGCTCTCATTGGCTAGAACTACAACTAGAAGGTGATAGACTCGTTTACCCCTTTGGTTGCGCTTTATCCTTGCCTATGTTATGGATGTGATCAACCTATACACACAACTCATATCTTATAGGTTTTACCCTCTATATGCTATCAACGCTTCATGATAGGATAGATCTGTTAGATTAGATGGGGAACCCTAGTAAGTTCATTGTCGATCCATGGATTGATAACCTTGGATGGAATACTCTAAAGAAAAAGCTACGATGATCCATGCGCTTGCATTTCACAATTGGCGCGTCTATGGGCCGTCAACTGGGACGCGCGGGAGGGCTTGCCACCAATGTTTGGAGCGCGCGGGCTCCCTTGGGGTTGGACCGAAACCAGGTTCGGCCAACCCCGAGTGGTGCCTTCCCGCAGTCAACTTTGCCTGGCATGCTAGCTTGTGGGCCTTGAGCATATTCGTGGTTGATTCCCCTGCTGTCTTGCCCTCGTGTGACTGATTTGTGGGCCTTCTTGTCCCTTTGCTCGCAAAGTTGACTCTATGTGATGCTTTTTCCTGCGTTCGGGCATGTTTTTCCCCTCTTTGCAGTCTTGTGTTCCTGAAAACACTTATTGCTACAATACATGTGGAGCTAGGTTAATTAAAAAGATATATGCTAGTAATTGTTTAGATTTCTGTTATATTATGAGTATATTCATGGTCAGATTTGTCTTGTAAGGACCCTCAATAGTCTGATAGATGTTTGCCCGAGGTCAATCTTTTAACGTATTGAACACATACCGGTAGTGGGACCCGATAAACTAATGTACTAAACTGTACCTGGTGTGGGATGTGGGTGGAGTCGTGGTCAGTAAACCACATACTTTGTCCAGACACTAATGTACCGTTGGGGACAAGACTCCGAGCTATATGGGCTCAGTTCAAGCGATAGTGGCTGCAGTGGGCAAAGTTGCTTCGTGTGGCCCAACGGGGCATGTGTTTTAGGTTTCTTTGTAGGGTTTAAAATCAATTTGAATCACTGAGTGTTGCGATTTTCATATTGCTTGATCACTTACGAACACGACATGTTGCTTAGCTCATATGTTTCATGTTAGTGACAAAGATGACATGTCTAGATATAAATGATTGTTTGGCTTAAAAGTTTCGTTTGCTCACCTAGCTGTATAGATCAATAGCTTGGTTCTAAATTTTGAAAGTAAGGATAAACTCAATAAAGTTTTCAGGCAAAACTTTAAATGACGGGAAGCACATCACCAGGCTATGCATGATTCTTGAAAAGTCAGTTATATATATGTTAGGTAGTCGGGTAAGACTAGCTGAGTTCCTTCGTACTCAGGGTTCTTTGAGCCCTTGTTGTAGCCGAGTCAGAGGGGTAGATCAGGAGCTGGTGCGGTAAAGGCCAAGAAGGTGAAAGGTATGTCGAGGGCACAGAATAGCTTAACTCAAAATAAGAAAACTCAGTTACTTAGTCCCTACTTGGTACTGGGGTCTAAATGGTATCCTGTTTGTTTTTAAAGACCTCTTAGTAAACATGATTTATGTTGCATCTAAGATATGATTCTTATGGTTGTATAACCCTTTCCAACTCGTTATGTTTGTTAAAATTTGTGAGATATCTATGATGTATTCCTCTGGTACGAGAATCCCGAGTATGTGTAATAAGAACAATTGACAATAGATGATTCAAGATGTCCCAGAGACACTCGACAGAATGCTGGACTTATGCTAATCAAAGTGCGTGACATGTTTTGGTGTTGTAAAACACTGACAGATTGCACTTGAGTCTGTTTAAGTTGGACGCTTCCGCCACAACAGTATAGATTTATCTTTTTGCCTCCAGGGACAACAGCACAAATAGATTTTTAAGTTGAAATGTTGATGGAGGACAAAAATAGACATCTAATAAATTAATCTATGGGATACAAATTGTCAAGAAAGTGATGATGAAAAATTCAGAAATGTTTTTTACATATATGATTTCTAGTTTCACCCTACAAAGTATAACTTAAAACTTCATTTGTGTGTGCAGAAAACTGAAACAAATGTTATTATGGAGGAGCAAATTGATATAATTGTGGCGATAAATTGAGCCAAAAAAATTCAAAACAGGTGGCACATGGAATGGAAAAATAAGAGAATTGTAATATTTTGAATTTACATACGAAAACGCAGTACAGAGAGGAAGAAGAATAAATGGTCAAGCGGGTGCATTTATGTACTATGGTCAGCCCCTAAGCTTCAAGTAAATGAGACAAAGGCAAGTACCAAAATTCAGTACACAAGAGAAGGCTCTAGAAAACAGTGAACAACGCTTTCTGAAACAATTTCAACAGATCAAAAAGGATCAATGAATTGATACAGTTGACAGAACAAGAAATTCACTTCTACCGAATAAAGAAGTAAAGGAACATTGGTCTTTGGTGCCTCTTATATTATCATCAAGTATCAATTGATCCATTACCGTTCCCGATAGCATTATGGTGGTCCCACATAGGCAATAACAGTCAGCACCGTCTGTGCAATGGTGCAAAATAGAACTAGCAACCCAGCAAGAAGTGCCAATCCCATCCACGGATTGCTCAAGTGATTGTGCCTTAACCAAGCTATCCACCTATTTAAGCGACTCTGATAGTACATCTCCATCTTCCAACATATTGATCTCAGGTAGAAATTACCCGTGAAATCAAATACCACACCTTTAGTTAACTGAGTGAAAAGTGCTGAGACCATCTTATCACTATGAAGAAGGTGCACTATTATACCTCTCTGCGAAAGTAAGGTAACATCATCTGGTCTGCTTATTAGCTGAGACATAAACATGACATAGGCAGTAACACAATTGCCAAATTGAGGGCAAGTCTGCTCAAATGCGATCATGTTCCTTAAAAGACAGCTTGTTCTGTCATCTACAGTCAACAATGGAATTTCAAGTAGGCCCCTATGAAAACTTACATCCAGCATTGAGTAAGAAGTAGTCTGCCTAATGAACTCCTTTCTCTTGAAAAGAACCCCTGCTTCATGGTACTGTGTTGCTCGATGCCAACGAGTTACCTGCCCACCTTGTAGGGAGTTGAATTGCGGATCATTTAATGAATTCTGTTCATCTCGTTCATTTGCATGTTTAATGTTGAACAAGTTGAAAAATGTATTGACATAATCCTCACCAAACCGAGGCTTCATGAGATTTGTTTCCTCCAGGGATGCCTTCGGCCTAAACTGCATGTGACAAAGGTGGAGCAGATGAAAAAAATTTGTGGGTCTGTCATATTTACCAAAAGCCTTCGTCATATACTGCAAATTTTCTTCAACATAATTTGCAACTTTTTCTGCAAGAATGCTTCCCATTTCTGAACCCACAAGGACCTCACATATCTTTCTGACCACAAAAAATGGAATCTGATTTTCGAGAAGGAATAAATCGAACTGTGCAAAAGCATCGTACCACTGCACGACAGGGTTTTCATGGCATCTTGTGGATTCTTCATACCCAACACTCTTTTGGTCGATCTTAGCCATCCCTAGTTCTATCTCGAGTAATGTATCATGCTTCTTTTCTGCATTTTCTCCTGGGGAACTCTTCGAATTCACACCATGTGTTGCATATCCAGTCCCAGCTATATTAGCATCAGGCATAAAGATAGATTCAGGCGCTCCTTTAGTTATTCGTGGAACTCCATGGATGCCATTAAGATACACGAGTATAAAGCATCCATCCAGTAACATCATACGCCGAAAGGTTTTGCTGTCAAAAATAATTTCATCAGAGTAACATGCTCTTGCATGTTTTTCTATATCACCTATAGCAAGTAGGTAGTCTCGTAAACTCTTGTTGCAATTCAGTGTAAGGATATAATCCAAACACCACCATTTCATCCTCTCCATAAACTGTAAACGGACGTTTTTATGATGAATTGGGCCAATGGACACAACAAATGGCTCGTAAGCAAACTTATCGATGGGACGGACAAGCTGATGGATTCTTTGGATCTGAAACGAGTTGCCCTTCTCATGGAGGTTCTCATCAGTCAGCTGCACATTTATACAAATATCGCTTGCCATGGAATTTGCTATTTCTTCAATTTCTATAGAATCGGCATTACTAGTCACATCTTCAGCTGTCATTTCAGTATATTCCTAATTGTTCAGTACACAAAGTCATATAACAAAATCGAGTGTTTAGCTAAACTAATTTAAAGAATGCTAATAGATGCAAAGTAAAGACAGAAAGTAAAAACAATGATGAGAAAGCAAGTTTTTGTTAATCTTCTATGTGATCTTTTTGGAAGGGGTGCAAACCGGCATAATGCTATCTGCGCACTTTGTTGGTGAATTACTTGTACTAACAATCTACTGTACATATGTCTTTCTAGATATGGAATTTCAAGATGCTTAATCTTAAACCTTAAACCAATTTTTTAGATCATAACAAAGGTTTTCTTACAATTTTATCTGCTTAATGGATAACCATTTGCTACTAATGGAGGAATTGATTCTTCCAATCCCAATCTAGACGATTGGATTAGCAACAAAGGAAACCATAAATTACATATAACGTAGAAATCTAGGATAGAGTTTCTCTATCCTATTCACTGGTACTGACCATGGATACTTCAAAAATTTTCTTATTTGTTTGAACTCATGAACTCAACGAATCGCACATACACCTAGCACATGTTCCTAGGGATGACCAATTTTATTAATTGTCATCAGTGGACTATTTGTCGACTTAATCAGATTTGCCTTTTCCTGTTATTTGTCAGGCGCAAGTTGGTTGGAAAAGAACAGCATAAATTACAATCAAATCTTACCAAATTCAGTTATAGCTGCCGAAGTAACATCCGCCTAGTCGGTGGTAAAAGTGTATGCGTGATAACAAAAGGAAAGGGATTTGGGTATCGTAACTTCAAATGTCATATGGATTCAGATAATCATGTCCGACACTGACAGGCATCAACAGCCCATGAAACGATAAAGATATAGAATTATCCTATAGAACTGAAGCGAAATAGTCATATATATCAGAATGAAAACAAGTCTCCTAAGAAGAAACCAAGTATTTTGTCCATCGTAGAAAAAAATTTAGGCTACAAACCTAGGTGAGTTTTAAGAGGTACATTCCAAGCCTCTTTACTTTGTCTGCGTTGGGTAAGGCGTACGATTTCGATGCTGGGCTAGGGATTTAGGGATAGTGACGCACCTCCGCCATCGGCGTCGATAATTTGCAGTCGGTTGTGCCAATGCAAGCCTCCGCCACGCCCTCAAGAAAATTTCCAGATTTCTTTTCTAAATCTTCACGGGGATTATTGAAGAGGTCAAAAAGGAAGGTAGGTGGATCCGTGTTTGTTCGGCGGGGACACTAACAAGTCTCGTCCATTACTAAGTTGGAACAACGGAAAGCTGAGTATTCCTAACAAACTTCCGCTTGACATGGAAATTTGAAGGGCGCGAATGCACTAGTTAACTGTGTACGGTGACTTAAATCCTACTTAGATGGGCACTGTATAAGAAACTGATAAAAAAGACACCATCTTAGAAGACACGGTTTTAACAAGCGTCTCCAATACATCAAAGGAGATGCTTGTTAATGACCAGCGTCTCCTTTGAGTCTGCCAAAAACCGGCATCGTGTCTCGTTTGTACTCTCAAAGGAGACGCGTGTTTTAACCCCGCGTCTCAATTCAGGTCGGATACATTAGAGACGCTGGTTTACTAAGACGCGTCTCCTTTGTGGGCTCAAAAGAAGACGCGTCTTAAGAAACAAGTGTCTCTAATGAGTGAGAGCTCATTAGAGACGCGTTTTCTAAACCCGCGTCTCCTATGGCCTGGTTGTAGGAGACGCTTGTTGAAATCAGGCGCGTCTCCCTTAGCGGTTTCGACAACATATCAACACACTGTCCTAGACACTCTGCACGCCACACACTGCCCTAGACACTATCTCCATCTTTGCTCGGCCGGCCAACCGCACCACCGCCAGCCTCTCTTTCTCGCTCGGCCGACCTGCTAACAGTTACGCGCTCTCTGCTGACAAGTAGGCCGTCCGGCCGGCGTGCCATGCGCCGCCGAAGCGCGCGTGCACGCTGCCTCCGGGCGCACGCACGCTCTGCCTCCAGTGGCTTTCTATCAGGGGCGTAGGCTGACACGCGCCATGCACGCATGTGTGCGTACGTCGTGGTGGCTCTCTTGCCACCGGTGCACGCGTACACTGGCCAGCCGCCTCCTCGTCGCGGCAACATCTTGCGTCGCCACTACAACGTGGAGCTGTTGCAAGGTGATGACATCATCTCTGAGAGACTCTGCCTAGCTAGATAGATTGTGTGTGCATTGTGTGCAAGTATTGATTCTTTGGTGATCTTATGAATGTGCAATAGCTAGCACCTCAATTGCCTCCAGGTCGTCGCCATCCACTTCCCTCTATAGCTCCACTATTTGTGGCGTCACTCCCCCCTCATGATATGTATAGTCAGTACCCTCCCCCCTCCAAAATGCTATTTGATTAGCCTCTTGTAAAATCCGTGTTCCATGAGTATGTACATGTTAGTTTGTGTATAGCTTGTTTTCATGTAAAAATGTATGTTTCAGTGATGTCATAAGTATTTTCTTAGATATTTAGCAATTTTCTTGCATGGCTGTGTAGATGGAGGACCGGAGCTGGATGTACCTTAAGAACCGGACATGTGGAGAGTACTTAAATGGTCTGAAGTCATTCATGTTCGTGGCAGAGGCGGACGAGTCAAATAAGGGCAAGTCAACCATGTGTTGTCCATGTGTGGATTGTGAGAATGTCACAAAGTTCTCAAGTTCTTTGCATGTGCATACTCATCTCATCATCCGGGGGTTCATGGATGACTACTATTGCTGGAACCAACATGGCGAGAGTGGAGTTAATGACCGAGACCTGCAGGCTGGTTGTATGGGTCAATATAGCTCTGAAGACCACGCCTCTGAAAATCACTAGAACACTGGTGAGGAATGTCATGAAGGACATCCTCACTTTTATAGCTCTCAGACTGGTGGTGAATCAAACAATGACAGTCAGACTGCAGGCCAAAATCTTTTCTGAAGATGACCTAGTTGCTATCAGTGATAATTGTGTCAATATAGCAGACAAATTGGAGGAGATAGTGTGTGACGCCCTAGGGTATGCTGGGTATTATAGTCATGAACTGAAGAAACTAAAAAAGCTAGTGACAGATATGAATAGCCCACTCTATCCTGGCTGCAAGGGAAAATGGACAAAGCTATTCACATCACTTAAGCTCCTTCACCTAAAGCCCACACAACATATGACCGATCATGGTTTCAAGGCATTGTTGGATCTGCTTAGGGACATGCTTTCGAAGAATAATGAGATACCCATGACCACCTACGAGGCTAAGCAGAATGTTTGTCCTTTGGGATTGGAGGTGGAGAAAATACATGCGTGTAAGAATGACTATGTCCTATTCCGTGGCGATCGTGCAGCGGCAACCGAATGTCCGGAGTGTGGAGCTCCTCGATACAAATGAAGGAATGATGGGGAAGATGAGAAAAGGGTCCATGAGGCTCCTCAGAAGGTCGATGCCTGAGGTGTTTGTTTGCAACAAGCAAGGATGCAGAACTAATGCGCTAGTGTTGGTATTTCTTACGTCACAGATAAATCCGCAAGCGCACGGATACCGTTGTAGCTTTCACCCGGAAGTATTCAGGGTATCGAATCCACAGGGAACGAGAGGGCATTGTCTAATTACTAAAGTTGACCGGATCGATCGAGTGTATATAAAGGCTGGGTAGAGAGGATAACTTAGCACTAAGGCTAATTATAGTGAAGGGAATTCTCCTATGCTTGCTTTGGGCACCGGGGTATCCTAGGCCTCTAGAAAATTGCCGGCCAACAGCTCTACGCCGTACCCAAACGTGGAGGATTACAAAGGACGGACAGGGCTGTCACCACCTGCCGCCTACCTCTTCTAATCCGTGGGGCTACGAGGCAAACGAGGGCAGATATACACCTAAGCACCACGCTTAAGATAATATCAGCTATCCTAACCTTGGCCAAAGATTAAGATACTTTATGAATAAAGCAACGAACCCACAAGCACAATAGAGAACTCATCTATAACTCAGACTTAAATACTAGTTGAATCCCGAATACTTACTGAGTAGCTCGCATCCGTCGAGGTACAGGTGGAGGGTCGCCGACACGCCGGGACTCCTCCAGACTCTCCCTCACTCTCTCCCTACTTCTACTCTTATTTGAGGAGGGCTTCGCCTTGACTTGATGCTCTAGCTCGATGATGATGTTCAATGACCGGTATGTATCTATTTATAGCTTGTAGAGGCGGTTGGGAGTTGACACGTGGAAGATGAGGACGAACGAACTCAGTCACAGGTCGGCCGATGCGGGGAGGTCGGCCGATGTTGGATGCACCGCCTTGAGTGATGCACGGCGTAGATGGACTCCTGGAGGCGGTGGGAACCCGAACCAGAAGGATGAGACGGTTGGGAGTGGACACGTGGAAGATGAGGACGAACGGACTCAGTCACAGGTCGGCCGACATGGAATCAGTGGCTAGGATGGTCCTGGAGTGTGCTTCTTCGCTGTGGTCAAAGATGGGCTCCAATGGGCTCCGGGCCAGGCTCGGCCGACCGGGCCAGGTTGGCCGACGGGCCTTTTGTGCCCGATTAGCTTCATCTTTTACCAGCCTCTATCTTGTAAGCCGTGGAGTCTCATCCCAGGTGACACCACTCCATTTGAGTATGTGTACCTGTGGATGTGGCCCCTTTGTGCTTCTCTTGAGGTCCTTCTCCCATATGGGCTTGACCCAACCTGGGTGCATAGGCAAGGGTTGGTCTAGAGTGGCTTTCCTAGCACATATCCAAAGATAGCCTCGGTTGGGCATCGGCCGATCTGGTAAGGTCAGGCGACGGCCCACCGAGCCCGTTTCGCCTCAAATGTCACCTGTTGCCTCCTGCATCCACATAGTCACCAAAACTAGTTGAACTTGTTAGATATAATCCCTATAGCTATGGTGAATGTGTATTTGTATATCAAAGTTGACGGTCTGAGATGTGCATTAATGAGCGTCAACAGCTAGCACAAGGAGGGGCGCAAGAAGGATGATTTCATAAGGCACCCTGCAGGTGGGACCCAATGGCACATCATTGATTTTAAGTATCAAGATTTTGCAGATGATCCAAGAAACATTCGGTTCGCACTAAGCATTGATGGGATGAACCCATTTGGCTACATGAGTAGCTCCCACAGCATCTGGCCAGTGCTATTGTCGATCTACATTCTCCCGCCCTGGCTTTGCAACAAGAGGAAGTACATGATGATGTCAATTCTCATCTCAGGTCCACATCAGCCTGGGATAAACATTGATGCCTACCTAAGACCACTGGTGGATGATCTAAAAATACCGTGGACACATGGTATTCAAGCCTATGTCGGGTATAAGAAGGAACCATTCACACTACATGTCATTCTGTTCTGCACAGTTACTGACATACCTAGTGGATGTTCCATGTCTGGATAGTGTAAAGGGGAAAAAGATTGCATGCACTGCTTAGATGACACCGAGACCATTTGGCTTAACAACTCAAAGAAGCGGGTGTACGTCCGACATCGGCGTCTTCTTTCTATGTCTGATCCGTACCGATGCATGAAACACCAATTTGATGGGACAAGGGAGAGGGGACATGCCCCAAGGCATTTTGATGTGAAACTTGTCTACAACCAGGTGAAGGGTCTCCCTACAGCCCATGGGATGAAATGTGCCCTTGGAAAGCAAAAACACACTCAAGAAGATGATGCAGAACCAGTTCTAGATCTGAGGTACTAGAAAAAGAAGTCAATTCTTTGGGAGCTACCATACTGGATAGACTTAGATGTCCGACACAGTATTGATGACATGCTTGTGAAAAAGAATTTCTACGGTAGTTTACTTGGTACACTCATGAGGGACAAACATAAAACCAAGGACCATGAAAATGCTTGAGCTGACCTAGAAGATTTAGGCATTAGACCTGAGCTTCGTCGCGATGGCACAAGTACAAAGCTACCCGAATCGGCTGTAAATCTAACCAAGAAAGAGAAGCGGGAACTATGTGAGTTCTTGCGTCATGTTAAATTTCTTTCCAGGTATTCATCGAACATTAAAAAACTTCTTCATCCAATGGAGCATAAATTTCTCCCAATGAAGGCTCATGACTGTGATGTATTGCTGACCACCATGCTTGCGGTTGGTATACGGAACATATTGCCAGAGAAAGTATGCATGGCTATCATGAGCATGTGCTTCTTCTTCAACGCGATCTCGCAAAAGGTATTTGATGAAACAACACTTGATGATCTGGAAAAAAACTTCTTCAAGACAATTTGTCTCTTTGAGGCGGATTTCCCCCCATCATTTTTTGATGTGTCAGTGCATTTGGTTACTCACAGGTACCTTGGACCAATGTCCCTACACCACATGTATCCATATGAGAGATTCATGTTCATCCTGAGGGAAGCATGGTTGAGGGGTACTCTTCCGAGGAGGTCGTTGATTGGTGCCTTGATTTCATTGACCCTAAGAATCCAATTGGCATTGCTAGGTCTCACCACGAGGGAAGGTTAGCAGGGACATGGTTTCTTAGAGAGAAAACATTCAACCTTGACACGAATTCGTACCAACAAGCTCATTTCCTTGAGTTGCAACACACATCAAAAGTGTCCCCATACATTGAAGAGCATAAAGGGCACCTGCGTCAGGGTAACCCTGACCCAAGCGAGGCTTGGATAGCTAGGACACATATGGATGGATTCAACGTCTGGTTTAGAAAAAGAATACAAATTGGCCAACGCACAGATGATGATTAGATGTTTGGCGAACGGTCCTCTGTTCATAGTTACTAGCTATCAAGGGTATGACATAAATGGGTACACATTCTACACGATTGCCCAGGACAAGAAAAGCACATACCAAAATAGCGGTGTTCGAATAGATGCTTTTGACAACAATTTGCAGAAGGCTGCATACTATGGACAAATAGAGGAGATTTTGGAGCTGACGTATGTCTATTTTAAGTTGCCAATTTTTAGGTGTCGCTGGGTTCAGGGCACGAAAGGCGTCCTAAAAGACAAGTATGGATTTACCAAAAAGACAAGTATGGATTTACCATGGTTGACCTGGAAAAAGTTGGGTACAAGAAAGAGCCATTCATAGTAGCGGCTCAAGCTTCGCAAGTCTTCTATGTGCCGGACACAAGAAATAAGAAATGACACGTCGTTCTACCTGGAAAAAGATGGGTTATTGGTGTTGAAAATGTTGTGGATGAAGAGGAGTACAATCAATTCGATGAAATCCCTCCATTTGTTATTTGTAAACTTCAAAGGATACTAGAATGTGAGACCACTCCCTACCTAAAAAGCAGCCATAAAGCAGATCATAAAGGTGTCACCAAGGCAAAAGGCAGCAAAACAAGGCGCAAACCAAAAGGCAAAAAATAATGAAGCATTCTTCCATCCTTAGTTGGGTTGCTATCACAAGATAGCAGATCTGAAAATATTGTATGAAAATTTTGTAAGATAATTTGTAAGATGTTGGGCATGTCATGTAAGATAAAAATGGGAGGATGCATATGTGTGTGGAATTATTTTATTTGCAATGAGATGTCTACTCAATTTTATTTGAGATGTATGTTTTATTTTAGAATGAGGCCAGCTATGAGAATATTTCAATGAACTAAATCTGAACTGAAACTGAATCTAAACTGTTCTATATTCGTGGATGTATGTTGCTCTGAACTGAAACTGAATCTGAATTGTTCTGTATGTCAATTTTATTTGGGATGTATGTTGCTCTGAACTTGTTTTGAACTGAATCTGAACTGTTCTGTATTTGTGGCAGCATATCAACTGATCTGATAAGTATCTGACTAGTCTGTATTTGTGGCAGCATATTTGAACTGAACTTGTTCTGTACTTGGGGCATGTTGATGGTCCTTATAACGAAAATCCGACCGTCAATAGGCTCAGAAAACCAATAAAGATAAAGTATATCTTAGGCATTTGTATTCAAATAATGTTTGTGCATGCATATATAGAATATATTTGAGTACAGGGACAACGGTGCAAAAGATGGAGGAAGATGGGCCCAGGCCCAGGTCGGCCGACCTGGCTAGGTCGGGTGACCTGGCCTGGCACCCATTCAACCCCAACTTTCCTGCAGGCAAAGAAGCACACTCAGAGATGATCGTGGACGCTGAACCATGGTCGGTTAAAGTCAATGGTGAAGGATGAGCCACGTGTCAATCCCATGGATTGAAGGGCCCACAAACAGAGCTTCGTGTACCTAAACCGACAGTACCCACCTTGAACTGACCTCAGGACGCACATTGTAGTCTCCCGGAGAGAGGTGGGCCCGAAAGGAGGTTGTGGAGGGTCGGCCGACCCCCTTAGGTCGACCGACCTCCCCGTGCACCCGACTCGGCCCTCCTTTGACCTGTACCTGCAAACTGCCTTGGAGATTACATCCGAGCCATGCAATGCTGAAGGCAGTGCATCCAAGAGTCGGCCGACGCCACCACTTCGGCCGACCTGGGCCCACAGCTGAACGGCCTCAACCGCCTCTGGCTGATTCTCCATCGCCTATGGATGCTATAAATACCTGCAAAGGGCGCCGTACTCAACACACACCAGAAGAAGAGCTCTCCTTTGCTACAAGCTTAGTCTTAGTCTTAGTAGTAATAGTTCTAGTAGTTGAACTTCTGAAGAGCTTCCAGAGGAGTCTTGTATCTCTTTACTTACTTTTAATACTCTGAGCTTAATGGAAGTATCTTCATACTTATGTTGTATGCCTCAATTGTACTTTATCTACTTAGTATATACTACTTATGTCTTGCACCTTATTCAACTTGACGTATGCTGATGAGGACATCAATATCAACGATACGTCCACGCCGTCTACGTCAGCCACGTCGCTTACGCCAGTACCAGTTTCTGGTCCTATTACTCGTGCTCGTGCTCGCCAACTCAACAATCAAGTGAGTTCATTCTTGAGTTCATATTCAGATTATTTAGAACATGGAAACGCGTGCACTCTACTTTTGCTTAGGAACGATGGAGAGGACCAAAAGTGGAGAGGATTCGCGCAGGCAGGATTCGGGCTGCAGGACAGCACCAACTTGTGATGGATGCCACAACTTCATCTGGACTCCATTTTGGGTGTTCAAGTACTTCACGGAAAGCTGATAAAGTCTACTTTCCAACGGATCTGGCCTCATAGTCATATCTGTTCGGAGTCGGCCGCTATCGTCGTTTTACTACAGAGTACTTTTCAGCCCACGGTGCTGTGTCACCTGATTTTGGCCCAATGGGCTATGTATCAAGTTGGGTCCATTAAGGACGCGTCTTAGGGTTGAAGAACGACCACAACACCCTTGTGGTCATCCTTCCCACGTCATATACCCCTTAGCCACCACCAGGAACACTTGGGTTTTGTTTAGTTCAAGTTTAGCCATTGCTACTTGCTTGAAGCGCGCGTGCTGGATCAGCCGCCCGTCTTCCTGTCTTCGGAACTCCATCTTATTGAGATTGTGATTGAGTTTGAAACCTTCATCTACATCTAGTAATTCAGTACTTGTATACTTGTTCTTGCTAGTTCTTCGATTGCTTGCAGGAACGGGTGCCCTAGTGGCCGGGTGACGGGCTCCACAAGATCGCGGCAGCCATAGGAGGTGGTGTGTCGGTTGCTAAGGCGCATCCTTGGATGGTTGTAGTCGGGCCGTGAACGTCGTCTCCTCCAATCGAGTTATCCCCATCTCCCTCTCATCGAAAGATCGGGCGCAAACCCTAGCGGGTTCGCATCAGTTGGTAATCAGAGCAAGGTAGTTCGGTGAGAGATTTCCATCCCTACGCTGTTTTTATTTTCCTATAGTCCAAAAGCCAAAAAAAATATTAGTAGATTAGTTTCCCCTGCAATCCTATAAACCCGTTTGAGCCTTTACTAGTACTGCTTGGTTAGGGCTTGTTGAGTTTTTGGTTGCATCGGTTGTGTCGAGTTGCTGGTCTTAGTTTAGGTCATTTAGAGTTTCGAGTTCTTGTCACGTCCTGGTTACAATGCACAATATCATATCATCTCTCTATTGGCCGAATCTGATTACAGCTTTATTCGACTTGGACTCGGCTATCCACGCGCCTGCTTGTGCTAGGGTTGGCCGAAACCGAGTAGGTTTTGGTGTTGCAATCCGAGTGGAAATCGGTGGAGAGTTGAGTTCGGAATTGCCTTGTTTCGCTGTGTTACCAAGTATTGTTGCTGTTCTGTTGGTGATTCATATATTCACGTGACCACGCAACAAGTATCTCATATACCACGCAACAAGTATCTTCTTTTTACCGGAATACCCCTGTACTTTCGGAAAAAGTGTTTGTGCTGATTGGACTTTTGGGATCCCCTGTGTTCATATTTTCAGTTTTGAGTACCCCTGAAAAAAATCAGAAAAAAATCAGAAAAAAATCAGAAAAAATAAAAGAAAAGAAGAAAAAGAAAAAAAAAGAAGAAGCAAAAGAAAAGAAGAAAGAAAGGGGCTGTTCTTTGTGCTTACATGTTGTCTTCGATGGTGCGTTGTGACTTCCTTTGTGTCCAGGCTCGCGCCTCTAGCACGGTCTAGGCTAGGACCAGCACAGTACCACCGTTGAACAATTATTCAACTTGCTTTTATAACTAACGTGGTGCTAGTTCCTCCTTGTTTCAACCACCTATAGCTCCACATATTCGACTACAGCTTGACAGGTCTTGTTGCTGCAGCACCGATACACTTCATTCCAGGCTTGCAGACTTGTTGGTGGCTGTCCCCTCCTGTTGAGCAAGGTAAGGATTGGTAAGAGCTTGTATAACAGGTTGAGAGTGTGCGCCTTGCAGTAGCTACATCCTAATAGTGTTAGGGCCTTTATCTCTTCACTTGTTTCTTTGTTGTCTCAGGATCAGAAGATGATGATGCGTCTGGACAACATATGCCACAGTCTCCTCGCACCAAGGGGATTATACAGCATTTTGAAAAGTTGGTGAGGGAGCACAACGAAGGAATTGATAATGACTTGCTGGTGACGAATGACAAGATTGGGCAGTTGGAGACCGCACAGATCGCCACCAACACCAAGCTTTCAGGGGTGGAGGTGTCACTTGGTCGCATGGACAAGAGTCTTGCTGCTCTTTTGCGCAGGTTTGATGATATGCATGCTAAAACCACTGGTGGGTGTGATGAGGATGACAAGAAGGAGGATGGCAAGAAGGAGGATGGCGACAAGGACAACAAGAAGAATGAGAGTTTTGAGGATAATTGGGATGCATATGTTGGTGATACTGAACTAGATGATGGAGAAGCTCCTGAACGCCGACGACTACGTCATAATCGTAGAGGTATGGGAGGTTTTCGCCGACGTGAGGTACATGTTAACAATGATGCTTTCAGTAAGATTAAATTTAAGATACCTCCTTTTGATGGTAAATATGATCCTGATGCGTACATTACTTGGGAGATTGTTGTTGATCAAAAGTTTGCATGTCATGACTTTCCTGAGGATACACGTGTTAGGGCTGCTACTAGTGAATTTACCGAGTTTGCTTCTGTTTGGTGGATTGAACATGGCAAGAAAAATCCTAATAATGTTCTACAAACATGGGATGCATTGAAACGGGTCATGCGAATTAGATTTGTTCCTTCTTACTATGCACGTGATCTGTTACATAAGTTGCAACTTTTGAGACAAGGTACTAAAAGTGTAGAAGAATATTATCAGGAATTACAAATGGGTATGCTGCGTTGTAACTTAGAGGAGAGTGAGGAACCTGCTATTGCTAGATTTGTGGGTGGTTTGAATAGAGAAATTCGGGATATTCTGGAGTATAAGGATTATAATACCATAACAAAATGTTTTCATCTTGCTTGTAAAGCTGAAAGGGAAGTGCAGGGACGACGTATTGGTGCAAGGCCTAACATTTCTGCAGGAAAATCTACATCATGGCAACAGCGCTCTACTACTTCCTTGACCGGGCGTGCACCTTCCTCTAGCGAGAAACCACGTGCTACTCCAACAAATTCAGCAACCAAATCTGCTCCAAAACCAGCCACAAGTGCGTCTTCGGTTGCCTCCACGGGTAGAACAAGAGACGTTCAGTGCCACCGTTGCAAGGGCTATGGACATGTGCAGCGTGATTGCCCTACCACCCGCGTTTTGGTAGTTAAAGAAGATGGTGAGTATTCATCTGCTAGTGATTTTGATGAGGATACACTTGCTTTGCTTGCTACTGACCATGCAGGTAATGAGGAGCATCCAGAAGTTCATATTAGTGCAGATGATGGACAACACTATGAGAGTTTGATTGTGCAGCGTGTACTTAGTGCACAAATGGAGAAAGCGGAGCAAAATCAGCGACACACATTGTTTCAAACAAAGTGTGTCATTAAGGAGCGCTCGTGTCGTATGATCATTGATGGAGGTAGCTGCAACAACTTGGCTAGCAGCGACATGGTGGCGAAGCTTGCACTTACCACCAAACCACACCCGCATCCGTATCACATACAATGGTTAAATAGCAGTGGTAAGGTAAAGGTAACTAGACTGGTGTGAATTAATTTTGCTATTGGATCATATCATGATGTTGTGGAATGTGATGTTGTGCCTATGCAAGCTTGTCATATTCTGCTAGGTAGACCATGGCAATTTGATAGGGATACTATGCATTATGGTAGATCAAATCAATATTCCTTGCTGCACCATGATAATAAAATTGTGTTACATCCTATGTCTCCCGAGGCCATTGTGCGTGATGATTTAGCTAAGGCTACAAAAGCTAAAACTGAGAACAATAACAATGCCAAATCTGCTGATGATAATAAAAATGAGATAAGATTGAAAGGGCAATGTTTGCTTGCTACTAAATCTGATATTAGTGAATTGATTGCTTCAACTTCTGTTGCTTATGCCCTGGTGTGCAAGGATGCTTTGATTTCAGTCCATGATATGCAATATTCTTTGTCTCCTGCTGTTGCTAACATTTTGCAGAAATATTCGGATGTGTTTCCAAGTGAAATACCACCGGGGCTGCCACCAATATGAGGGATTGAGCACCAAATTGACCTTATTCCTGGTGCATCTTTGCCAAACCGTGCGCCGTACAGAACAAATCCGGAAGAAACCAAAGAAATTCAACGACAAGTGCAAGAACTACTCGCCAAAGGTTATGTGCGTGAGTCTCTTAGTCCTTGTGCTGTTCCGGTTATTTTAGTGCCAAAGAAAGATGGGACATGGCGTATGTGTGTTGATTGTAGAGCTATTAATAATATTACCATTCGATATCGACACCCTATTCCACGTTTAGATGATATGCTTGATGAATTGAGTGGTGCTGTTGTATTTTCCAAAGTGGATTTGCATAGTGGGTACCATCAGATTCGTATGAAATTGGGAGATGAATGGAAAACTGCTTTCAAAACTAAGTTCGGGTTATATGAGTGGTTAGTCATGCCTTTTGGGTTAACTAATGCACCTAGTACTTTCATGAGATTGGTGAACGAGGTTTTGCGTGCTTCCATTGGAAAATTTGTTGTTGTCTACTTTGATGATATATTGATTTACAGCAAATCCATAGATGAACATCTTGATCACTTACGTGCTGTTTTTAAAGTTCTACGAGATGCACGTTTATTTGGTAACCTTGAGAAGTGCACCTTTTGCACCGATCGAGTATGTTTTCTTGGCTATGTTGTTACTCCACAGGGAATTGAAGTTGATCAGGCCAAGGTAGAAGCGATACAGGGGTGGCCAGTACCAAAGACTGCCACTCAAGTGCGAAGTTTTCTAAGACTTGCTGGATTTTATCGCCATTTTGTGAAGGATTTCAGCACTATTGCCACACCATTGAATGAGCTTACAAAAAAAGGTGTGCTTTTCTCTTGGAAGAAATCACAAGAGGACGCTTTCAACATGCTAAAAGATAAGTTGACACATGCACCTCTTCTCCAACTTCCAGATTTTAATAAGACCTTTGAACTTGAATGTGATGCTAGTGGAATTGGGTTGGGAGGTGTTTTGTTAGAAGAGGGAAAACTTGTTGCATATTTTAGTGAGAAGTTGAGTGGGCCGGTTCTGAATTATTAACTTATAATAAGGAATTATATGCTCTTGTTCGAACATTAGAAACATGGCAGCATTATTTGTGGCCCAAAGAATTTGTTATTCATTCTGATCATGAATCTTTGAAGCATATTCGTAGTCAAGGTAAACTGAACCGTAGACATGCTAAATGGGTTGAATTCATTGAATCTTTTCCTTATGTCATTAAACACAAGAAAGGGAAAGAGAATGTTATTGCTGATGCTTTGTCTAGGAGATATGTTTTGCTAAATCAGCTTGATTACAAGATTTTTGGATTAGAAGCAATTAAAGATCAATATGCTCATGATGCTGATTTTAAGGATGTGTTGGTGCAATGTAAAGATGGAAAAACTTGGAACAAATTCGTCCTTAATGACGGGTTTGTGTTTAGAGCTAACAAGCTATGCATTCCAGCTAGCTCCGTTCATTTGTTGTTGTTACAGGAAGCGCATGGAGGTGGCTTGATGGGGCATTTTGGAGCAAAGAAGACGGAGGACATACTTGCTGGTCATTTCTTTTGGCCAAAGATGAGGAGAGATGTGGAGCGATTTGTTGCTCGCTGCACTACATGTCAAAAGGCTAAATCACGGTTGAATCCACACGGTTTGTATATGCCTTTACCCGTTCCTAGTGTTCCTTGGGAGGATATTTCTATGGATTTTGTGTTGGGATTGCCTCGAACTAGGAAGGGACATGATAGTGTTTTTGTGGTTGTTGATAGATTTTCTAAGATGGCACATTTCATACCATGTCATAAAACTGATGATGCTTCAAACATTGCTGATTTGTTCTTT
>CM014273.1:33028299-33060953 GCA_004135705.1 Alloteropsis semialata | reverse complement strand
TCCTCATGTCGTCTCTTGATGAGGGAACCACTGGACACGTCGATATGTCCTTTTGCATATGTCCATTTTATAAGTTTGTATAGGGTATTGTAGTGTATCTAAGTTCCATTTGTGTGATGCTAATGAACTCTTTGTACTCTTTACTAATGTTCTATTACTAACTAAGACTACTTAATGATGAGCAATGAACTTCTGTGTGTCACATTACCCTTATATTTCCATATCCTTTACCCCTGCCTAGATTAGGGTATATTAATAATGTTGTAAGTAAATGCATTGGATAACACCTCTCTTTAACTAAACGCTTTCCCTGCGGATAAACAAATAACGATACTCTGGAATACTCCCGGGTGAAATGCTACAACGTACTTTTGTGCGCTTGCAGAATCTCTGGAATGTTTAGATTTACGATAAGGCATCTCTAGTGCCATCACTAATCTAAGTGGTGATGCTAAGAAATACCAACAAGCATTTTCGGCACCGTTGCTGGGGAAAGCAAGGTTAAAGAGTCTTGATCATCCATGTATTTAATGCAGGTTTACCATTTTGCTCTGTTTCTCTGTGACATGAAACAGGGTAGTGTATGACTGGTTTCCAATTACCATCCAACTAAGTCGAGAACCTGAATACCATAGAAAGGAGAGTATGATCTCGTGTCATAATCCCTCAGGTGTTCTTGTCGGAAACTGAGCCAGTCATCGGTAAGTCATCCAACCAAAGAGAACAACCCTTTCCTGTAGCACCCCAACCGGAAGAAGACATGGCCGAGAGGATGATCCGTGACTACTCTGCCCCTTCTGCTGCCCAGATCCCAACGGGACCGGAAGTGGCTGTGGGGGATCATGTGTTCGAGCTCAAGGCCCCGCTGATCAACATGGTGCAGGCCAGTCCCTTCTATGAGAAGGCCAATGAAAATGCTAGTGCCCACCTGCAGCACTTCCTGGAGGTTTGCAGCACCATCACCGTCCAAGGAGTCGACAAAGAGGCAATCCGGCTCCGCTTGTTCCCGCTCTCACTGTTGGGTAGAGCCAAACAATGGTTCTACTCCAACCATGATGCGGTGAACACGTGGACCAAATGATCCAATGCGTTCCTGGCTAAGTTCTTAGAAAGCCAATGCCCTTCGGGAAAGAATTTCCAGCTTTCAGCAAGAATCCGGAGAAACTATATAGGAGGCGTGGGATCGTTTCCAGGACTATGTCCTGGCATGCCCACACCACGGTATGCAAGAGTGGCTCCTGCTCCAAAACTTCTACCATGGGCTGTCTCAGACAGCCCGTGAACACATGGATGCTGCCGCTAGAGGGGCATTCCTCTCCTTGATCGTGGCCGCCGCCAAGCTGCTCATAGAGAAGATGGTGTCAAACGAAGCCTAGAATGATGACTGCCTTTAGGGGCGCAAGCGTTGTATGCACACCGTGAAGGATGTGGACATGCTGGCCGCCAAGATGGACCTCATCATGAAACACCTCGACGTCTGCACCAAGGATGGGGGGCCGACAATGAAGGGCCACTAGATTCACACATGACGTGTGAAGTCTGTGGGGAAACCGGCCACTCGGGAAACAACTGCCCCGAGACACAAGAGCAGGTATAGTTCGTAAATGGCAGCAACGGGTACCGGCCTCAAGGGAACTGGAACCAGCAACGCCCATTTTACCAGGGAGGTAACAACAACAACTCTCTCTGCAACCAACCCTCTCTGAAAGATTTGGTCCTTGGTTAGGCCAAGATCAACGAATCAATTTCTAAGAGGCTTGCTGCAAATGATAAGGCTCTGGAGGGCATAAACTCTAAGATAGAAAGTTTGTCCTTCACCTTCCAGAGCCAACTGAGCTTCAATAAGATGCTAGAAACCTAGTTATCTCAGTTAGCCGCCGCTGTTCCTTCTGGAGATAAGGGGCGAATTCCCGGGCAACCGGATTCCTCCTTTGAAAATGTAAAGGCTGTTTCTATGAGAAGCGGTAAGGCTACTCGGGACCCAGTCGCACCTAACGATGCAGGAAAAGCAACAGCGCCAAGGAAGGAGATTCCAACGGAGGAAGAAGAGTCTGAAGCCAAGCTAGCACCAGTAGGAAAAACTGCACCACATGAGTTCTACGACACCAACGTCCTGCCTTTCCCTCAGCGCCAAAAGAAGCCATCAGCGAACGAGCAATTCGCCAGGTTCGTAGAGGTTATACAAAAGCTAAACATACATGTGCCATTGCGGGATGCTATGCAGGTGTCGACCTATGCCAAGTACTTGAAGGACATACTGAACAACAAACATCCACTCCCAAGTACAGAGGTTGTAAAGTTAACAGAGGAATGTAGTGCAGCTATCTTGAACAAGGTCCCTTAAAAGAAGAAGGACCCTGGGTGCCCTACCATCACTTGTATCAATGGGACCCAGCATTTCGAGCACGCACTCTACAATTTAGGGGCAAGTGTCAGCGTCTTGCCAAAGGTAGTCTTTGACCGCCTTAACTATACTACCTTATCCCCTACTCCCATGAGACTGCAGCTGGCCAACTCCACGGTCCGCTTCCCAGAGGGGATAGCCGAGGACATTCCGGTGCGCATTCGGGATTGCTTCGTTCCTGTTGACTTCGTGGTGCTGGACATGAATTTGAGCAATGACTCGTCGCTCATCTTTGGGTGACCCTTCTTGAGCAATGCAGACGCTCACATTAATGTGGATGCCGGAGAGATCCAGCTCCACATTAATGGCAAGAAGGAGAAGTTTGAGTTTAGGTCGAAGGTGGAGCAATGCTCCATGATCAAAATTAAGTATGGGAGGAACAGTCAGAATGTCAAGGAGGTGGAAGTCACACCTCCAGATAAAGATAGCTTGATAAAGTTCATGGAGAAGTTCTGGGAGAAGGAATTCCCCATCCGGTACCACGCAAGGAATAAGAAGCCTATACGAGGTGCGAAAGCACAGGCGAAGAAAACACCGGAACAAGCTGTCGACCGCCAGAAGAAGGTAAAACAGGTATGGCGGGTTAAATCATCTGTATCCTCATCTCCAGGGTCATATGCTGCTTCATCAAACTAATCCAACAAAGGAGACGTCATCACTCGACGATGTAAAACACGAGTCCTGCGACGACAGGTTCATCGGTGTCAACAAAATAGCATGGGGGAGGATCCCCAACTAGGTAAGTTCAGGTAAGTGAATAAAGTTTTCTTTCAAATAAAGTTAGTAAATGAGAGCTATCTAGGTTAGTCCCTTAATGTCAGAAGTTTTTGCTTAAGTCTTTATTTTGGATATGATGAATAGTTGCTCTTATTTCTCTCTTGTACCAGTGTTTCAACCTGCTATTCTCCTAAGCTTTGAGTTTGCTGGTTGAGCATGATCTTTTCTGTTATCTTGTCTATCTGTGGGTAGCATTTGCAAGCTCTAGTCTAGGTTGTTGTTGGCTATGATATGATAAGACTTGAGTTGCCTTAAAGCTCATACCAAGTAAGACTCGATAACCGGAGTTTTCTTTTAGAAAAAATAAAATAAAGAGTTCCTTATGGTGATTCAAATTCCTACCAAAGCTCATACTATTTAAACCCCTATAAAAAGCTACTTATTGTTGCATTGAGTTTTATCAAGATCATTGTGATTCTTAGAGATCTACTTCATGCTTTTAAAGCCAATATCATGCGCACACCACCATATACATGTTACACTTCTACTCTGGAAGTAAGCATGACACTCATCCATCCACTAAATAAAAGCTCTACATAAAGTATAGTACTCTTCCCCAACTTTATTGCAAAAAGAGACATGGGCTGATGAAAAACAAATGGACACATGAAGGTTCAAGTATGTAAAAAAAAGAGCACATGAAGGCTCTTGGTTCAGGGAAAATAGCCATATCTCTAAAAACAACTCTTATAAGGAAAGAGGAACCTGCAAAAAGGGAGCTATCATTTATCATGCCATCCACACACGTGCATATCTTGGTTTGAGAGTATGACTTACTTCTCTTCGAATCCTAGTTTTGGCTTTACAATATGTGCAATGCAAGTAAGATACAAAACTCTCCTAGTACAAACTCCACTTCAATGAGTGAAATGAGAGTTGAGAGATGATCTTGGTAAGGAAATACACCTTGAGTGACTCAAGAGTACCACCTAAGGAACTCTGCCTTTTTGAAAAAACTTCGAAACCTCTGGTTTGATTGTCAAGCAAGGTAGAAGGCAAGGTGCTTGGTCTAAGTCGTTCTGGCTATCAACCGCCCAAGACAAGGAGAAGCTACAAGCCCCATAAGAGGCCAAGGTAATAGGAGAAGTTTATTTTACCAGCTTATTCAATTCTTGGTAGAATATCTTTCTGAACCATTGGAACTTTTGAGGAGTAATGAGGAAGCAACTCCTAATCCATTGAGCCTAAAAGTTCTAGTCTTTGCTCGGGACGAGCAAAGGGCTAAGCTTGGGGGAGTTGTTTGTTGACACCAGCGTTGGCAAACAGAAAGTCTGCAAGCGCATGGCTGTCAAAGTAGCTTTCACCTGCGAGTAAACCACGTATCGAATCCATGGGGAACGTAAAGGCACTATCTAATAACTAAAGATAACCGGATCGATTGAGTTTATATAAAGGCTAGGTAGAGAGGATAACTTAGCACTAAGGCTGTGAATATAGCGAAGGGAGTGCTTGCTTTGGGCACCGAGGTATCCTAGACCTCTAGGAAATTGCCGGCAAATAGCTCTACGTCGTACCCGTACGTGGAGGAATACAAAGGATGGACAGGGCTGTCACCACCTGCCGCCTACCTCTACTAATTTGTGGGGCTACGAGGCAAACGAGGGCATATATACACCTAAGCACCACGCCTAAGATAATATTAACTATCCTAACCTTGATCAGATATTAGAATACTCTACGAATAAAGCAACGAACCCACAAGCACAATAGAGAACTCAACTTTCTATAACTCAGACTTAAGTACTAGTTGAGATCCCGGATAGTTATTAAGTAGCTTGCATCCGTCGAGGTACAGGTGGAGGGTCGCCGACACGCCGGGACTCCTCCAGACTCTCCCTCACTCTCTCTCTATTTCTAATCTAAATATGAGGAGGGCTTCACCTTGAATCTTCAATCCAGCTCGGTGATGATTAGCCCTACCCCAAATCCATGTATTTATAGCTTGGAGAGGCGGTTGTGAGTCGGTATGAGGAGGCTGAGACGGTTCGGAGGTGGGCCCAGGTCGGCAGACCAGGATCCACCGTCCTAGGTCGTGCACGGTGCAGATCTTCTCTTGGAGGCGGTTTGCAGGTACGCGTCATAGAGTGACCGGTTCGAGCGTGCGCTCAGGTCGGCCGACCTAGGGGGGGTTGGCCGACCTGGTGTTGCCACATCTCAGGCCCATTTTCCTCTGGGTGACTGATCTGTGGGCCCTGAGGTTGGTTCCAGGTGGGTACGCTCGACATGAGTGGATTTGGTTCAGTTGTGGGCCCTTCAATCCATGGGTGATTCATCTCATGCCCTTGATGCAAACCGATGTTGATTCAACGGTTATGATGATCTCCATGTGTGCTTCTTCTGCATGGGCAAATGTTGGACTTAGTTGGGCCTGGGCCCAGGTCGGCCAACCTGGTCGGGTCGGGCACCCTGGCCCTAGCCCACTTTGGTCCTTCTTTTGCCACTTTGTCCCTGTAAGCACATATGCACCAAAACTAGTGGAATTCATTAGTAAATAACCCTATGTCTATTTGTTTTATCATTCTTTTGTATCAATGTTGGTGGTAGGATTTTATCATTAATAGCCGCCAACAAGCTCCCCCGCACTTATCCTTCACTCGTCCTCGAGTAAAGACTAAGATTCATCACATAAATTATAAACAAACATATAGGTTATTCTCAAACATTTAGGCTTAGTGGAATTATACTGAGTGGCTAACATGTGTTCTAGGGTTATTGCAGAAAGGAACAGCCTCTTTTATGACATGATACACCTTGCTTCCAAATACTTGGGTTTTCAGAATTTTGCAAAGAAAACCAATGCCTTGCTCCTCAAAGTGTTTCTCTCTGGTTATTCATAGTGGTTGGACAACACTCATACTCTCCAAGATGAAACTTTGTATGTGGAGCTCTCAAGATACATACCTTATTTCACTTATGTTGTCATTCTAAGAGTTGGATCCAAACCAGAGACAAGTCATGTAATCAAGTCAAGATGTGCAAGTGTATAATATGAAGTGGGAATGTAGGGGTACTCCTTTATCTGGACCTTCTTCCTTTTTTCTTTTCTTTTGGATATGGGCTATTGCACTTTCTCTTTCTCTTTTTTTCATCTCTATGCTTTTTAGCATGAGTCTTTCTCTCTCTCTCTTTTTTTATGCATATAGCCCATATCTTTTTTTCATCTTGGTTTTGGGAAAAAGGCCATTTTGGGAGTATTTATTCATGAATATGAAACGAAGGCATGTTTTGCTTCACCCTCAGTGTAAGGGTTTAGCTTTTTTATAGTGGAGTGTACGTGATCTTGACTTTAAAAACATGAAATATCTCTAATAAGGGTCACAAACCTTGAAACAACTCAAAGCTCAAAAAGATACGCTTGACTATGATTATAGCTGGTTGTCACTCAAACTCATGAGGAGCATAGCAAGGTTAAAAAGTTTTAAAACTTTTCATAAATTCCAAGTACTTGAATAAGCAAGGGCATCTTTCATATTAAAGCCATATCTCAAAATGCAATAACTTAGATGACATGAGTTCCTAAATATATGAAGATATCCACAAGCCAAAAGGTTCACGGAATAAAATATATGTGAGTTAATAATATTTTCCATGTGATGGGGAGATGTGAAGGGTTAATTTTATTTAAGTTCTGAATTCCATTATCCAATTCTGCAGAAATTCAACTGAATCAGGGTATAGGAGGATCAAACCAGCGTGTGAAGGGTTAATTTTATTTAAGTTCTGAATTCCATTATCCAATTCTGCAGAGATTCAACTGAAATAGGGTATAGGAGGATCAAACCAGCGTGCAGGAAAAAACGGAGGCCAGGAGGGACCCAGGCCAGGTCGGCTGACCTGGTGGGGTCGGGCGACCTGGGGGCAACCCTTTTGGTCTAGCTCTTTTGCATGCTGCTCTGTTTCATTCTGTTCTGTACTGTTTTGCGTTGCATCATTTTGTTTTCCGTCGATCCTCTGGCGAGGGACTCCCACACACTTGTACCTTTATTCAAAAACAAGAGGAAACAAAAAACACAACCCTAACATCCTAAAGATTTTTATTTTATTCATCATAGCATAGGCACATTATAGAATATTCAATTGAGGAAATGAAAGAAATAAATAAATGAAGGAATTAAAACTAATGTGCCTATCCTATTCTAATGCCAAGGTGCCTAAGGTGCATTGTAAAGGTTTTCATTCCCTACGGCTTTAGCAAAGCGTTTGAGCTTGACGACTGTTGATCTACACAACATATCAAAGTCATCTTGAAGGTTCAAACGCTCTAGTCGCTCTCCAGCGAACCTCTTCTCCAATTTGGCATAGTCACTACCGAGCTGATTGATCAGCTCTAGCAACTCTGCATTGGAGGGAGCCATGGAGGTCTTCTCTTCATCACTTTCATAGTGACCCCCTGGCCTACAAATTGGAGGAGGCTTAATATGCTTCTTGATCTTGCCGGCGGCCGAGGACTCCACCAACTCCTTCCACTCCTCCGGTGTGAGGGGAGGGAACAGCCCCTTTCCATAGCCGCCTCTGGTTTTCCTTTCCCCGAAGACTCGGAATCGTGGCTTCGGGGTGCTAGCGGGAGAGTAGATGGAAACGTCGGACGTATAATGATACGCCACGACGACCTTCCACTTGTTCTTGACGACCTCCTTTAGCTTCTCCCTGGTTGAAGAGTCAGGACTCCAGCCCCCTTGGTAGGGGTGGCCATCGGCGTCTTCTTTGGAGTGAGTTGCCCCGTCGTCGGCCTTCTGTACGGGCTTGACGCTCATGCCTCGCCCCTCTGGGACCTTCTCGGGGAGTGGGATCGTGCCGCTGAGCGGGGCGCCGAGGGGCCACCAGGGCCGATCGCCCGACCTAAGGGGTCGACCGACCCCCTGGTGCGGCCTCTCGCATCCTCCTACGGCGGGAGACTAGCCAGTGGGGGTGCCACCACGGCCATGGCTGACTCCAGGTTGATTGGTACCAATTGGTTCGCCGAAGTGGGTTCTCCCTCAAGATCGAAGGTCGATCGGGAGGTAGGGTGGCTCTTTCCAGCCATCTTTGTGGATTTGGAAGGTTTGGCTCGGAGGTTTTAGAATGTGGGCGAGGAAGAACTCAGATGAGAAGGGAGAAGAGGATGGGTGAATTTTTAAGTAAGAACAGCCCTCTTCTCGGATCAATCAGAGGTTGAAACGCTCATCCACCGCGGAACGGCCTTAGAGACGTTGGAGTGGAGCGTGTGCAAAAGATAGGCTGATCGGGCTCGGGAGGCCGTCGGCCGACCTGGCCCTGAGCCCGATCGCCTTCATGTTTTTGGTGTACTACGTGACAGGTCCAATATGCCCCAAAGTGTGTGCAAATGTGTTCTAGGGGTTAAGGACATTAGTGTAAGACGTAATTATAGATGGGAATTATCCATGACCAAATTGATCACATCAAATTCCTCTTCTATTTTATCAGGTTCAAGGAAAACTTATAAATGCTGACCATTTACCTTGAAGAGATTACCTTCATCATCTTAGAGTGTGATAGCCCCGTGCGATGAAGTCTCCACCACAACAAATGGTCCTTCCCATTTGCTTTGAAGTTTTCCATGCCCAAATAGCTTCACCCTGGAATTAAAGAGTAGTACTGATGTGAACCCGCTAGGGTTTGTGCTCGATCTTTCGATGAGAGATGGATAACATCGATTTGGACTAGAGACATTCACGGCTCGACTACAACCATCCAAGGATGTTGCGCCTTAGCAACCGATACACCAACTCCAGCGGTCGCCGCGATCATGTGGAGCACGATCAACCAAACCACGAGGGTAATTCCTGCAAGCAACCGAAGAACAAGCAAGAACAAGTAGAACAAGCAACTCAATTACAAATATGGAGATGATATTCAATCTGAAATCACAAAGGTGGGGTTCTGAATCGAGTAGAATGGATGGTCTAGCCGACACATGCGTCTACAAGGAAGTAGCAATGGCTAAACTTGCATCTAAACAAAACCCAATCTGTTTGTGGCAGCTATGGAGGTATAATAGAGGGTAGGGAACAGCCAGGGCGTGGTAGAGGCCGTCCCACAACCCTAGGATGAGTCCCTATTGGGCCCCACATGATACACGGGCCATCGGGCAAAAATCAGGCGACGCAGCACCCTGGACAGAAAAACCTATAGGTAGTAAATCAATGATTCTGGCTGCCTCAAAATAGATATGGACATGAGTCCAGATCCATATGAAAACTGACTTCAAGATGCTTCCATGACGTACCTGAACGCCCAAAATGGAGTTCGGATGAAGTCGTGGCGGTCATCGCAAGTTGGCCTAGTGCTGCAGTCTGAATCCAGCCCCGAAACGTGTTGGATTAGATCTCTTTCTTTCCTTGGACCATAAGTGACGTGGTGGCCTGGTGGAGAACATGGGGAATACTTGGACTTGGCCCTCAATCAACCTCTTTGGTCCTCCATGCCTTCCATGTGTGTTTAACACTCTTTTTGATCCACGCATGTATTTCTGAAAATGACAATGAACACGCATCTTGGCGCAGCATCAACTCATCAAATGTATCAAATACAATTATGATAAAGAATTGTTTCACCTTTGCAACCGTGGGACGAAGTCTATAGGTGCCGCAACAACAAAATCCGGTCAAGCTGTAGTCGAATATGTGGAGCTGTAGATGGGCTGAAGCAAGGTAAAATACTAGTACCGCATTAGTCACAAAAGCAAGTTGAGTAATCATTCAATGGCGGTACTATGCTAGTCCTAGGCTAAACCATGCTAGGGACGTGAGCCTAGGCACAAAGGTAGTCACTGACGAAGAACAACTAGTATGGCACCAAGAAAACAAAAGATTCAGCCCCCTTTTCTTTCTCTTTTCTTGTCCTTTTTTTCTTCTTTTATTTTTCTTCTTCTTCTTCTTCTTCTTCTTCTTCTTCTTCTTCTTCTTCTTCTTCTTCTTCCTTTTTCTTTCTTTCAACTTCTTTTTTTTGCATAGTACTAAACTCTTTTGCTCAATATCAAGACAAACTACACAAAAGGCTTACACCGCACAGCCCCTTTAAATTCAATCTAACAGCTCTAGTTTCCAAATGTAGATCATGAATCTCCATCACTGTTGTGGAACGCTTAGAGGGAGTTTGGCGATGAGGCTAGATCCATTTGAAAGATGAAGAGATAAGCTTTCCAGATTGTACTTAAACACCTCAATCGGAGCTCATATGAATTCATGGTGGCACAAATGAAACAGAGATGTATATGGTGATGGGGATCTCGTGACGAAAACGTGATTGATGAGAGATGGATAACTTCGATTTAGACTAGAGAGACGTTCACGGCCCGACTACAACCATAGAAGGATGTTGCGCCTTAGCAACCGATACACCATCTCCAGTGGTCGCCACGATCTTGTGGAGCATGATCAACCAAACCACGAGGGTAATTCCTGCAAGCAACCAAAGAACAAGCAAGAACAAGTAGAACAAGCAACTCAAATCACTAAAGGAATAGACACTAAGACCAGCAACTCGACGCGACCAAAGTAACTGAAAACTCAACAAGTCCTAACTAAGCAGTACTAGTAAAGGATCAAACAGTTTATAGGATTGCGAGTAAACTGATCTACATTTTTAAGGCTTTTTTGGACTATAGGAAATTAAAAACAGCAATGGATTGAAAGTCTCTCACCTATAAACCTTGCTCTGATACCAACTAATATGAACCCGCTAGGGTTTGTGCCCGATGTTTTGATGAGCGATGGATAACTTCGATTTGGACTGGAGAGACATTCACGGCCCGACTACAACCATCCAAGGATGTTGCGCCTTAGCAACCGACACACCAACTCCAGCAGTCACCGCGATCTTGTGGAGCACGATCAACCAAACCACGAGGGTAATTCCTGCAAGCAACCGAAGAACAAGCAAGAACAAGTAGAATAAGCAACTCAATTGCAAATATGGAGATGATACACAATCTGAAATCACAAAAGTGGGGTTCTGATCGAGTAGAATGGATGGTCAAGCCGACACATACGTCTACAAGGAAGTAGCAATGGCTAAACTTACATCTAAACAAAACCCAATCTGTGTGTGGCGGATATGGAGGTATAATAGAGGGTAGGGAATGGCCATGACGTGGTAGAGGCCGTCCCACAACCCTAGGATGCGCCCCTATTGTGCCCCACATGATACACGGGCCATCGAACCAAAATCAAGCGACGCAGCACCCTGGACAGAAAACCTATGGGTAGTAAATTGATGATTCCGGCCGCCTAAAAATATATATGGATGTGAGTCCAGATCCATATGAAAACTGACTTCAAGATGCTTCCATGACATACTTGAACGCCCAAAACAGAGTTCAGATGAAGTCGTGGCGGTCATCGTAAGTTGGCCCAGTGCTGCAGTCCGAATCCAGCCCCGAAACGTGTTGGATTAGATCTCTTTCTTTCCTTGGACCATAAGTGACGTGGTGGCCTGGTGGAGAACATGGGGAATACTTGGACTTGGCCTCCAATCAACCTCTTTGGTCCTCCATGCCTTCCATGTGTGTTTAACACTCTTTTTGATCCACGTATATGTCACACCCGGATTTACGAAGGAAATCCGAATGCTACTATATGTGTACCCAGAAAGTCTTTACACACATATAGCTCCAGAAATGATTATCAAAAGGAAGAAAACAGTGCTCGGTACATAAACAGAAATAAAGTCATTACATCATAGGCATTACATTTATTAACGAGTTTATCAAAGTAGCGGAAGCCTGATGTAATCTAACTCCAAGACATCTCCACAGGGACTCTGACTGGGGGAATGCACTGCCTAGAAGTCCGGGAACTCCTCGGGGAAGACAAAAGCATCCACAGGCGGCTCATCTGAGTACCCATCCGGGATTTTGTTGAAGTGAAGCAAGTGTAAGTAATCCATCTTACTTAGCAAGCATAACATGAATATATGAGGCTCAAAAGGCTAGACGAGGTTTAAACTACGGTTAGCATTTTTAGTTGATTGATTTTAGAATTTACCTGAATTACTACATTTATATGACAACCCAGTTGTAACCCACATTATGAAAACATGTGAAGTAATACAAATGAACAACATCATATTAAACCATTTATCCGAAAAACAAGGAACCGCTCAAAAAGGATCCAGGCCACTCTTGACCGTGAGCACGGCTGTTATAATAGTTTTACACTCTGCAGAGGTTGTACACTTTCACCACAAGTCGCGTAAAACTTCAGAAGAACTTTAGACCCAACCATGCAGTGCTGATCAGGCACATTCATCACACTACCTTTGGTGTGACTGCATAGGGACGCTACGAGGCCTTTCGACAGACACCCTAACAAGTTAGTGGCCGCTATGGTTTCCTGATAGGCGCATGGACCCCTCCAGGCTCCAGCCTAAACATCACACAAATTCATCACACACAAACCCCAACGAGAACTGACCGAGGTCCACACTTAAACCTGGCAGCCCCACTTGCGCCTTTCGGTAACCACTAAACAAGCTAGAGCCGTACAGCGTACTTAGCCAAGACCAAAGCCATGTGATCCTTGTGGTTGTACGGTTTTCCTGGGTGGCCGCTTTAAGAACCGGACCTTAAGGAGAGACACTAGAGCAATCCAAAAGCACATGCTCTAGCTCCCTAAACCATGTTTCTAAAAAAACATATTTATATCAATTCCATATAACCATTAATCAAGATTAACCATTAACATCGATCATTAGCGTTTGAGCAACTAAGCAAAGCTAACCTGTCTACCCACATGCATAAACCCAAGGTAGTCAAGGTATAAGGTAAAAGATACTAGTCATCCCTATGGTTTCTCAAATTTAGACACATGCATTAATGAATAAAGTGATTATAAGGTGAATAGGTATCAAGGATGAATCATGTTACACTTGCCTTCCACAAAGTTTTGCTGCTGATCTTGGTCTTCAAATTCTTGATCAAATTCGGCCTCGTACTGCTCGCAATCTATACACGCATTCCATCACCACACATACATCCATCACAAGCCAATACATGCATACAAAAGTATTTATATTAGAACAGTAGGCCATATAATAAAAACAAAAGCAAAAAGGTTATAAAACTAATCTATGCATTTCTACGAACACATGAACGCGAGAATCACTCTAATCGGATCTACGATGAAAAATCTACGCTAAAAACAAGACGCAAGGACTATGCTGCGACGAACCGAGGACCTAAACGTGATTAACCCTAGTTTTCAGGGGGTAGCAGAGGATTTTCGCAAAACAGAGGATGGGATGGCGGGTTGATAAGGTATTTTTGCAGGGTCTCTTTAGAAAAAAGGCGAAGGGGTATTTTCAATCTAATCTGGACCGTTGGATGGTTGATGGATAGCTGTGGGGTTCCCTGCTTATTCTGGGTCGGTCCAGCAGGTGAGGCGATGGCATCCTCGCCGTTTTCTTCGTGAACAGAAGCGGCGGCGGCCATGCCATGGCGGCAGTTCGCCGGAGACAAGGGGACCGGAGCTACGATGCTCAGAAACTTGTGATGTTTGGCCCTAGAGACAGAGGAGGTCGCCGCGAACCCGTCTTGACACTTACTTCGAGCAAGGAGGCAGCAGGGATGGCGCACTGCAGAGGGGGGCGGACTAATGTTGTGACGCTTGGTGTTGGCTCGGTTCTGTCCTCGAAATGGGGCTGCAGGGAGTCAGAATGGTTGCTTGAGTACCTGAACTCGTGAGATGGAAAACCGGGAGGTGAGCAGGGGAGCACAACACTGATATCACGAACTACAGGTATAACTTACCGAGGCAGAACTCCGGTGCCCAGAAATTCGATGGGGAGGACACTGCATTCAGGAAATTGAGGAGCGAGGGAGGTAAAGGAGGTTGGGGGGATCTCGCCCAAGGTTTTGTAGAAGGGGGAAGGGGCTCGGTCTGCCCGGAATTGGAGAGAGGGGGTGGACTTCATTGCCATGGCTTGAATGCCATTGAAGAGAATTAAAGGCTGGAGTTTCTGATGGGGAGAGGAAGGAGAGGGGGCGTGAGTCGGAGGGAGGGGGACGGCGGTTCTCTGGTTCTGTCGAAGAAGAGAGGGAGAGGGGCGAAGGGGAAAAGGGAGGGGCGACACAGGGAGAGGAATGGGGCGCGGTTGTTCTTCTGGTGCGACAGAACAAATGGGCGAAGTGGGCGCGTGCGGTTCTGGGGGAGAGCGTGCGTGGGGGAGGTGGATCTGGTTTGGGCCTGGGTTGGATCTGTTTGGACCTGAGTTGGATTTGTTTGGGCTCAAAGGAGAATAAGAGAGGAGGGAGAGAGTTGGGCCGGGCTGTCTTTGGGCTGCCGGGAAGAAAAGAGAAAGGACAAAGGAAACAGATCGGGCCGAGCTGGGTTAGATGGGTCTGGGCCTTGGTTGGATTTGAGTCGAACTCCGGGTTCTATGTAGGGTAGGGTTTTAGACCACGGTTGGACTCGGGTTTTGGATAGGGTTTCCGAGCTCCAGGTTTTAGCATTAGGTTCTCGGATTCTGGGTTTAAGAAACTAGGGCTAAGCACACACAAAACACTCATACAATAAAACAATGCATCGGCATGAAATGCACAAAACAAGTTTCTAAACCTATGGTTGATTTTAATTACAAAAAGGTTTTATATTTTTACCTAAATTTTGAGAATGCACACACAAGAGCTAGCAAATTAATTACTAATTTAGAAAAGGAATTTTTAGGGTGTTACAGTATATATTTTCTGAAAATGACAATGAACACGCATCTTGGCGCAACATCAACTCATCAAATGTATCAAATACAATTATGATAAAGAATCATTTCCCCTTTGAATCAAAATTTGTCATTGTGGTTGTATCTGAGCCGGTGATGTCCTCATCAAGTACCTTATCCCCGGGGTGGAACTCCTTCACCTTGATCCTCTTGTCGTGCCATCTCTTGGTTCTTTCCTTGTAGATTCTGGCACTGTGGTATGATTTGTCTCTCCACTCTTCTAATTCTGATAGCTGCATTCTCCTCATCTGCTGGGCTACTGGAAGATCCATATTCCATTTTTTTATGGCCCAGTGTGCCCGATGCTCTAGCTCAACCGGTAAATGGCAAGTCTTGCCGTAAATTAGTTGATAAGTGGACATTCCAATTGGCGTTTTGTATGCCGTTCGGTAATCCCATAGAGCATCTGGTAGTTTGCTCTTGCATCCTTTTCCTGTTTCTATCACGGTCTTCTGCAGAATGTTCTTGATCTGCTTATTTGATGTTTCTGCTTGACAGCTTGTCTGGGGGTGGTATGGTGTAGCTTTATTTTGCCCCACACATCAAGCAGCTCAACTTGCAAGTTGTTTGTGAGTGGCAATGCATCTCTTGATGTGATCCCTCTGTGCTTCTGGCATTGCTGGCATCGTCGAATGAATTTTTTTGTATCCTCATACATTGTGGGCCAGTAGAATCCACTCTGCCGGATCTTTGACCTTGTTCTAAATGCCCCATAGTGACCTCCATATGGGGCTGCATGGCACTGCTCAATGATCTTTCTTGCTTCATTTGTGTGTACACATTGTCTGAGCATGCCATCTGAACATACCCTGTACAGGTATGGTTCATCCCATAAATGGAGTCTACTTTCGTAGATAAGCCTTCTCTTGTTCTCCCCTGGCGGTACATATCCCGCAACCATAAAATTCACAATATTTGCATACCAGGGGTTGGAGGCTGTCACCTTGAGTAGGGTGTCGTCACGTAGGAAGTCATTTACCGGTAAGTCCTGCATGTCAGTGAACTGCATACGCGATAAATGATCTGCTACTGAATTCTTTACTCCCTTTTTATCTTTAATTTCTAAGTCAAATTCTTGGAGTAAGAGAATCCAGCGGATGAGACGTGGTTTAGCATCTTTCTTGGTAAGCAGATATTTTAAGGCAGCACGATCGATGCAGACAATCACCTTAGCTCCTACCAAGTAAGATCTAAATCTGTCTATAGCAAAGACCATGGCCAGGAGCTCCTTTTTCAGTGGTAGCATAGTTAAGTTAGCTCCTGTCAAAGTTTTGCTAGCATATGAGATAGCATGATGGTTCTTATTTTTTGTTTGTCCAAGGACAGCACCAATAGCATAATCACTAGCATCACACATTATCTCAAAAGGTAGCGTCCAGTCAGGGGGTTGAATGACTGGCACTGAGATGAGAGCATTATTTAAGATTGTAAAAGCATGTAAACACTCATCATCAAAGTCAAAGGGTACATCCTTAGCTAATAGGCTAGTGAGGGGCCTGGCTATCTGGGAAAAATCTTTAATGAAATGCCGGTAAAACCCCGCATGTCCTAAAAAGCTATGGATCCCTTTGACATTAGTAGGAGGTGGAAGTTTTTCTATAACTTCAATTTTTGCTCTATCCACCTTTCGGACACTAATTGTCCTAACACTATACCCTCTCGGACCATGAAATGGCACTTTTCCCAATTTAGCACTAGGTCCTTGTCTCGGCATCTCTGTAGCACCCTATCTAGGTTCTACAGACAATGATCAAAAGTTTTTCCGTATACTAAAAATCATCCATGAAAACTTCCATGATTTCTTCTATCATGTTTGAGAAGATAGACATCATGCACCTTTCGAACGATGCTGGCGCATTGCATAATCCAAATGACATTCTACGGTATGCATACGTTCCGTAAGGGCATGTGAAGGTAGTCTTCTCCTGATCGTTAGGGTGGATGGGAATTTGATGATAGCCGGAATACCCGTCAAGGAAACAGAAAAAGAAGTGGTTCGCGAGTCTCTCCAACATCTCATCGATGAAGGGGAGCGAGAATTGGTCCTTTTTCATCACCTTGTTGAGTCAGTGACAGTCAATGCACATCCGCCACCCAGTAACGGTACGCTGAGGAATCAGCTCATTTTTCTCATCACTTACGATGGTCATACCTCCCTTCTTGGGTACCACTTGGACAGGGCTGACCCATTCACTGTGAGGGACGGGATAAATGATCCCGGCGTGCAGAAGTTTTAAGAGTTATTTCTTCACGACTTCACTTATTGCATTGTTTAGCCTACGCTGAGGCTCCCTTGATGGTGTAGAGGACGGGTCTATGGGAATGCGATGGGTACAGAGCGCGGGGCTTACTGTTGGATGTCACACCCGGATTTACGAAGGAAATCCGAATGCTACTATATGTGTACCCAGGAAGTCTTTACACACATATAGCTCAGAAATGAATATCAAAGAAAGGGAAACAGTGCTCGATAACATAAATCATAACAAGTCTTACATCACAGGCATTACATTTATTAACGAGTTTATCAAAGTAGCGGAAGCCTGATGTAATCTAACTCCAAGACATCTCCATAGGGACTCTGACTGGGGGAATGCACTGCCTAGAAGTCCGGGAACTCCTCGGGGAAGACAAAAGCATCCACAGGCGGCTCATCTGAGTACCCATCCGGGATTTTGTTGAAGTAAAACAAGTGTAAGTAATCCATCTTACTTAGCAAGCATAACATGATTAAATGAGGCTCAAAAGGCTAGACAAGGTTTAAACTGCGGTTAGCATTTTTAGTTGATTGATTTTAGAATTAACCTGAATTACTAGAATTATATGACAACCCGGTTGTAACCCACATTATGAAAGCATATGAAATATTATAAATGAACAACAACATATTTAACCATTTATCCAGATAACAAGGAACCGCACGAAAAGGATCCAGGCCGCTCTTGACCGTGAGCACGGCTGTTATAACAGTTTTACACTCTGCAGAGGTTGTACACTTTCACCACCGGTCGCGACACCCCTTTGCCATAGGCAATGCACTCCCAAAACGAGCACAGGGTATCACTACGAGACCTTTCAAAAGACACCCTAGCAAGCTAGTGGCCGCTAAGGTTTCCTGACAGGCGCATGGACCCCTCCAGGCTCCAGCCAAAACATCACACAAATCCATCACACAAACCCCAACGAGACTGACCGAGGTCCACACTTAAACCTGGCAGCCCCACATGTGCCTTTCGGTAACCACTAGACAAGCTAGAGCCGTTCAGTTTACTTAGTCAAGACCAGAGCCATGTGATTCCTGTGGTTGTACGGTTTTCCTGGGTTGCCGCTTTAAGAACAGAACCTTAAGAAGAGACGCTTAGAGCAATCCAAACACATGCTCAATCTCCCTAAACCAAGTTGCTAAAAAGCATATTTTAATAAGGTTCCAAGTATATCATTAGTCAAGATTAACATTTTATAACGAACATTAGCGGTTGGCAAGCATAGCGACAACTAACATATCTACCCATATGCAAAACCCAGGGTAAACAAGGAATATAGGATAAACAAGTCTAGTCAACCTTATGGTTTAACAAAATTAGGCACATGCATGAATGAATAGAATGTTTATATGGTGAATAGGTATCAAGGATGAATCATGTTACACTTGCCTTCCTCAAAATATTGCTGCTGATCCGATTCTTCAAACTCTTGATCAAAGCCGGCCTCGAATTGCTCGCACTCTAAACCCGCATTCCATCACCACACATACATCCATCACAAGCCAGTACATGCATACAAAAGTATTTCTATTAGAACAGTACACCATACAATGAAAACAGAAGCAAAAAGGATATAAAACTAATCTACGCATTTCTACGAACACAACAACGCGAAAATCACTCTAATCGGATTTACGGTGATTAAACTACACTAAAAACAAGACGAAAGTCTAAGCTACGATAAACCAAGGACCTAATCGTTATTAAACGTAGACCTTAGGGGGGTAGCAGAGGAGTTTTGCAACACAGGGGTTGGACTGCGGGTTTATTCCTATTTTCTTTAGGGACTCTTTAGAAAAACGACGAAGGGGTATGCTTCAATCTAATCTGGACCCTAGGATGAGAGATGGACGGCGGAGGGTGTTCTTCTCGGTCTGCAGGGTTGGGACGACGGCATCCTCGCCGTTTTTCACGAACAGAGGGACGAGGGTGCCATGTCCTGCGACCAGAACTCGCCGGGAACAAGGGTCAAGGGCAACGGTGTCCGTTTTGCGAGAGGACAGCACCAGGAGCAAGAGAGGGATGCCGCGAACCCGTTCTGGGTGACCTTGATTGCCGAACTGGTGGCCGACGAGGGGGAAACGCAAGGTGCAGAGCGGACGGCTCCTCTGGTCGTCGGGCGTGCGTGCTTGTGCGGCCTGGAAACAGGGCTGCTTCTCGGTCTGCAGGGTTGGGACGACGGCATCCTCGCCGTTTTTCACGAACAGAGGGACGAGGGCTCCATGTCCTGCGACCAGAACTCGCCAGTAACAAGGGCCAAGGGCTACGGTGTCCGTTTTGCGAGAGGACAGCACCAGGAGCAAGAGAGGGATGCCGCGAACCCGTTCTGGGTGACCTTGATTGCCGAACTGGTGGCCGACGAGGGGGAAACGCGAGGTGCAGAGCGGACGGCTCCTTTGGTCGTCGGGCGTGCGTGCTTGTGCGGCCTGGAAACAGGGCTGCAGGGCGTCGACCTTTCCTTCCAGAGATCCTGTGCTCACAAAGGTCAAGGGAGGGGAGGTCAGAAGGGTGCTCATGGAGGATGGAGATGATGACGGTGTTTCTTACCCAGTGAACTTCTGGCGAGGAAAAACGATGGGAAGGGCACTGACCTTGGGAAATTGGAGTGTTGGGGAATTAAGGAGGATGGGGATAGGCTATTCTTGTGGAGAGGAAGGAGGAAGAGTGATTCTTTCTTCTGGTTTTAGCGACACAGAGAGAAAGAGAGAGGGGGCGCGCGGTGTGAAAAAAAGGGGGGCTGCAGTCCTGCGTGAGGGGAGAAGGGTCAGGAGGAGCGACGGTTTCTGGATTAATGGGGGCGGCAGTTTCTGCTCCATTCATTGCCGTAATGGCAATTAAACTGCAGGTTCGGAAGGGAAGAAAGAAAACTGGGCCGGGTTTGGGTAAAAAGGTTTCGTCCGGGTTGAACTGGGGCTTTGGGTCTTTAGGGTTTAGAACTAGCGCACAAAAACATACATACATGAAAACAATGCATCGGCATGAAGTGCACAAACAAGTTTCTAAACCTAGGGTTGATTTTAATTTCTGAAAAGGATTTTAATTTGTCTAAATTTTGAGAATGCTCACACAAAAACCTAACACAATTAATTACTATATTAGAAATGAAATTTTTAGGGTGTTACATCGGAGTTCTAGTCCGGCAGTCCACCCGGGGGTACCCAGATGGTTGATTTGTAGGCAAAGGGCAATCACAGGACTAGAGAACTCGAGGTAACACAGGGACACAGGGATTATACAAGTTCGGGCTACCCGGAGGTATAATACCCTACGTCCTGTGCTCGGGGGTCTTGTATTGCTTCGCTCGTCAATGCTCCGGAGAACAATGGCGAGTTTGGAGTTACAATGAATGATCTGATGGCGAGAGGATTGAATGAGATGGGATGAGATTGAATTATCTAAGGGGGTCGACTTAGGCCGCCTTATATAGGCTGGCAGCCTAGGGTTTACAAGTCGGTTATCTGTAATCGTATCCGGCTCTGACTAGGAAACTAATCTGAGTCAGTTGCCATATAATCTCCATGATCTCCGGGCGGGATCTGAGGATATCGCCGAATGCCTTGCGGGCTAAGTCTTCTCCAATCTTGTCCATCAAGCCGAGGATCCTCGTGGGCCGGCCTGGGATCGGCCCACCTCCTTGTCAGATGTAGGACCAGGCCGACTGGCTACCCGGTCGGTAGTGAGCCCAGGGGTACCCATATCCAACAAGTCCCCGAGCAACGTGCAGGCACGTGTCAGACTGTCGACGGAGAAACGAAGCCTTCCATGTCGGCTGAAGCATCTTGGTTGGCAGGCCGACACAAGGGTGGGCGGTGCTCAAAAAAGAAAACCGCAGGCCATCCGGGGATGACCCTGGGCAAACCCGGGGCGGAGCCGCGAGTGGCATAGCGCCGAGTCGTGGCCGAGTCGGACACCGAGGAGCTGCGCCACTTGGGAAAAGTGACACATCCTGATGGGGCATATGACGCAAGGAGCCCTCCATATGGAGTAGTCCCCGAGCATTGGGCCGACTAGTAAAGTCGAGCCAATGGTCAATAAGAGAAGGATCTCCAAGCTTCGGGGCAATCAGGCCACCCAAAGGATAAGCCTGCCAGACGAGTCATGACAAGAACACTGCTCGCGTGAACGCACAGAGCGTTCCCGTGGTCGGATGAAGCCAAAGGTGATAAGGGCGGACTGAGGACCTCGAAGAGAGGAGCTGCTGCATGGCACAGAGCTCACGCACTGAACAATGCAACTGGGGTCACATGTTATCGTTTAGCACAGAGCTATAAATATACGCCAAGGCCCTGAGCCTTGCGGTCATTAGAAGATAGGCATAGCAACCACCTAGCTTGAAGAATGTTGGGGATTTGCTCCTGGGTTCATCCTCTAGGGAGGAATCATGGTGACTTGATAGCTTGGTGCTAGAAGAGTGCTTGCGAAGATCCTGAGGTGTTGATTGGCGTCTGAATGCTGTCCCATTCACCCCTGCATTCCCGTGTGACGTGGGCCATGTGGGGTGAAATGCTTTGTAGAGTGAGGGATAGCCGAGGCATTCGTTAACAACCCTCAATTGGTGCTGTTCCGTCGACGGCTGCAGTGGTGCTACAAGAGAGCTTGCGAGGAGCTCATGTGGGCCAAGCTTGCTACTGATGCAGCACTAGGCGCAGGGACAAGTGCCCCAGGCCGTCACCTTGATGGTTGATGTATTTGATCTTTGTAACCGGCCTATGACCGGCTCCCTTTGTAACTTATAGCTTTCTGATGAATCTTGTCCCTATCGATGCAATATCTGTATTCCCAGGACCCGAAAGTCGACAGGGGCGTTGTAGGTTCGCACAATAGCAACTAGTCATAGAAACTTCTTGGTCGTAGTTGAAATGCCGAGTCCCGGGCGATGGGGATGGCCGAGTCCGAAGACCCTTTGACCGGGGTCAAGAGCGCCGAGTCCCCGAGGGTCGGGGCTGGCCGAGTCCGGAGACCCGTTGACCGGAGTCAAGAGCGCCGAGTCCCCGAGGGTCGGGGCTGGCCGAGTCCGGAGACCAGATGACCGGAGTCAAGAGCGCCGAGTCCCCGAGGGTCGGGGCTGGCCGAGTCCAGAGACCCGTTGACCGTAGCCAAGAGCGCCGAGTCCCCGAGGGTCGGGGCTGGTCGAGTCCGGAGACCCGTTAACCGGAGTCAAGAGCGCCGAGTACTAGGGCAAAGAGCCGTTGGCGCGCGGAGAGCTGTTAGCCCGCAGTTAACAGGACTTCCGCGGATTCCGTCCGTCTGTTACGGCGCCGTTTGGGTAATTCGAATCGACGAAAGGGGATAAATTGGATCTGTTCACCGGCGACTTTTACCACTATCATTTCCAAATCTAGAAACATTCCACGCCTCCGCCGCCGCTTAGCACCGCCGCAAGAGCGATTCGCCCTCCGCCCACGCACCGCCGCCGGAGTTCGAGCGCCGCCACCACCGCTACGCGTCCGTGTCACACCCAAGCTCCTTAGCGGGGATGGCGGACTCGAGGGAGGAGATGAGGACACCGGCGTTAGGGGAGGAAGCGCCGCCGGCAACGGGGATGGCGGAAGCGGGCGTTGCCCTGAGCCGTAGCGATGTTGATGCAGGGTGGAGGGTGGCGCCCTCCGCGGGGCAGTCTGGGACCACGGGGGATGCCGCCGCCCACGAGGGCGGTGATCCTGATGCGCCGACGACCGCCGCGGGGGCGGACACCAAAGGTAAGGCCGTGGCCTCGCCTGAAGATAGCGCAGAGCTGACCTCCGTGTCCGGGGGAGTGCCGCCACAAGAGCCAGCCTGGGGCCAATCCTCCATCACAGAGGAGAGACTTTAGGACATGGTGTGCCGAGGCGTGCTCGGGCCACGGGAGATCCTGCAGTGGCAGACTGCTGGGGATGACGCCCGACCATGGGAGCGCTCGGAGACCGAGATGGCCGTCTTCGCGCCATTCTTCGAGTGGGGGTTTGGATTGCCCACGAGAGACTTCTTCCAGGGGCTGCTGCACTTCTATGGAGTGGAGATGAGTCACTTGAACCCCACCTCCATTCTGTCCATCTCCGTTTTTATTCATCTATGTGAAGCTTTTCTTGGGATCCCTCCACATTTCGGGTTGTGGCGGCGCTTGTATCGAATGAAGATTATTGGGGAAGGCTCTGGGAAGGGTCCGGCTAGGATCACCGGAGGGGCTGGGTTCTCGTTGAGAGTCGGCATGTCCAGGAGGTATTTTGTCCTGGACATGAACGATTCCAACAAAAACTGGAGGCAAGAGTGGTTCTATGTCGTGAACCATCCCCCTGCTCTGCCTGCCCGGACTGGCCACCGACCAGCAAAGAAGGATTGCTGGGAGTCACAGCCGGAGGGCCAGGAGCTACAGGAGGCCGAGGAGCTGCTTAAGTTGATCGCCGAGCTGAAGGAGCGGAACTTGACTGCAGTGGCTATAATGATCTCCTTCGTCCGGCGATTGACACAACCGATCAAGGACCGGGTGCATCCTGGGTATGAGTTCTCGGGTGGCAAAGACCCGACTCGGGAGCAGATCCGGACAGTATCTGTCCCTGAGACGTGTGAGAGGATCTCCGGCTTCATGCGCGGCAAGATCTTCAACCAGGGGACGCCTGTCCCGTTTTCTTTGCAAAATCCTCCTCCTGCGGTTAGTTTCCTACTTCCTTGCAAGTTGTGTATCTGATTGCTGAACTGCTGGATGTCTGACAAACTGTACCATTGCTGGTGCCGTGCCTTTGTCTTGCAGGACCGAGCGACAAAGTACTTTAGCCCGGCACCCCTGCCCGAGGGTGATGTCCGGGTGGAGAAGCTGATGATGGTGGAGGAGGCGTCCCGGGCACCTCGAGTCGTGGATGAGGGACAAGCCGCCTAGGAGGTGGCCAACTTCATCTCGGCCCCCCAGGAGGAAACGGAGGATGACCCGGTGGCACGGGTGCTTGGGACTGGCTTGGCACGGCCGACGCGTCAGGCCGTACGCAAGCTGACCCCGTCACAGAGGGTGGCTCGAGCAGGGTCCCCCAAGCCATCTCCAAAGCTGGGGCAAGCCGCACAGGCTGAGACCGAGGCGCGAAAGAAGAGGAAGGCGGCGAGTGATGCAGGAGATGGCGCTGATGGGTCCCCCTCAGGCCCCGGGTCTGAGCAGCCGGTGCTAGACACTCCAGGAGGCCGAGGGGGCATTTTTGCGCAGCCTGCACTGCGGCTAGACTCGACGCTGCTGCCGAGCGAGACACCCCCACAGTTGCTACAAGGGGTGCAGTTCAAGCGTCCACACAAGGGCGGGTAAGTTGCCTTGAGCTTCTGTTTGTTCCTTTGGTACGCCGGGCTTAAATTGTGGAACTCTTGGATGCAGGCTCGGGAGCCAGTGGGTGCCAACGTCCTGCCACGCCCGGGGGCCGGTGGCAAGGCGCCGCCAAGTCGACCTGCCGCCACGGATCCGGAGTCCGGAACCAGCACTGCACTGGTCGTGCCGGAACAGGTGCCGGTCGGCATGTTCGGGCCGCCGCGCCTGCCGAGTCCTCCACACGTCTTGGGGACGGGCGCCCCACTGGACGACCGGCAGGCCGGGGTGCCCAAGGCCGCCACCGAGGAGGAGGAGCCGGAGCACTCTGCAGGGGCGGAGCAGCCGAGCCGCCCCCCGCCGGCCCTTGAAGATGATGATGACCAGTTGCTAGGGAAGCAGCTGGATGCTGGCATTGGCGCCGTTGTGCCGCCAGTTGTTGAAGCCGGCTCGACCGGGCTCGGGGCCGGGGCGAGCTCATCTGTACTGACGCCGGAGCGTGGTTTGGAACTGGACATCGCTGACCACGAGAGCGAGCTACGGAAGCTGCAGAACGTGGCTGGCGTGCTGAACCGAGTGGTCCAGGTACTCTCGTGTCGTGGTGTTGAATTCGTAAGTTCTGTAGTGGCTGATCACTTGCTTTCTCTGTTAATCAGGGCTTCACAGCTCGATCTGTGAAGGATCTTCGCTTCAAACAGCAGGCCTTGGAGGACCACCGGGCCTTGGCGCGAATCCACACGGAACGGGTCCGTGAAGCTGAAGCTGCCAAGGAGTACCAGATGCAGAGGGAGCGGGAGCTCGCCGACCTGCAGAAGACCAACGAGGACCTCATGAACGACATGAAGGTCATGGTCGAGGGTATGTTCTTGTCCTTGTCTTGAGTGTTGCATTGAATCGAGCCATCTGTGCCCATGAGACTTCTGTTGCAGAGACGAGCAAGAAAGAGGAAGCTCTCCAGGTGAAGGTGGATAAGCTGGTCGGAGCTAAGAAAAAACTTGAGGACGAGCTGGCCGGGGCCAAGCGGAAGCTGGAGGAGGAGGTGCGGACGCTGAAGGCGGCCAACCTTCGTCTGGCGGCCGAATCTGAGCACCTGAAGGAGGCCAACCAGGCGTTGAAGGATTCGCATGACCAGGCCATGCATGGTGAGTATCTCTTGCCGAGTCTTCTGGAGCTTGAGTAAGTTGGGATGCTTATTTGGGTTCCATTGCAGCGCTCCGTGCGGAGTTGATGGAACTGAAGCAGGCGGCCAAGTTCAACGCCAATTCGCTAGTGCCTGTCGAGTCGGGCCCGGCAACGTTGACGTTGGCGTAGCGGCTCAGGGCCGGCCCGAACCGCGCCGCCCAGTTGATGCAGCAGACTGCAGTTGGCTTCAGGAGCCAGATACTGGCTCTGTTCAGAATTCATTTCCCGATGCAGGAGCTGGCCCCAATCGCCGATGGTATACCCGAGGAGCTTGCCAACGAAGAGTTCGACGGACTAGTCGACGAGTGTACCCCTCTGGCCGAGGCTGTAGCAAAGGAACTGGGCCTATAAAAACAATTATAGTTGTAAACTCTGTAGTATTCAGATATGTATAAATTCCAGGTTTATTTGAACCATTGATGTGCATTGATGTTTTGTTTGGACCCTTTTCCCTACCGACTAAGACCTTGCGTCACCCGACTGGCCACTGCCTTGTGCCGTTTAAGCGCCCTTTTGGACCCGCTGACCACTGCTCAGCGGGGAGGCTTAGGTGTAGGGGGCGTGCGGGTTGAGCACGGAGCTCAGGGTTTCACAGTTGGGGACTCGGACCAGCCGGGTTAGCTCAGTAGTCGCCGGAGGGAACATAGGGTTGGACAAGGACTCGGAAGTCGGAGTAAGCAGGTACTACCCCAGGTATCGTGGTGAAGAAAATGCAGTCTGGTTCGGGCCCAATCCCCGAGCATCAGCATGGGTGCCGGGTAAGGAGTTGATAACAAGCCATATAACGAGGCAAAGATGCTTTCATTGATATGAGACAAGGAATACATAGCTTTGTTAAATTCTACGGGTAGAACTTGACGAGGTGCTCGATGTTCCACACGTTCGGGACGGGGTCGCCGTTAGCCCACTGGAGGCTATGTTCCTGGCGAAACAACTTCTTTGACGATGAAGGGGCCCTCCCAGGGCGCGGATAGCTTGTGCTTGTCTTTGGTGGACATGACTCGGCGCAGGGCCAAGTCGCCAACGTTGAGGGAGCGTTCTCGGACGTTCTTGTCGTGGTAGCACCGTATCTGCTGCTCGTGTCTTGCATGCCTGACCAGTGCAGCGAGTCGATGTTCTTATAGGCAGTCGATGTCGACCTGGCGGCCGATTTCTGCTTCACCTTCCTCGTAGTGCTGGATGCGCGGAGCACCATGGGCGATGTCAGCTGGGAGGACGGCTTCAGAGCCGTACACCAAGAAGAAGGGAGTATATCCCGTTGCTCTGCTCTTCTGGGTGCGTAGGCCCCATATGACATGGGGTACCTCTTTGGCCCAATGGCCGGGGTGCTTGTTGAGTTCGTCATACATGGCTTTCTTGAGCGAGTCCAGGACCATGCCATTAGCCCGCTCAACCTGGCCATTGCACCTGGGGTGCACCGTGGAGGAGTAGTAGACGTCGATGCAATTGTCCTGGCAGAAGCCCCAGAACTCGTGGCCTGTGAACTCGGAGCCGAGGTCAGTCACGATGCGGTTTGGGACCCCAAACCGGTGGGTAAGCTCTTGGATGACCTTGACAGCTGTGGCCGACTTGGTGTCGGTCACAACCTTATACTTGATCGACTTGGTGAATTTATCAACCGCCACCAAGATGTGCTTGAATCCGCCCGGAGCGGTTTTGAAGGGCCCGACGTTGTCGAGTCCCCATATGGCAAATGGCCAAGATGGGGGGATGGTCCTTAGCTCCAGAGCTGGCAGGTGCTTTTGCTTCTGGAAGAACTGGCAGCCGGTGCAGTAGCGCACCAACTCTCTTGCGTCAGATAGGGCCGTTGGCCAGTAGAACCCTGCCCTGTAAGCCTTGCCGACTAGGGTGCCGACTGCCGCGTGGTTGCTGCAAGTGCCTGAGTGGATATCTTGCAGGAGGGTGATACCATCATCGCGGCGGACACACTTCATGAGTATTCCTGTGCAGGCGGCCTTTCTGTATAGGGCGTCACCGATAACGACGTAATTTGTCGCTCGCCGAGTTAACTTCTCGATTTCTTCCTTCGTACCCGGTGACCAGTTCTCTATGAGGAAAGTGATAAAGGGGGCGCGCCAGTCTGTTTCCACCACGAGAACTTCATTGGTTGGCGGGCCACCCGGGGGTGGCTCCGAGTCGGGCATGGGGCTGCCGTCCTCAAGCATCTTGATGGACGGGGTGCGCAGGTCTTGGACGAAAACGCCGACTGGAACCTGGGCTCTGGTGGATCCTAGCTTGGATAGAACATCGGCGGCGACATTGTCTTCCTGGAGGACATGATGGAACTCGAGCCCATAGAAGTGGGCCTCGAGTTTGCGTACCTCTGCGCAGTACGCGCTCATGGTTTCCTTGGTCGTGTCCCAATTCTTGTTGACTTGTTCGACGACTAGCTTGGAGTCACCATAGCACATTAGCCGCTTGATGCCCAGCGACACCGCTATCCGGAGACCGTGGATAAGGGCCTCATACTCGGCCCCGTTGTTGGTGGCCTGGTAGCGTATCTGAAGAACGTATTTCAGGTGCTGCCCCTCCGGGGAGATGAACAGCACTCCTGCGCCGGCTCCCTGAAGGTTGAGGGCGCCATCGAAGTACATCTTCTAGTGTATCGGCCGTTCCGCGGGGGTCGGCGTCTGGATTTCCGTCCACTCGGCCATGAAGTCGGCCACTATTTGGGACTTGATGGCCTCCCGTGGCTTGAAGTTTATGGTGTGCTCGCCGAGTTCAACGGACCACTTGACTATGCGGCCGTTGGTATCCCTGTTGTGGAGGATGGCTCCGGAGGCGTGGCGTAGCTTGAGTCATTGCTCGAGTCGGCCGGGGCCGGCAAAAGCACGCTAGTGGCGACCTAGAACTCGCCGCAATCCGGAGACTGGGTGGGCTGGGGTGGGATCTCAGATCGGATCTGAGACATGTCTTCTCGGACCTGCGCCGAGTAGATTGCCGAGGCGTTGCGGAACCCTAGCGGGAGCGCTTTGCGGGGTCGGCGCAGGGCCTTCTCCGACATGTAGATGCATTCGGCGATGGTGTCCTGGACACGATCCAACCCGGCGAGGTGCTCATCTGGGTGAGGAATTCTTCGGCGAGTGGCCAGGCCCAGAGCCTGGTCGTTGATGGAGATCGCATCGAGCCGCTGCTGGAGAGGAGCGATGACTGACGAGGAGATCGGCGACGAAGTCAACGCGGAGCTGGTCGGCGTAGGAGCGTCGAGCGTCACAGTGGAGCCGGAGGCGGTGGAGTGGACCTCAGCAAAAAAATTGATGCCCTCAAGATGCGTAGCGCAGTACTTGATGGAGTCGGGGAAGACGACAGAGCGACGATCTGCTATCGAGCTAACTTTATTGCCCGGCGATCACCCCTACCTGGCGCGCCAACTGTCGGAGTTCTTGTCCGGCAGTCCACCCGGGGATACCCAGATGGTTGATTTGTAGGCAAAGGGCAATTGCAGGACTAGGGAGCTCGAGGTAACACAGGGACACAGGGATTATACAGGTTCGGGCTACCCGGAGGTATAATACCCTACGTCCTGTGCTCGGGGGTCTTGTATTGTTTCGCTCATCAATGCTCCGGAGAACAATGACGAGTTTGAAGTTACAATGAAGGATCTGATGGCGAGAGGATTGAATGAGATGGGATGAGATTGAATTATCTAAGGGGGTCGACCTAGGCCGCCTTATATAGGCTGGCGGCCTAGGGTTTACAAGTTGGTTATCTCTAATTGTATCCGGCTCTGACTAGGAAACTAATCTGAGTGGGTTGCCATATAATCTCCATGATCTCCGGGTGGGATCCGAGGATATCGCCGAATGCCTTGCGGGCTAAGTCTCCTCCAATCTTGTCCATCAAGCCGAGGATCCTCGTGGGCCGGCCAGGGATCAGCCCACCTCTTTGTCAGATGTGGGACCAAGCCAACTGGCTACCCGGTCGATAGTGGGCCCAGGGGTACCCATATCCCACACTTACTCCCTTCAAGTCTTTGAGGGAGTACCCGAACACCGAGTGGTGTTTCTCGAGTACTTTAACGAGTCTATCACTCTCGTCCTGCGGCAGCTTGTCACTAATGATAACAAGGGTGTCCCTGTCCTCATTCAGAAAGACATAGCGTAGGCCAGCAGGCAAGGGTTTTAGCTCTATGCATGATTTGGGTGGCTCCTCATTTTCGAGTGGCTCAGACGCGTCATCCTGTTCCTCAATAAAGTCGTGGACATTTTCTTCGAGGAATGACTCAAATGGGTTACTTGGTTGAAGGGACTTTACTACCTCAACTGGGTCAGGCTCTATCATAGGTTCGACTATAGAATTTTTGACCCTAGCTAAAGGAATGGTGAGGAGATTTCTTTCTACTTTGGCTAGAAGATTTCCTTCCGAGGTTACATCCTTTGAGGCCCTCGATAGGATGTCCTATCATGAGGTCAAAATCTGATGTCTCAAAGACGTAAAAGTCTAGAGCCATCTGTATCCCGTTGTGCTTGAGGAGAAAGTCTCGTGCTAAACCGAGACTCTCGAGAATACGTCCTGAGGGTGTTCTAAGGAATTTCGATGTTGGAGCCAGCTTCTTACGGCGTCCATGGATATGTGTGAAGGAACTGGACATGATATTAGCCCCAACGGCCGGGTTATAAAGGATCTCTACGGCCACCTTGCTTATGAAACCTCGAATGGTTTAAGGTGAGTCAATCCGAATGACTTTGGAAGAAAACTCAGTCTCATTTGACCATTCCGTGTTTAGGATAGAAATGAGCTCCCTCTCGGTTTGCTTCAGAAATTCTGTCTCCAACAGAATGGAGGGGGTCTCTACCGTAGGCTTTTTCTGTACTGTGTAGTTCGAGGTATTCCCAAAATCTTCAAAGAAATCTTCCTCGAAATTGGAAGATAATCCGAGAGGTTGAGTTTCCTCTTCCTCAACGGATGGGGTCTTAGGAACTGGGTTTGGACTGGGCAAGCTTATAAGTTCTACTTGGGGATCTTCTTGCTTAGTTTTGTCCGCGTCAGCAGGAGAGTTTTCCCGGATAGCTGCCAGGACTTCTGCTCTAGCCGGGGTTATGTATAGGAATGATCCTCCGGCTGCTATGTCAATGTACCAGGCATCTTCACTATTCAACCCAGACCGAAAATGCTGCATGAGCATGTAGTCTGGGAAGCCTAGATCCATTCCGGTTAGACATGAGTCCTGGAACTGGTCCCATGCTTCCGCGATCGTTTCCTTCTCTCTTTGTTGGAAGTTAATGATTTCTTCCGGAGTGTACAGATCCGGTGGACGGGGAAGTATTCAAGACAAAACTTGTCCCGTAATTTTTCCCATTCACTGTTCGTCAGCCCAATGGTATGGTCATACTACTTCCTCGCTCTCTTTTTGAGAGAGAATGGGAAGAGCTTCCACCTAATCGTTGCCTGTGTCATGCCTGATATAACCAGACACAAACAGAGCAACTCAAATTTGTGCAAGTGACGGTATGGGTTTTCATCATCATTTCCCGAGAAGGATTTGTCTTGGACCATAGCTATGAAGGCAGGGCGAAGTTCATAGCTATTTGTCAATATAGGATTTGACGAGGGGTGCGACTCCAACAATTCACCCTTTGGAGCAGAGTGTTGGGTTACTAGCCGAAGCCAATGAGCCTAGACAATAGCTAAGACAGAGAAATAGAGACAAGCAACAATATATTACTTATCAACAGTGTTCTCAGGAATCAGCCCTTTACACGTTGGTGGGGTGTCTCCTTTTATAGGGAGGCCAAAGGGCTTTTTTACATTCCCTTTATGCCCCTGAAAACCTAGCATCATCCTCTAGACTACACAACTTGAACATTCCAGGGACATAAATGTACATTCATATCTATCAATGTGAATGCGTGGACTAGTTACACCTTGTTTGACTCGGCTTGGACTTGGTCTTCCTAGGCTTCGTCGGCATGCCGGAGGGTGCAGTCTCCTTCGTCGCTCGGTTCTGGTATCCCCCACGATGACGACCTACCTCCAATGGCTTCGGAAGCCATCAGCTCAACATTAGACCTGCATTCTTATTATAACCGAAGCAGACCAGAGCCCTGCTCATTATGTCTAGTACACAGTATTGGCTTTGCTTAATTGTAATGACTGCAGAAGCTGTTCTACGGTTGCATTTAGTGTTTCACCCATACTCAGAGACGAAGCCGTTCTCGTGGTGGCATGGAGAGACGAAGCCAAAAGTACTCTGCCCTTTTATTGGACGAAGCCAGTATATCTGAAATAATGCTTTAAACTTATCAGAGGTGTCTCTCGGCAGGCCAATCACCTAATAGTAGCCCCTCGCGGATGAGGGCTTTCTTCAACAAGCCGAGTTCCACGAAACTTGGATTGCTCGCCTGTCCGATAAACGCCTCCTCTTGTTGGAGAAATACCCGAGTAAATATTTTGTTTTGATTCTTTGCTTTGGCTTCGGTTGCCTTTGTTGCCAACTAAGACTGGCTTCATTTGTTTTGAACTTGTTTGGACAGTTTAGTTTTCGAGGCAAGCAACGATCATATATTTTTTTACTGTTGATTTTAATTTGCCTTCGTCGAATTTGAATTTCTGCGACGGATCGTTTACCGAGATGGTTTAACAGTCACTTTTTTCACCCCCCTATAAATAGGACCGAAGGGGGGGTAAGGTAACTTTACTTGCTTCGCTTTCAAGCTTTCTGCGTTAGCTTGCTGCTGACGTTTTTTGCCTGCTTCGCAAGTCTTAGCTTTTCGGTGTTTCATTCGTTTCGGTCACAAGTAAGTAAGCTTTCTGAGTTTCTGTTAAACTGCTTCATTTGTTTGTTTTGTTTTCACTTAACTGCTTCATTTGCTTATTGTTGTTTTTGTCTTTGGTAGCGGCTCGCACGAAGTAGACCGCTCATTTGATCGGGTCTTCCGATTCAGAGGGAGAAGGTTCTCATAACCCTGTCGACATGACAGAAGACAAAGCTATTGCTTTTGCTGCACATCTTGAGGAAGGTGCTAATACCATGGAGGTTGATCCAAAGGGCAAGGCCGTTGCAGATGAGGGCGAGGATTCTGGTGATGGGGAAGATGATGGTGATGCCGAGTCT
>CM014273.1:32870894-33028274 GCA_004135705.1 Alloteropsis semialata | reverse complement strand
TGATGGGGTTGAGTATGAGCCTGACTATGGCAGTGTCAGCTTCTGCGCTCGTCGGCGCCTTACTCATTTGGAGAAGGTAGAACTTACCTTCAGTCAGCGCAACGCCTGGGATCGGAATTGGCGCAAGTATTGGCTTTATGTGAAAGTACCTTCGTTAGAGGTTACTTTGGAGGATGGCACAAAGCAGGTGACCTTTCCCCTGCATGGCCAAGTTTTGCCAAGTAGTTTTATTTCCTGTCCTCCATTTAACCCGAAGGCACCTGGCTATAGTCGATGTGAAACAGCTTTTTTCAAGGCCAGTCATGTTAGCGGCAGTCGTGATCTCATTGAGGAGGGACTTGCCATGGGAGTAAATTTCCTTTCGGCTGATTGGAAGCCATATGCAGTTGAGATGAGGTCATATCGAGGCTTATCTCATGTCTGCTTTCCTCTTTTTGGGGCCAAGAAGCCCCCACATATGTCAGACTATGCCTATGTTCAGTCCATCGAGCTTATGGCTGGAACTATTCTTGGGAAATATACGTCGAAGGAGCATGACAGTTGTGTCGCTTTGTTGGACGGTGTCCGTTTCAATAGAGTATTTGAAGAAATGAAAGTTAGCTACCCTCAGCGTGCTGCCCCCCCAAGCCCGGCAAGAAGCTCATGGCTGTTGACCACCCTAGTGTGGTGCCTGCTACGAAGCCGGGCCGCGGCCGTGGGAAGAAGGGTCGTGGCTCAGACCGTGCCGCGAGCGGTGGTTCTGATGAGGGTGGGGACGAAGGCGGTGGTAGCAGTGCCATAGCCCCTTCTGGCCATGGAGGTCAGGCAAGGACTCGTGGCACTAAGGCCATTCCTACTAAGAAGAGGGCGTCGACCACCGCTCTTGAAGCTTCGAAGCGGCAGCGGCTAAGCGGGGCTTTGCCTATAACTCCTATCTCGAGTGCGCCTCCGCCGCCGTTGGCTTCCTCTGCTCCTCCTACTGCTGATGCTACCCCTGCACCCGCTACTTTGGCGGTGCCTTCTTCTGGTGCGCCTGCTGCCCCTGCTGCTGTTCCAGCTTCTGCCATTGTGGCAGTGCCTTCTTCTGGCACTGCTTCGGCTTTGGCTGCTATTGATCTTACTTTTGGAGGTTAGTTGTTTTTGTTGTATTTTGCCTCTTTTAAGTTAGTCTTTGCTAACTTATGATTGTTGTTTACAGTTAAGCCGTCTGCTGGTCCTTTCCCTCGGGTTCGTATCCCGGGCTGCATTGATGACGAGGAGGATGACGTCAGCTATAGCCGCCTTCTGAGGGAAGATGAAACTAGGGATTTGGCTTCTGCGGACCTTGAAGTTTCATCGGCCCCAGTAATGCCTTCTTCTCTTGAAATTTTGGTGAAGGCGGCGGCTAAGTCTCCTCTTGGGACTGTTCACGAGGATGCAGAGCATCCTAAATTTGTTGCCGATGCTGGCGAGGGTTCGGGTGATGTGCATGTGGCTACTACCTCACCTGTTGTACCTGACCATGGAATAGAAGCCGAACCCTCTGCCAGCCCGGCCAATGTTGATTCCCGGCCTGTCAATGTGGAAGGTAATACTTATTTTTACCTTCGTGTTACTTCTCTGTTAGGTTCAGCTTTTGGCAAAAATGCACTGAGTGGTTGTGTGTAAAACATTTCAGGCACCTCTAATGTTGACATTGGGTCCTTTGTTAATCGCCTTCGTCGAGATGGGCTTTGTTCTATGAACGATGTCCCTGATTTTTCTCCAGATGGTATTTTCTGCTAACTCTTGTTTTTTCCTCCACCGTGAGCTTTTCAGCTTCGTTACTAATTATATCGTTTTTGTAGAGTTTGAGAATCGGGTGAAGAATTTTGGCCTTGATGTCCTTGCTGGGTCATGCATCACTGGCAACATGATGGCAACTGATGTTTCCTTCGATCTTGTACTATTGTTTTTATTTTCGGCTTCGTTTGAGTTATTGCTTTTGTTTTCAGTCGATGATTTCGCTTCATGAGCTCTGTGCGCGCCTTCCGGATCGTCTCAATGATATTGAGAGCGAAAGGGCTGAGCTAGAGATATTGCGGAAGGAGCGCGAGAGATGGGCTTCTGAGCAAGCTAATGTTGCCAGTTTGAAGGAATCTCTTGAGGCTGAGAAAGAACAGCTTTGTGTGCAATGTGAAGGCGCTCATACAAAGATCTTTGTACTTAAGGACAAAGTTGCTAGTCTTGAAGCCGAGCGTACTCGTAATATCGAGACTATTGAAGGGCTTCGTACCAAGATAGTTTAAGATGCCACTTTAGATCATGAATTGTAGAATCAAATAAAGAGTTTGGAAGGTGCGAAGGAGAAGTTCTCTGCTGACGCTGAGAAGTATAAGAGAGATCTCCTTGTCGCAGTTGACATGAAAAACTCTCTTGGTGACGAAGCTAATAGGCTCAGGGCCACTGTTAATAGGCTTCGTACTGATAAGGAAAAGATGGAAGAGGAGATATATTGTCGTGGTTCTAAGGTCTATCGGGAATACGAAGCAGCCCTCAAGCAGTATGGTGGGGAGCCACTTCCCTTTCCAAATCACGAATATAGCTTCGAGAAGCTTTTTGATTGGCTTGATGATGAGTTCAAGTTCCTTCCGGACGTTCTGTCCAAGGTTGGAGACTATGCTGCTCGCAGATGTATAACCAATGCCTTCAAAATGCTTTCGGACCAGGGCTGCTCTCACTACAAGAATCTCTTGAGGAGGGAGTATCAATTTCCTACTGCGCTCAATCCGGATAAGAAAGAGTTGTTCAGCGAAGCTGTTATAGCTACTCGGGGTGCCTTCTTGAAGAAGTTTTGGTCTACCACTGGTCGAGAATGCGCGCGTCGTACGGCTCATGATCGCCTTGCCAATGTTAGCTTCGTTTGCCATGCTTTTGTTTTTGCTTATTTTTTCATCGAAACTTGCCATTATGCTCTTCTGATAGCTTATTTTGTCTCAGGCTAAGGAGTTGTTCGCGATAGAGATGCAGCAGAAAGCTAAGGCCGATGCTGCTGCCTCTGCCGCTGCTGCTGGAGCTTCCACCTCAAGAGCTAGAGCCGGAGCTGGCCAGGGTGGAGCTGGAGCCGGAGCATCCGATGCTGATCTGAAGGTTTAGCTTCGTCTGATCTAGTGTCTTTTGAGATTTTGTTGAGAGGTTTTAAACTTTGTAAATTTGTATATATTCAGATCCCTGATGAGGGAGATGTTCTTGAACTTGCTCCATTGGCCATGCAGGATAGTCCCCCTTTGTGTGTCTGGCTTCGCATGGGAAGAATATCAACGACGTTATCCAGATTCGTGCCTTGGTGATTTTTGGGAGTTCTGCCATGAGTTCTATCGTCATAGCGAATTTGATGTTTTTGACTTTTTTACTTCGTTCATCACTCAGTGCTCAGAGCGCGTTGAGCTTGCTAGGAGGAGGAATGCTGAAGCTGTCCCTTTGCTTCCTGTTAAAATTGAGCCAGTGGACCTTAGCACTGGTCTTGAGGATTTTGCTTATGTCTTTAACGCTCCTAGATTTAGGAGATCTGGCCGTCAGTTCGATGGCTATGTCTTTGAGATGTTTTGACCAACTCTTTATGGTTAATTTGTTGTAAGTAACTTGAGGAAGTGTATTGAGATTGAGAGCGTATGAATGGATGGAAACTCGATTTACCTTCGTTTTCGAGAGAAACGCCTCCTCCCCCCGAAGCGAGTTTTTGTTCATTCATGCGCACTACTATTTGATTTGCCTGATATGAAGCTTTTGCTTGAGATGTGATGATAGTGATAGGCACGATGTGCTCTTCTCAAATTCCCTTGGGAATGGTTTTGTTTTTGGTTACAAATGGGCTCAATCAGCCATTTGCTTCGTCGTTGTTCGGGTCGAAGCCCCTTTTGCTCTTTAAGTAAGCATTTTTATACAAAGCGAGTGTTATATGAGCCGAAGCCCCTTTTACTCCTTAGAGTAAGTGATTTTAAACAAAGGTAAAACTTTATGAGCCGAAGCCCCTTTTACCCCTTAGAGTAAGCGATTTTAAACAAAGGAAAAATTTTATGAGCCGAAGCCCCTTTTACTCCTTAGAGTAAGCATTTTTAGATCTAAATGGGCCTTACCTTTTGGGTAGGGTCAATTTAGTTCTATTTGTGTTATCGAATGCCAGCAATTTGGTTGAAGCCAATCGCTTTCGATTCAATTTTTGTGGGGAATATCTCGTTCATATATTTTGCAAGAGTTACACTTAGCACCACCTCGTTAAAAACCTCACCCCTTGGTCAGGGTTCCCCTGTGAGGAAAAGAGTACGGGCTTTTTGAAAGGAAAATCTACTCTACTAATTGAGTTCGTTTATAGTTTACGAAGCCAATTTTACAATATTTTCACAGGTAGTACCTTCGCAAGCTGTCCGCATTCCATGAATGCGGCAGCTCATTGCCTTCTTCATCGCCTAAGCGAAATGATCCGGGCCTGTTGCTTTTGAGAACCAGGAATGGGCCTTCCCACTTGTTTTGTAGCTTCCCTAAGGGCATACTTGGATTTTTCCTTAGTACCCATTTGACTATTTTGATGTCTTTCCTTACTACCTTTTTGTCGCGCCACTTCTTTGTTTCAGCTTGATATTTGGAGATGTTCTTGGCTACCTGCAGCCTATGGATTTTGATGAGGTCCTTGTCAATAGCTTCTCTATCTTTGGGAGCTTCCTGTTGGGTGCGAAGCCCTTCATGGAGTATTTCCTCTAGACATACTGCTTCTTCGCCATATAGCAGCTTGAAGGGAGTAAACTGGGTCGCTCTTGAAGTTGATGTGTTGTGAGCCCAGATCACCTTCGGCAGCTCCTCTACCCATTTTCCTTTTTTCTTACAATTTGCTAAGCACTTTCGGATGGCTGTGAAGATCAAGCCATTTGCTCTTTCGACTACCCCATTAGTTTGCGGGTGATATACTGATGCGAATTTTGCCTTTGTTCCAATTGACATGCAATATTGCCTGAATTCATCACAATTGAATTGTTTGCCGTTATTAACTGTGATTTCTCTTGGGACTCCGAATCTGCATATGATTTGCTGCCAGAAAAACTTGATGACTGTTTTAGCTGTGATGTTAGCCAATGGTCTGGCTTCAATCCATTTTGTGAAATACTCAACTGCTACTATGGCATATTTGAGATTTACTTGGGCTGTTGGAAGCGGGCCAACCAGATCTATGCCCCATCTCTGCAGTGGCCAAGTGGGAGTTATCAACTGTGATGGTTCCAAAGGAGATTTTTGGTTTGCTGCACATTTTTGGCATTGATCGCAAGTCTTGACTGTGTTTGTTGCATCATTGATGATTGTAGGCCAATAGAATTCTTGTCTCATTGCCTTCCCAACAATTGCTCTTGCTCCAAAGTGAGCCCCACATAAGCCACTATGTATCTCTTGGATTAGTTCTTTGCCTTCGTTTAACGAGATGCAGCGAAGCCAGGGGTCACAACCCCTTTTTTGTACAAGACATCATCAATTATTTGGTAGCACCTTGCTCTAGGCTGCATGGATTTCAGATCGTCTTCATCAATGGGCTCATAGAATCCTCGAAGGTAAGCCATTATTGGCGATCGCCAATCTTCTGAGCTTATTGCGTTGATCAGCCTTAGCTGCTCATCTGTGCCCTTTATCGATGGTGTTGTTAATGTTTGAAAAAATACATCCGGTGGAAGCTTGTCCCCTTTTGCAGCTGCCTTAGCTAGTGCATCTGCTTCTTTGTTTTTTGCTCTTGGTATGTATTCTACAGTGAAGCCTTTGAATTTCTTCTCCATTGATCTCACTGAACTTAGGTATTTGATAAGCTTGAGTTGCTTCGCAACACTTTCTTTTTCTATGTGGTCTACTACCACCTTCGAATCTGTTTTCACTATGAATCGTTGAGCACCCAATGCCTTCACTTTCCTGAGCCCCAATAGTACGGCTTCGTATTCAGCGACGTTATTTGCGCTTCTGTCGTTGTTTCTGCAGAACTCTAGGTTCGCTACGTACCTCATTTTCACACTCAAAGGTGATTGCACAATTGCTGCGATGCCAGCTCCTTTGTCCCCCCAAGCACCATCACAATGTATTAGCCAGCTTTCCTCTCTAGACAGATTTTCTGCCAAAGGCGATGTCCATTCTACTAAGAAATCAGCCAAGACTTGTGATTTGACTGACATTCTTCGTTCGAAATCAACAACATTGAGCTCTGCGGCCCATTTACGTATCCTTATCGAAGCTTCTTTGTTGCTCAAGAGCTCTTTAATTGGTTGGTCAGTGAGCACCTTGATGTTATGCCCCTCAAAATAGTGCCTTAGCTTCCTTGATGCCATCAACACGGCATAAATCATTTTCTCTATTTCTGTGTAAAACAGCTTCGACCTGGCCAATGCCTCAGAGACATAATATACTGGCTTCTGTACCCTTCTGACATCTATCACCTTCTCCGCAATGAGTGCAGCACTGACGGCTGATTGCGAAGCTACTATGTACAGTAGTAAAGGTGCCTTCGAATCAGGTATGGTTAGTTTCGTAAGCTGCATCAAGTACTGCCTTAACTCGTGAAATGCCTTCGATTGTTCTGCTCCCCATTCAAACTTTGATGCATTTCTGAGTGTTGCAAAGAAGGGTAAGCTTCTTTCCGCCGCTTTTGCGATGAATCTGTTAAGCGCTGCAATTCTGCCAGAGAGTTTCTGAACATCTCTTATGCATTTTGGCTCTTCCATGTCAAGAATTGCATTAATCTTGTTTGGATTGGCTTCGATTTCATTCGCTGATACTAGACAGCCAAGTATCTTCCCCTTGGTCACTCCGAAGATGCATTTCTTCGGATTAAGCTTGAGACCAGCTTCTCTCATTCTTGCGAAGGCAACTGCCAAGTCTGATATGTGGTCTTGTCTCTTGACACTCTTGACCAAGATGTCATTGACGTATGCTAATATAGTTTTGAATAATTCATCTTTGAACACTGTAGTTGACATACGGCAGAAGGTAGTTCCTGCATTCCGAAGCCCCTCGGGCATCCTGACGAAGCAGAATGTGCCAACTGGAGTAATGAAGCTAGTCTTTTCTTCATCCTCTTTTTTCATCCAGATTTGGTGATAGCCAGAGAAGCAATCTAGGAGGGACATCATCTCACTTGTTGCGGCTTGATCAACAATTTTGCCAATCCTTGGGAGTGGGAAATCATCTTTTGGGCAAGCTTTATTGAGGTCGGTGAAATCAATGCACATTCTCCATTTGCCATTTTTCTTCTGAACTGGCATGGTGTTTGCTAGCCAGGTTGGGTATTTCACTTCACGTATGACATTGGCATCCAACAGCCTTTGCACTTCTGCTTTCACAGCATTCACTTTTTCTTTGGACATTTTTCTTAGCTTCTGTTTCTTTGGCTTCATATCGGGGCTGATCGCCAGTTTGTGTTCAATTAAGCTTCTGTCGACGCCAGGCAAATCTTTGCTTGACCATGCAAAGACATCTTTGTTGTTTCTCAAGAATTCTATGAGTCTTTCTTCTTCATCCGGCTCCAAGTCCGAGCCGATAATCACTTTTCTATCAAAGACGTCAGGCTGCAACTGCACCTGCTTCGTTTCTGTTGCTTCTTGCATTCTTTTGCTGTCTTTTTCGATGTTTGGCTTTTCTTCTAGGTAGAATGGTTCCTTTTCTTCAAGCAGATGCACATTTCGCTGGCCTGGTGTTTTGGCTTTTTCAATGTTTCTGGCTTCCCTCTGGTCACCAAACACAGTGATTACTCTTTTAAAGCTGGCATCTTCATACACAAGAATGATTGCCTTATGATGATGTCGAAGGCATTTATAACTCCCCTTCCGAAAATAACATTGTAATCAAAGATCATGTCTATAACATCGAAGGTGATGAACTCGGTTCTTGCATTGGATGTATCACCGAAGGATACTGGTAATGAGATTTTGCCCAGTGTTTGCGTGCGCTTCCCCCCGAAGCCAACCAGTGGAGTGTCTGATGGCTCCAGGTTGTCTGGGTTGATATTGGTCATGTTTCTCAATGTTTTTGCTAGGATGATGTCAGCGGAGCTTCCTGTGTCCACTAGCATCTTTCCAATTGTCCAGCCAGCGATATTGGCTTCTATTGACATTGCGTCATTGTGTGCGAAGTTGTGTAGCTTCAAATCATCTTCGGTAAACATGATTGGCATGTGGGACCACTCCGATTTCTTGTAGGGACCGTCAACTGAGATGTTGTTGACTTGGCGGAAGTAGCTCTTTCTTTGTTTTTTGGTTTCGAAGGCGAGTGATGATCCTCCAGTTATGGGTAGAATGTGTCCATAACTTGGGAGTGGGTTAGGTTGTTCTTGTGTTTGGGGTTTTGGTTGTGGTGGTGGTGGTGGTAGCTCCTCAACCTTGATGTTTTGTGAAGCCACTTGCTGGGAAGTTTGAGGGTATAGGTGTGGGTATATGGTTGGTGGGTAGTAATGTTGAAAGGTTTGTGGTGAAGGCGAATACTGAGTCGCCATCGCTGTTGTTGGGTGTACAGCACTTGAGTTCAGGGATGGATATATTGGGCAATATGGCTGGATAGCTTGGGTTTGTGTTTGGGTTTGGGTGTTGGGATGCGAAGCCAAAGGTGGCTTCATTTGAGTGGTTTGAATTTTCTCTGCTTTCATTTTGTTGATAGTTTTCTTGATGTCTCGGCACTGTTCTGTGCCATGAGTGTGATTTTTGCCATGATATTGGCAAAACAACTCCGGTCCCGAAGGTGGACCTCTTCCTCTTCCTCGGCCTCTGCCGGTTCTTCCACCCCTTTGGGTAGGCTCATTTCTTTGGTTCTGGAATTGGTTTTCTGGGTAAGTGGTTTTGTTCTCTAGGAACGAAGGTGGGCTCTCAACATTCATGATGGTTTGATGGGAATAATTTTGGTAGCGGTTCTGGTTGTGGTGGTGGGGTCTGTTTTGGGGTTCATGTTGGTTTCTCAGAATGGCTTCTCTAGCTAATCGCATTCGATTGTCATTATCGGATCGACAATATTTTTTGAATTCCTCGTACATATCTCCGAGAGTAGCTGGTGTCTCTCTCGCGATGTGTTGTGCGAATGGGCCTGGACGAAGGCCTTGAATCGCTGCAAACTTGGTAGCTTCATCAGGAATATGGGGAGCCTGAGCCCTTAATCCAACAAATCTGTGAAAATAGTCTTCCAGTGTCTCCTTCAGCTGCTGGTGTAGTGTGAGTTCAGCATATGAGAGTGATTGATCTCCCATAATGCTGAAATTTTTGATAAGCTCTCTCTTCAAGTCATACCAGCTGTTGATGGATAGGCCTAGTAACTTTGTGTACCAGTTCATTGCTGTGCCATCACAGACGATGATGAAAGACTTTGCCAGCACCACATCATCTCCCCTGGTCGAAGCTATTGTAGCTTCGTAGCTCATGAGAAATTGCTTGGGGTCGGTGAGGCCATTGTATCTTGGTAGGGAGATGGGCTTGTATAAAGGTGGCCATCTTGCCAGTTGCAGGCTTTCTGATAGAGGGCATGTGTGATCAATGGGATGAGTGTGGAGCATTTGGAAGCCGGTTTCCGATGTGGAAATGCGATTTGGCTCATTGAGTTCTGCTTGGAGCTCAGCAACTTGTTTCTTGGCTTTTTCGAGTTCCTCTCGGAGCTTCGCAGCTCTGAAGTTTGTGGTGTTCAATCTTCTTTGCTTGGCTTGCCTCAACTCCTCCAACTGCTTCTTGACCTGCAGCAGCTGGCGTTGTTGTTCTTCTTCTTCTTCCTGCATTTGCTGTTGTAGCTCAAGCTGAGCGGCTTTGAGCTCTCTCTGCTGCCCCAGACGGCGAAGGCGGAGCCTCTCCTCCACCCTGCGCAGCTTGTCATTGGTGGTTAATGTGTCCTCATCGGCTTCCGTTTCATCAGTGACGGCTTCGGTTATGGGTGGTAGGGTGCTTGGTGGAATTGTAGCTTGGGGATCAGCTTCTTCATCTGAGGTTGTGTTTTCAGTGGTGTTTTTTGGGTTTTTGGGTACTCTCTTCGGTGGTGGCGTGGTGGTGTTCGTGGGTTTCTTTCATGCACAACACAAACGGTGGGCACCAATTGTTGGGTTACTAGCCGAAGCCAATGAGCCCAGACAATAGCTAAGATAGAGAAATAGAGACAAGCAACAATATATTACTTATCAACAGTGTTCTCAGGAATCAGCCCTTTATACGTTGGTGGGGGTCTCCTTTTATAGGGAGGCCAAAGGGCATTTTTACATTCCCTTTATGCCCCTAAAAACCTGGCATCATCCTCTAGACTACACAACTTGAACATTCCAGGGACATAAATGTACATTCATATCTATCAATGTGAATGTGTGGACTAGTTACACCGTGTTTGACTCGGCTTGGACTTGGTCTTCCTAGGCTTTGTCGGCATGCCGGAGGGTGCAGTCTCCTTCGTCGCTCGGTTCTGGTATCCCCACGATGACGACCTCCCTCCAATGGCTTCGGAAGCCATCAGCTCAACATTAGACCCGCATTCTGATTATAACCGAAGAAGACCAGAGCCTTGCTCATCATGTCTAGTACACAGTATTGGCTTTGCTTAATTGTAACGACTGTAGAAGTTGTTCTACGGTTGCATTTAGTGTTTCACCCATACTCAGAGACAAAGCCATTCTCAGGGTGGCACGGAGAGACGAAGCCAAAAGTACTCTGCCCTTTTATTGGACGAAGCTAGTATATCTGAAATAATGCTTTAAACTTATCAGAGGTGTCTCTCGGCAGGCCAATCCCCCAACACAGAGAACTCATGAATTTGGATGGAATCCATGGTTGAAAACAAAAACAAAAGAAATAAATAAAATAAAAGATAAACGGGCAACCGTAGTTCTTAGACAACAGCTACCATTCCCTGGCAACGGCGCCAGAAAGCTTGTTGACACCGGCGGTGGCAAACAGAAAGTTCGCAAGTGCACGGCTATCGAAGTAGCTTTCACCCGTGAGTAAACCAGGTATCGAATCCACGGGGAATGTAAAGGCACTGTCTAATCAATAAAGCTGACTGGATCGATCAAGTTTATATAAAGGCTGGGTAGAGAGGATAATTTAGCAGTAAGGCTGTGAATATAGCGAAGGGAATTCTCCTATGCTTGCTTTGGGCACCGGGGTATCCTAGACCTCTAGGAAATTGCCGGCAAATAGCTCTACGCCGTACCCGAACGTGGAGGATTACAAAGGACGGACAGGGCTGTCACCACCTGCCGCCTACCTCTTCTAATCCGTGGGGCTACGAGGCAAATGAGGGCAGATATACACCTAAGCACCACGCCTAAGATAATATAAACTATCCTAACCTTGATCAGAGATTATAATACTTTATGAATAAAGCAACGAACCCACAAGCACAATAGAGAACTCAACTTTCTATAACTTAGACTTAAGTACTAGTTGAGATCCCGGATACTTACTAAGTAGCTTGCATCCGTCGAGGTACAGGTGGAGGGTCGCTGACACGCCGGGACTCCTCCAGACTCTCCCTCTCTCTCCCAATTTCTACTCTAAATATGAGGAGGGCTTCACCTTAAATCTTCAATCTAGCTCGATGATGATTAGCCCTGCCCCAAGTCCATGTATTTATAGCTTGGAGAGGCGGTTGTGAGTCGGTATGAGGAGGTTGATACGGTTCAGAGGTGGGCCCAGGATAGGCGACCTAGGGGGGTCTGCCGACCCTAGGATCCACCGTCCTAGGTCGTGCACGGCGCGGATCTTCTCCTGGAGGTGGTTTGCAGGTACGCGTCAAAGGGTGACCGGTTCGGGCGCGCGCCTAGGTCGGCCGACCTAGTGTTGCCGCCTCTCGGGCCCATTTTCCATTGGGTGACTGATCTGTGGGCCCTGAGGTCGGTTCCAGGTGGGTACGCTCAACATGAGTGGATTTGGTTCAGGTGTGGGCCCTTCAATTAATGGGTGATTCATCTCATGCCCTTTGTGCAAACCGACATTGATTCTGCGGTTATGATGATCTCTAGGTGTGCTTCTTCTGCATGAGCAAAAGTTGGACTCAGTTTGGCCTGGGCCTAGGCCGGCCGACCTGGTGGGGTCGGGCGACCTGGCTCTGGGCCCACTTTGGTCCTTCTTTTGCCACTTTGTCCCTGTAAGCACATATGCACCAAAACTAGTGGAATTCATTAGTAAATAACCCTATGTCTATTTGTTTTATCATTCTTTTGTATCAATGTTGGCGGTAGGATTTTATCATTAATAGCCGCCAACATTGTTGACGGTCCTGATAACGAAAATCTGACCGTCAATATAAAGATAAAGCATAACTTAGGCATTTGTATTCAAATAATGTTTGTGCATGCATATATATAATATATTTGAGTGCAGGGACCACGGTGCAAAAGATGGAGGAAGATGGGCCTAGGCCCAGGTCGGCCGACCTGGCCTTGTACCCAATCAACCCCAAATTTCCTACAGGCAAAGAAGCACACTCAGAGATGATCGTGGACGCTCAACCATGGTCGGTTAAAGTCAATGGTGAAGGATGAGCCACGTGTCAATACTATGGATTGAAGGGCCCACAAACAGAGCTTCGTGTACCCAAACCGACAGTACCCACCTTGAACCGACCTCCCCGTGTGCCCGACTCAGCCCACCTTTGACTTGTACTTGTAAACCGCCTTGGAGATTACATCTGAGCCGTGCAATGCTGAAGACGGTGCATCGAAGGGTCGGCCGACGCCACCACTTCGGCCGACCTAGGCCCACAACCAAATGGCCTCAACCGCCTCTGGCTGATTCTCCACCGCCTATGGATGCTATAAATACCTGCAAAGGGCACCGTACTCAACACACACCAGAATAAGAGCTCTCCTTTGCTACAAGCTTAGTCTTAGTTTTAGTAGTAATAGTTCTAGTAGTTGAGCTTCCGAAGGGCTTCCAGAGGAGTCTTAGTAAGTTCTAGAGTTCAGCTTTTGTATCTCTTTACTTACTTGTAATACTCTGAGCTTAACGGAAGTATCTTCATACTTATGTTGTATGCCTCAATTGTACTTTATCTACTTAGTATATACTATTTTGTCTTGCACCTTATTCAAGTTGACATATGCTATGACATTGGCTCAATGTACCTTATGGTTGCTTTATTTATTAGCGCGATAGATAGAGTTGTATTTCATATTGTAAACATAGTGTTTGGATTATGGAATACCGTTGAGGGTATCGCTGCCCCACGAATTAGTAGAGGTAGGCGGCAGGTGGTGACAGCCCTGTCCGTCCTTTGTAATCCTCTACGTTCGGGAGATGATATTAAGGCTTTATGATAAGACGTCCTCCTGTCGTCCCTTGATGAGGAAACCACTGGACACCTCGATATGTCCTCTTGCATATGTCCATTGTATGAGTTTGTATAGGGTATTGTAGTGTATCCAAGTTCCATTTGTATGATGCTAATGAACCCTTTGTACTTTTTACTAATGTTCTATTACTAACTAAGACTACTTAATGATGAGCAATGAACTTCTGTGTGTCACAATACCCTTATATGTCCATATCCTTTACCCCTCCCTAGATTAGGGTATATTAATAATGTTGTAAGTAAATGCATTGGATGACACCTCTCTCTAACTAAACACTTTCCCTACGGATAAACAAATTACGATACTCTAGAATACTCCCGGGTGAAATGCTACAATGTACTTCTATGCGCTTAGATTTACGATAAGGCATCTCTAGTGCCATCACTAATCTAAGTGGTCACGCTAAGAAATACCAATAGGGCAGCATCAAAGGAGGCGCAGGTTAGTTAGGAGACGCGGGTTACTTCTCCCGCATCTCCTTTGATGTTGTCCCAAATACATAAAACTGCTAAGTACAGATCTATATTTCTCAATCATTCCTCACTTTAGATTTTTAGTGCAATGCATTTCACATATTCAGAAACATCATTGACACACATAGATAGATCATTGACACACACAGATATTCAATGCAATGCATTTCACTAAATGATCAGCAAAAGTACTAAATGACCTTAAGGCCATTACAAAATATGGTTTTTAGAGCATATCATTTGACATATGTTACAAACTTAAGTAAGCCACAAGTACTGAATGGCCTTAAAGCCATTACAAACTGCTCCCATACATCCTAATCAAATTGACTTTGTTCAAACTAACTTCCTAGTACTTAATTTCCTAACTAGCTTTATTCCTAGGATGCATGTTCATGAGGAACCCCTAGAAGGCTTTGTGCTTGCTGATGACCGTCCCCTTACGCTTGATGGCTTGCCGAAGCTCCTCTGCCTTAGCGAAGATTTGACAACAAAGTTTAGAAAAATTGGTTATGGCAGATGATCCAAAATTCCAAATAAAGATTGCCCAAAATCAAAAGCAATGTCCAAATTAAAGTAAAAGGGAAAAGGTGAACACCTCCTCAGTAAAGAGGTCAAGTCCGTCTTCAGCCTTGCTGTTGGAGTACTAGTCTAGACTGACAACCATCTTTGGGAAGTAGAACATCATTTGATTAAACTAGAAAAATACCAAGAGATTAATATCAGTTGCCAAAAACTAGAGAAAATCTAGAAAAATCACTTGTTCATCACTTTTACTCTGATCATATATTACATACATCACATGCTCATACATTACATACAATTGAGCAGAAATAGAAATAATTGAACATACTCTTCACTTTTTCTCTGATCAACAACAATGAACAGAAACAGAAGAACAACATATCACCTTCCCTTGGTGGATGGTCGATGACGCTGGCAACGCCTTCTCCTTGCCCTTGCCTTTGTCTGCACCGGCCGCTGCCTCCTTCCCCTTCACTGATCATCGATCGATTGTAACCAATCAATTAATGCAACAGAGATAAAGCAAAAGAAAAAACCCAATCAACATGCAAAAAAACACCATCAGAGCGGGAGGGGGATTCACCTTGGGCGCGCCTGAGGGTGATTGGACTGTCGGAGGAGGCGGGGGAGGACTGCCGGAGTCAGCAGGCTTGTCGTTCACCCTAACCTCGCCCAGGGGCCCGAATCCTAGTGGAGGAGCGACGACCAGAGCGGCGGCGGCATTGTGGATGCTGCGGCGCATCTGGCATCGGCCGGAGTTGCCCCGGCTTGTCGACGCGATGCCCGAGACTTGCCGGCGGCGTGCTCGACGACTTGCGCGAGGAGGAGGCAGAGGCAGAGGCGGTGGCGGAGGCGGAGGTGGCCCTCACAAAGCGGCCAGTCATAGGGTCCCTCTCATGGCTCCTCACGATCAATGAACGCTTCGAGGGAGCCATCATGGCAGACGAAGAGGCCGGTGACGAGCGCGGAGGCGGAGACGGAGTGCTAGATGGAAGACGAAGAGGCCAGGGAAGACGAGGCGTGAAGACGAAAAGGCAGGGGGAGGCAATGGTTACGCTTATAAGAAATTGAAGGGGAGGCGGCTATTCCTAAAAAGACGCCATGTATCGCTACTGAGTGGAAATACTTGACTAGTGCAATGGTTTGGACGCCGATTCAGACGCAGGATGTCGTGGGTCGAATCATAACCGTGATACAATTTTTTTATTTTGCGAATAGGAATTTATTACCTAAAAAGAAGCCATGTATCGCCACTGAGCGGATATACTTGACTAGTGCAATGGCAAGGACGTTGATTCGGACGCAGGAAGTCGCGGTTTCGATTCGTAACCGCGACACAATTTTTTGTGAAAAGGCAATAAAGGAGACGCGGTTTTCTTAACCTGCTTCTCTGATACCTCATTTTGGGCTTAACAGTTTTAAGGCCCAGACTGGCCCATGATTGGCCCAAGATCTACACTGAATAATAGATAGGGTTCCTCACCTCCCCATCGCTGCTGCCTCCTTCCTCCCCCTTGCCTCTAGCTCCTCACATCCTCCACATCTTCGCCGCCACCTTCCTTCCCATCACTGCCGCCGCTTCCTCCCCCTCGCCTTCCTTCCCATCATCGCTGCTTCCTCCCCATCACTAACGCCGCTTACTACCCCTCGCCTTCCTCCCCATCGCCGCTGCAGACAGCGATTAGGGTTAGGTGACGAGGAGGATCCGACTACCCACGGCAGCCAGGATGAGGATCCGGCCACCTCGATGCTGAGTAGGTCGATCCCCAAGTCTGTGACCCAAAGGCGGCGCCGACGAGGATCCGGCCACCTCGACGCTGAGTAGGGTGCTCCCCAAGTCTTCGATCGAGGCGAAGGGCACGATGACTACTCTGCCCAGGTTCTTGATTAGGTTCTCTTCGTGATGATGTTGTTAGGGTTTCATGATTAGGATTTTGATTAGGTTCTCTTCGTGATGATGTTGTTAGGGTTTTATGATTAGGATTTTGATTAGGTTCTCTTCGTGCTGGTCTTGAGTAGGCTCTGTTAGGGTTTCGGTGATTAGGATCTTGATTCACTGGTGGTAGTCTTTGTTCTTGATTCACTGGTGGTAGTCTTTGTTCTTGATTCACTGGCGCTAGTCTTTGTTCTTGATTCACTGGCGCTAGTATTTGTTCTTGATTCACTGGCGCTAGTATTTGTTCTTGATTCACCGGTGCTAGTCTTTGTTCTTGATTCACAAGTGCTAGTTTTTGGTTGTCATATATTCTGGTACAGTATAATTGATGTTTAATTCTTTTTGTGGTTCTTATGTATTCTATGTATTTTGTCATTTCTTTTGAATCATCAAGCTGGAAGGTTCTAAATGGGGCCACATTGAGCCTATAAAGGAAGTTTAGGAGACATGTGTTCTCAACAAAGAAGACGCGGGTTGAAAACAAGCGTCTGTTTTGCCTCAAACAAAGGAAACGCGGGTTAACAACACGCGTCTCCTTTGGCACAACCAAACGAGACACGGGTTAACAACACGCGTCTTCTTTGGCACAACCTAAGGAGACATGGGTTAACAACACACGTCTCCTTTGGCACAACCAAAGGAGACGCAGATTAATAACATGCTTGTCTCTTAATAATTAGAGGAGATGCTGGTTGAGACAGTTCGGAGACGTGGTTAAATCGTGTCTCCTATGTCATTCGTAAAGGAAACGCGTTTTTTCAGCGTCTCCTTTGGTTAGTCATCAGAGGCGCAGAAATGAAGATGCAAAATTTCCATGTCTCCTTTGAGCGTTAACACGCGTCTCCTAACTTGCTTTCTTACATGGTGTGGACTCAATAGATATGTGTATTAAAAATTTTAGTTCTACTGGAAGTTGAGTGTTGAGTTTTAGTACATGTAAAAGTCCTACTTTTATATATGAGAGCTTTGGATGGGACTATATAAACAAGGGGTAGAGGCTCTAGAATCAATCCAGCTAAAGGAAAAACGTAACGTCTCATCTCAGGCTTCTAAGGAGTAATTAGTCAGGCTCATAAGGAGTAATTAGGAGCACTCAAGAGTTATAGGCTAGACAACTCTATGGCACTAGATTTTTTATAGGGCAAGAATCAGAGTCCTTGAGGGTAAAGTAGAGATGTGAGGCGACAATCACTTGGTGTTGTCCTTAAAGAATTTGTGGTCGGCTTTAACAACATGATATTCTCATGTTGTGGTTGGTTCAATGTTGTCATTTAGGAATTTCTATAAGATTCGACTATGTTGTTTTTAATACTGTGGAAGTTCGTGTCATACTCGCAATATCCTTTTAAGATCCAAGTGTTGTTGTGCATAATGGGGTATCAGATTCTAACATTAACAATTGTTAAATTGTGAACCTGTGTGATATGAGTTCTTTCCATATTATTAGTTTCCCCTCTATGATTCATTTTGTAAATAAATGGTTTCTATATCTCTACCTAATATTAAAAAGAGGTATTTTTCATTAGTGGGTCTCACAGTACCGATAAGTTGCCCTCCTATGTCTGCATCTGTAGTTAAATACGTCATAGAGATTAGGTATAGCATCGGCTTAGGTTTTTTCGTCTGTCCGTTTTTCAGTTTGAGACTCAAACTAATCTTCAGCCTTGCTTGGGAGACTCCATATAGATCACGGCTTCAGGCATCGTGGTTTCCAATAGTTTCTTTAAATAAACTATTCTCCATGGTGGTTTGTTTTCATCTACATAGAAGCCTAGAATGAAAAGCCGGACCATAGATCGAATCGGTCGGGGTACTGGTTAGTGATTCACTGGTCGAACCAATGGTTTAATAATTATCAATATGCTATTTAATTTCTTATAACTTGTATGAAAAATATGCATCTTTTGCAATAATATGTATGTAAACACATCACTTGTGACATAATATATGGAAAAACATAGCAATATCACAATAATTTATTGTCCAAAATTTCAATTAACACCTAAGCATCAAACTAATAACTTGTTTACTGGTTCATTGGTTCATAGGTTCAATACAAAAACTGCCCGGCTCAAATCAATCCAATTGCATGATTGGTCTTTTATTTGAACCGAACCAATCAAGTCATTGGTTCAAGGTTTTTCTGGTCCGACCGGTGAACTGGTCTATTTTTTGTTCTATGCATAGGAGGCACTATGTATGAAACACCTTCGATGGCGCGGCTAGATGGGATTAGATAACGCTGGCGGCCTGCGTCGCTTATATTTTGACATAGGCAATGCGTTTTGAATGGGACAGATCACCTATGTTCATTGTTGGCTATCACTGATGTAGCCGTGAGAAAATAGGCCATGAGTCCGCATATGCACGCATCGCCTACTGATAGGAACCCTCTGGGGTTTGCGCCCGATCTTTCGATGAGAGGCGTGGGGATAATTCAATTGGAGGAGGCGACACTCATGGACCGACTACAGCCTTCCAAGGAAACCGTGCCTTAGCAACCGATACACCACCTCCTATGGCTGTCGCGATCTTGTGGAGCGCGTCACCTGACCACTAAGGCACCTGTCCTGCAAGCCATCAAAGAACTAGCAAGAACAAGTATTGAACAAGTACTGAAAGTACTAGATGAGAATGAAAGGTTTCAATCTCAAATATGGCAGGGTTCCCAAGACAAGAAGACGGACGGCTGATTCAGCACGCGCACTTACAAGCAAGTGCCAAAGGCTAAACCTGATCTAAACAAAACTCAAGTGTTCTTGGTGGCATCTATATAGTATTAATAGGTGGGAGGATGAGCTCAGGGGTGTTGGGGTCATCCTCCAACCCTAGGGCGTGTCCCTAATGGACCCGACTTGATACATGGCCCATTGGGCCAAAATAAGGTGGCGCAACACCATGGGCAGAAACGGTCTCTATAGTAAAACGACGATTATGGCCGACTCCAAACAGATATGGACATGCGGCTGGATCCGTTTGAATGTAGACTTCATTAGCTTTCCATGAAGTACTTGAACACCCAAAACAGAGTCCATATGACATCGTGACAACCATGACAATTTGGTGTTGTCCTGTAGTATGAATCCAGCCTGTGTGAATCCTCTCCCCTTTTGGTTGTCTCCATCATTCCTGAGTAAAACAAGAGTACACACATTTCCATACTCTAAATAATCTAAACTTGATCTCAAGAATGAACTCACCTAATTTTTGAGTTTGCGAGTACGAGCACGAGTAATAGGACCAACTAGTGTTAGAGGTGTTCGCAATATTGGTGTGATGTACTCATCATCCTCCCCTTCTTGCATTTGATTCGTCCTCGACTCAAGCTCATCTTCTTCTCCCAAATATGGCATCAAAGCTGCAATGTTAAATGTGGTACTAACCCAAAATCTACAGGCAGATCTAGCTTATATGCATTATCATTAATTCGCTCTAGCACCTTAAATGGTCCATTAGCCCTAGGCATCAATTTAGACTTTCGCAATTCAGGAAATCTATCATTTCGCAAGTGCAACTAGACCAAATCTCGAGGTTCAAAAATCAGTTGCCTTCCACCTTTATCACCAGCAAGTTTATACTTAGCTTTCATGCGCACTATGTTTTTTTTAGTTGTTTCATGCAGTTTTAACTTCAAGTCAGCATGTTGCTTAGCATCAAAGTTTAATGTTTCAGAAGGCGGCAAAGGCATTAAATTAATAGGAGCACGAGGTAACAAGCCATAAACAATCTCAAATGGGCACATCTTTATAGTAGAATGCAACAAACGGTTATAAACAAACTCAACATGAGGCAAACATTCTTCCCACAATTTAATGATCTTCTTTAAAACAGCTCTTAACATGGTAGACAATGTTCTATTTACAACTTCAGTTTGACCATCAGTTTAGGAATGACAAGTGGTAGAAAATAAAAGCATAGTCCCCAATTTAGCCCATAAAGTTCTCAAAAAGTGGCTAAGAAATTTAGCATCTCTACCAGAAACAATTATGTTTGGCACACCATGCAAGCGAACAATTTCGTGAAAGAACAAATCAGCAATATGAGTAGCTTCATCAGTTTTATGACAAGGTATGAAATGTGCCATCTTAGAAAATTGATCAACAACCACAAAAATGCTATCTTAACACTTCCTAGTCCATGGCAACCCCAACACAAAATTCATAGATATATCTTCCCAAGGAGCACTAGGAACAGGTAGAGGCATATACAAACTATGTGGATTCAATCATGACTTAGCCTTTTGACATGTCGTGCAGTGAGCAACAAATCTATCCACGTCCCTTCTCATGTTTGGCTAAAAGAATTGACCAGCAAGTGTGTCCTTCGTCTTCTTCGCTCCAAAATGCCCCATCAAGCCACCTCCATGCGCTTCCTGCAGCAACAACAAATGAACAGAGCTAGCTGGAATACATAGCTTGTTAGCTCTAAACACAAACCCATCAGTGAGGATGAATTTGTTCCACACTTCTCCATCTTAACAATTCAGCAACACATCTTTAAAATTAGCATCATGAACATATTGGTCTTTAATTGTTTCTAATCCAAAGATCTTGTAATCAAGTTGGTTCAACAAAGTATAACTTCTAGACAAAGCATTAGCAATGATATTATCTTTCCCCTTCTTGTGTTTAATAACATAAGGAAAAGATTCAATAAATTTAACCCACTTAGCATGTCTATGGTTTAGTTTTACTTGACTACAAATATGCTTCAAAGATTCATGATCAGAATGAATAACAAACTCTTTGGGCCACAAATAATGCTGCCATGTTTCTAATATCCGAACAAGAGTATATAATTCTTTATCATAAGTGGAATAATTCAAAACAGTCCTGCTCAATTTTTCACTAAAATAAGAAATAGGTTTTCCTTCTTGTAACAAAACACCACCCAAACCAATTCCAGTAGCATCACATTCAAGCTCAAAGGTCTTATTAAAATGATGAAGTTGGAGGAGAGGTGCATGTGTTAACTTATCTTTCAACATGTTGAAAGAACTCACTTGTGTTGTGCCCCAAGAAAAGAGCACCCCCTTCTTTGTAAGCTGATTCGATGGTGCAGCAATAGTGCTGAAGTCCTTTACAAAATGGCAATAGAAACCAACAAGTCCTAGGAAAATCTGCACCTTTGTGACTTTCTTTGGTTCAGGCCATCCCTGTATAGCTTTCACCTTGACTTTATCAACTTTAATTCCCTGTGGAGTAACAACATAGCCAAGAAAAGAAACTTGATCTATGCAAAAGGTGCACATATCAAGGTTTCAAAAAAGACGTGCATCTCATAGAGCATTAAAAACAGCATGTAAATGATCAATATGTTCATCCATAGATTTATTGTAAATCAATATATCATCAAAATAAACAACAACAGATCTTCCAATGAAAGCACACAAAACCTCGTTCATTAATCTCATGAAAGTACTAGGTGCATTAGTTAACCCAAAGACATGACTAACCACTCATACAAACCGAACTTAGTTTTGAAAGCAGTTTTTCATTCATCTCCCAATTTTATGCGAATCTGGTGGTACCCACTATGCAATTCAGCTTTGAAAAACACAACAGCAGCACTCAATTCATCAAGCATATCATATAAGCATGGAATAGGATGGCGATATCAAATGGTGATATTATTAATAGCCCAACAATCCACACACATACGCCATGATCCATCTTTCTTAGGGACTAAACTAACTGGAACAGCACAAGGACTAAGAGACTCACGTACATAACCTTTGTTGAGTAGTTCTTGCACTTGATGCTAAATTTCTTTCGTTTCTTCCGAATTTTCCTATATGGTGCACGGTTGAGCAATGAAGCACCAGGGATGAGGTTAATCTGGTGCTCAATCCCTTGAAGTGGTGGCAGACCCGGTGGTATTTCGCTTGGAAAAACAACAGAATTCTCCTACAAAATGTTAGCAACAGCAGGAGGCAAAGATTGCTGCATATCATGAATTAAAATCAAAGCATCTTTGCATACCAGAGCATAAGCAATAGAATGGAAAGCAATCAATTCATTCAAATCAGATTTAGTAGCAAACAAATATTGCCCCTTCAATCTTATCTCATTTTTCTTTTCACCAACAGATTTGAGATTTTTATTGTTCTCATTTTTAGCTTTTGCAGACTTAGCCATATCATCACGCACAATAGTTTCAGGACACATAGGATGCAACACAATTTTTTTTATCATGGTGCAGCAAGGAATATTTATTTGATCTACTATTATGCAAAGTATCCCTATCAAATTGCCATGGTCTACCTAGTAGGATATGACAAGCTTGCATAGGCACAACACCGCATTCAACAACATCATGATATGATCCAATAGAAAAATTAGTTTGCACCAATTTTATTACCTTTACCCTACCACTGTTGTTCAGCCATTAAATGTGATACGGATGTGGGTGTGGTTTGGTGGTAATAGCAAGATTCTCCACCATGTGGTGGCTAGCCAAATTGTTGCAGCTATCTCCATTAATGATCATGCGGCAACAACGCTCCTTAATGACACACTTTGTTTAAAATAATGTGTGTCGCTGATTTTACTCCGCCTTCTCCATTTGTGCACTAAGTACTCACTACACAAGTAGACTCTCATAATGGTCTGCATCATCATGACCAATATGCTCTTCTAGTGGATCCTCACTACCTGCATTGTCAGCTGCAAACAAGGCAAGTGTATCCTCATCATAATCACTAACAAACGAATACTCACTATCTTCTTTAACAACCAAAACACGCGTGCTATGGTAATCACGCTGCACGTGTCCATATCCCTTGTAACAGTGACACTGCAGTTGTGGTTGGTTTCTGAGCCGTCTTGGTTGCTGAATTTGTGGGAGCAATACGTTGCATGTCACTGGTTGAGGATGGTGGTGGTCGTCGTTTTGGTGAAAAAGTTGGGGGAGGTGCATGGCCCATAAAAGAAGTAGTTGTACATTGCTACCATGATGCTGATTTTCTTGCAGAAAAATAGTCTTGGTACTAGCTCGTCAACTCTGCACTTTCCTTTCAGCTTTACAAGCAAGATGCAACAAATGGGTTATGTTAGTGTACTCTTAATAGTCAAGAATGTCCTGAAATTCTCGATTTAACCCACCCAAAAATCAAGCCATACCAGCTTCCTCATTCTCCTCAAAGTTACAACCCAACATACCCATTTGCAATTCCTGATAATATTCTTCTACACTTTTAGCCCCTATCTCAATTGTTGCATCTTTTGTAACAAATCACGTGCATAGTAAGAAGGAACAAATCTAACCCTCATGATTCGTTTCAAAGCATCCCATGTTTGTTGTATGTTAGTAGGATTTTTGTTTCCATATTATATCCACCAAATAGAAGCAAAATCAGTAAACTCACTAGTAGCTGCCCTAACCCGTGTATTCTCAGGAAATTCATAACATGCAAACTTTTGATCAACAACAATATCCCAAGTAATGTATGCATCAAGGTCATATTTACCTAAATTTAGTCTTATTAAAAGCATCATTTCTATTATGTACCTCACAACCGTGGCGACCACCCATACCTCTACGATTAGTACATAGGCGACGTCGATCAAGAGCGTCTTACTCGTCATGCTCAGTATCAGCAATATATTCATCATCAAAATTATCATCGACTTTCTCTTAATCCTTGTCTTCATTACGCTTTTTGTTGTCTTCAGTGTGGAAGTCATCAAAACACTTTAGAAGAGCAGCAAGGCTTTTGTCCACAAGAGCAATCGACGTCTTCAACCTAGTGATCATGGTGTTGGTGGCAATCTGGTTGGTCTCCAATTGTCCAATCTTGTCATTTGTCACCTTCAAGTCCTTGTCAAGTCCTTCTATATGCAGCTGCACTTTTTTTTAAAATGTTGAATGATGCCCTTGGTGTGAGGAGATTGTGGCATCTTGTCAGTGTCAACATCTGAACTTGAACCTGAACCTGTCATGGTTAGACAAACAAAGGCAACAAAGAAACAAGTGAAAGGATAAAAACCATAAAACTATTAGGATGTAGCTACTGCAATGTGCTCACTCTCAACCTGTTATACAAGCTCTTACCAATTGTTACCTTGCTCAAGCCTGGAATGAAGTGTATCAGTGCCACAGCAACAAGACCTGTCAAGCTGTAGTCGAATATGTGGAGCTATAGGTGGGCTGAAGCATGGAGGAACTAGCACCATGTTAGTTATAAAAGAAAGCTAAATAATTGTTCAATGGTGGTACTATGCTGGTCCTAGCTTAGACCGTGCTAAAGGCGCGAGCCTGGACACAAAGAAAGTCACAGCACACCACTGGAAACAATAGGTAAGCACAACGAACAACCCCTTTCTTTCTTCATTACTTTTGCTTCTTTCTTTTTATTTTTTATTTTTTTCAGATTTTTTTTGGGTGGTACACAAAATTGAATATATGAACAAAGGAGATCCCAAAAGTCTAATCAGCACACACACTTTTTTCCAAAAGCATAGGGGTATTCCGATAAAAAGAAGAGTAAGGCGAACTGATATGTATATGCACAAAGGAAGAGAGATCATGTATAGATATGAGTTGCTGCTACCTTTCTGGAATACTTCAAAACAGATGGTACAAGCGCAACAGCAGCAACACTATATAGCCACAGGCGTAGCCAACAATTTGGACTCCAAAATCGAAAGCAACTCGAACTTCAACATGGTGTGGGATTCTGTCTTGACAAACCTTCCGACCAGGAAATGTGCAGTTAAATGATTCTCGGTCTTGATCAACAATGAGTACTCCGATTTGGCCAACACAGGAATAATAAGGTGCACGACTGTGACAGAAATGTGAGAAGAACTCGAAACTCTAAAGGACTAAAACTAAGACCAGCAACTCGACACAACCGATGCAACCAAAAACTCAACAATCCCTAACTAAGTAGTACTAGCAAAGGCTCAAAGGGTTTATGGGATTGCTGTAACCTAATCTACTATTTTTTGGGGGCTTTTCAGGACATAGGAAATTAAAAAACAGCGAAGGGATTGGTAGTCTTTACCAAAGAATCTTGTTCTGATTACCAACTCATAGGAACTCGCTAGGGTTTGCACCCAATCGTTCGATGAGAGATGTGTGGATAATTCAATTGGAGGAGATGACGGTCATGGCCCGACTACAGCCTTCCAAGGAAGCTGTGCCTTAGCAATCGATACACCACCTGCTACGGCTGCCGCGATCTTGAGGAGCGCATCACCCGGCCACTAGGGCACCTGTCCTGCAATCGATCGTAGAACTAGCAAGAACAAGTATCGAACAAGTACTAAAATTACTAGATGAGAATGAAAGGTTTCAATCTCAAATACGGTGGGGTTCTGAAGATAAGAAGACGGGCGGCTGATCCAGCACGCACGCTTATAAGCAAGAAGCAAAGGCTAAACTTGATCTAAACAAAAACCCAAGTGTTTTTGATGGTGGCTATAGAGTATTAATACATGGGAGGACGAGCTCAGGGGTGTTGGGGTTGTCGTCCAACCCTAAGACGCGTCCCTAATGGACTCGACGTGATACACGGCACATTGGGCCAAAATAAGGTGGCGCAGCACCATGGACAGAAAAGGACTCTGTAGTAAAACAACGATTGCGGCTGACTCTGAATAGATATGGACACGAGACCGGATCCGTTGGAAAGTAGACTTCATTAGCTTTCCAAGAAGTACTTGAATGCCCAAAACGGATTTCGTATGAAGCTGTGGCAGCCATCACAATTTGGTGCTGTCCTGCAGTCCGAATCCAGCCCGTGTGAATCCTCTCCCCTTTTGGTCCTATCCATCATTCTTAAGTAAAACAAGAGTGCACATATTTTCATACTCTAAATAATCTGAACTTGAGCTTAAGAATGAACTCACCTGATTTTTGAGTTGGCAAGTATGAGCACGAGTAATAGAACCAAGTGGTGTTGGAGTTGTTCGCGATATTGGTGTGATGTCCTCATCACCATCACCTACATCCTATGTTGGTGACGCCGCTCAAGGAACCTCGTCGAACGCGGCCAAACAAAGCCGCATCGCCTACAGGGATGTAGGGACGCATATTGAGTAGGACGTGTCACCTATATTAATTCCAGGTTGTCGCTAACGTAGCTGTAGAGAATATAGCAACGCGTCCACACAATACATGTCAACTTTTGTGACAAATATCTCATGACATCGGAGCTAATCGTCGCGATGCCAACCTACTTTGTGATGTTTTGTATTGGGCACTATGGTTTAGTGATGAAAATAAGGAGTTCGTCGCTAACATCAACTAGAAATCGTCACGAATGAATCCAGTTAACTTAATTTCATCATAAAGGCTAAATAATAAACGTCACAAAATTCTTGACAAACTAGAAATAGCTGGCGCGGTGTTGCCGCGCGCATGTGTCCATGTTGGGTTACTGCCGAAGCTATAAGCCCGAACAATAGCTACGATAGAAAAATAGAGACAAGCAACAATATATTACTTATCAATAGTATTCTCATGAATCCGCCATTTACACGTTGGTGGGGGGTCTCCTTTTATAGGGATGCCAAAGGGCATCTTTACATTCCTCTTATGCCCCTGAAAACCAGGCATCATCTTCTAGACTATACAACCTAGATGTTCTAAGGACATAATTGTACATTCGCAACCATCAGTGTGAATGCATAGACTAGTTACACCGTGATTGACTCGGTTTGGACTTGGTCTTCCTCGGCTTCGTTGTCGCATAGAGGGGCTCCATCGCCTTCGGCTCTCATCCTGGCGTCTATGCAGTGTCGGCCTCCCTCCATTGGTTTTCGAAGCCATCGGCACCATGCTTGACCTGAGGCACAGCACATAACGAAGCAGACCAGGATCTTGCTCATCACATTCAGTAGTTAGTGTTACCTCTGTTTCATTTAAGCTGTAACTGAAGCTGGCCCGCAGCCGCATTTCTGTGTTCCCTATTGTTTACAGAGCGAAGCCATTCTCATGTCGATACAATAGGACGAAACCATTCTCGTGGCAATATAGTATGACAAAGCCAAAAATGGTCTGCCCTTTCATCAAACGAAGGTAATGTACCTGGAATAATGCTTTAAATTTATCAGAGGTGTTTCTCGACAGGCCAATCCCCCAACAGTAGCCCCTCGCGGACGAGGGCTTTCTTCAACAGGCCGAGCTCCTCAAAACATGGATTGCCTTCATCTGTCTGAGAAACGCCTCCTCGTGTTGGAGAATTGCCCCAGTATGTGTTTTTTGTTTTGAGCTTTTCGTCGTGGCTTCATTGTCCTCGCTGCCATTTTAATTTGGCTTCGTTTGTTTTGAACTGTAGTGGTGGTTCAGTTCTCGAGGCGAGTAACAGTCATATTTTTTACCGTTGTTTTTATTTGCCTTCGTCGAGTTTGAATTTCTACGACGGCTCATTTACCGAGATGGTTAACGGTCATATTTTTTCACCCCCCCTATAAATAGGACCAAGGGGGTGACTTTTCTTGCTTCATTTTCAGGCTTTCCGCGATAGCTTGCTGCTGACGCTTTTTGCCTGCTTCGCGAGTCTTAGCTCTTCAGCTTTCCCTTCGTTTCTGTCTCAAGTAAGTTAGCTTTTTAAGTTCCCTATTAAACTGCTTCATTTCTTATTTCATTTTTATTTAATTGCTTCATTTGCTTTTTGTTGTTTTTGCCTTTTGTAGCGGCTCGCATGAAGCAGACCGCTCGGTTGATTGGGACTCCTGACTCTGAGAAGGAAGGTTCTCATAGTCCTGCCGCAATGACGGATGACGAAGCTGCTGCTTTTGCTGTTCAGCTTGAGGAGGGTGCTACCATCATGGAAGTTGATCCTAGGGGCAAGGCCCCTGCAAAGGTTGAAGATACAGATGAAGAAGATACAGATGATGCTGAGTCTGTAGCTGACGAAGCCATTGAGAATGTTGAGGTTGATGTATCAGATCTCGTGGATCCGAAGAAGAAACCTCGCACTACTTGTCGCGGTCGTACTCGGCAGATATTTGTCCGGCAAGCACCCCGCTTCGTGCGAAGATTGATCACAGTGGATGAACAGAAAGACACAGGATTTTATACTGGTTCGGGCCCTCGAGATCGAGTAATAACCCTACGTCCAGTTGTTGCTTGTATTATCTCGGCGAGTACCGATTACAATGGCGTAACAAGTACCCTCGGGTGTATTGGCTAAGATTGGAGATACCCTCTACGTGCAGGACCCCCTACTATTTATATCTAGGGAGACGTGCCTTACAAGACAAAACAGACCTAAACCTAGTACTCGGCTAAGCGTGTGTATGATAGAGTCCAGGCAAAGGCCGAGTCCGATTCTGGGAGACGTCTGATTCCGATCGGAGTTCGTCCGATAGGAGTCCTGATCGGACACGAGACAAAGGAGGCCGGAGCACGTACGACTGACCAGGAGGAATACGTCTGGAAGCTTCTTCAGGGCCTGATTGCGCATCAAGTTTTGTAATAGATATAGTAGTTTAAGATTAGATTGCTTTAATTAAATTAGAGATATTGCTGTAGCCGGCAAGTTTTAGCTAGATTTCCAGGGTATAAATATGAACCCTGCGTCATTGTAAAAAATGTTCACACAACCGTTCAATCAAACACAACTTTCGGCCTAACATGCCACCCAAACCCTTTTCGTCGAGTTCTTCAGCAAGCAGGGCTGCATCATCTTGACCTCCGGTTTGTCTGTAAGTCCGACACCCTTATCGAATTAATCTAAGCTTTAGATTGAGGCGTATCGCCCTTCTTCGTTTAGTTAATTCACCAATTTATCGAGTCATTCTAAGCTTTAGATTGAGGCGTATCGCCCTTCTTCGTCTAGATTGCTCACCCTTTATCGTATCTTGCTGTTTTATCTTATCGGCTTACATCTATCAGAGAAGATCTATTTTGTTTTATCATAACTTAAGCTTCATAATAGATCTATTCTTTTTGTTTATATAGCTGATTTGGATCTAATTTGCAAGTTACAAATAGATCTGATTTAAATAAGTTGTTTGATATAAATTGATCTATTGGAATAAATAGGCTAATCGGTGCCCTGCTAGCAACGCTGTCTCGAAATCGATCCGATTGTTAGTGACATAAGATTTAGTTCATTTATCGCCTTTGGAAAGATGCATATTAAAGAACGAGTTTAGATTAGATTTATCTCTGATTCGGTCTACATGGTCGATGGTTTAATCTAATGCTTTACCCTCATGATTCGGTTTTCATAGCCGATGGTCTGTTTTAATATATGTTACATCTTCACAAATCGGACTCATAGCCGATGGTTTATGCTCACAAATCGGACTTCCGTTTTACGCTGATCCGATATGTTGGGACAAATCGGGGCCTTGGCCGATGAGTTCCTTGTTGTTTACTGATTAAACTCTACCTTGTCAATTTCAGGTCAAATTGACTGGCACGCCGCGAACCTCGAGATTTTGGACCTGTACTGAAGTGAAGCAAATCTTCCAGGCCACAGTGTTAATTTCCGAGAGTCAACGCCTGACTTTTTGGACATCAACACATTTTGGCACGCCCAGTGGGACAAGAAAGCTTTTGCGATGGCACCTGGAGATAAAGCAGCTGCGATCCCTACGATCACGATGGAGGATCTCAGTGATGAGCAGAAGAAACTCGTGGAAGCACAAGTTGAAGATTTCAAGAACCTGTGCCTAGACTCATTCAGTAAAACTCGCAACGCGGTGATTAAGAAAAATCAGTTTCCTGTTCCTCACGAAGCGTTTGATCGAATCACTGCCGAGGAAAGAAAATTCTTCCAAGATTTTGTTGATGCTGGTTTGAGTCATGCTTTGATTAACCAATCTGGAATATTGGTTAACACGGTGGTGGGACTGATTGCTCAATTGCTGGATGGAGCTATATTAAAGGATGCCAAGAAGGGACCTGCTTACTTTGATACTGGAGCTGCTGCAGCAATTAAGGATCTCAAGAAAAAGATGACACAATTTACTTCGTCTACATCACCATAAACTCACCCTGAGTGTTATGAAGCTCCCAAGATAAAAAAAGGCAAAAGCTAAGGCGGTAGAAGGAGGTGAAGAAAACGAACAGGAAGAAGAATCGGAGGACAAGGAATATGGCGGAACTCAGCATATTGACCAGTTTGGCAGCCGAATTCCTGTTGTTGAGGGCAAGATGGTATATCCTGTTTTCTTCAATACTGAAAATCCACCTAGGCACAAGGGAGCTGACAATCGGGAGCCGTCGATCGGACCTAATGAGACACCCGTCATAATGAGTCGTGCTCTGATTAGTCAAAGAAATTATACTCAGGAGGATTGGGCAGATAAGATTGCTAACGTCATGAAGAATCAGTTTGGTTTGAAGCCCAAGGGTCAATCTTATCTGTATCGGAAGCCGTACCCGGACTGGTTCGATACATTGCCTATGCCAGCCCGATTCAGGATTCCGGATTTTTATAAATTTTCTGGACAAGGAGATGTTACCACCATTGAGCATATTAGCCGATACACAATTCAGTGTGGTGAAGTTGCATCGATTGATCCATTGAAAGTCAAGTTGTTTCCTATGTTGCTTTCTGGATCGGCTTTTTCGTGGTTTTCATCATTACCACTGAATTCTATTAATAGTTGGGCCGATTTGGAAAAACAGTTCCATGCTTATTTCTTCATGGGAGTACAAGAGACCAGATTGTCCGATCTGGCAGCACTCCAACAGAGAAACGGTGAATCGGTTAGTGAGTTTGTCCAAAGATTCAGAGATGTGCGTAGCCGATGTTACTCGTTGAATTTATAGGAGGGACAGTTGGTCGATTTGGCATTCCAAGGATTGTTGCCTCAGGTCAGAGACCGATATACAAGTCAAGATTTTGAAGGCTTGGGCCACATGATTCAAAAGCTCTCTCAGCATGAAGGACGTGGCAATGACTATCGGAGAGAGAAATTCCAGAGGAAAATTGCCAACATTGAATATGATTCCGATGGCGAGGAAGCTGAGGTTGATTTGGCTGAATGGACCAAGAATTAGAATTCCGTTGCCTGCCCATGGGTGAAGGTCGAGCCAGAAAGGTACAGCTTTGATATCACAAAAGCCGATAAAATATTTGATTTATTACTAGCAGAGAAACAAATCAGGCTTTCCCCAAATCATACAATTCCTTCTGCCGAAGAGTTGAAGAAAAAGAAATATTGCAAGTGGCATAACTCAGTTTCTCATCATACCAATGACTGCAAAGTTTTCCGCAATGAGATTCAATCGGCGATTGAAAAAGGAATTATTAAAGTTGAAACTGGCAAAAAACCAATGAAGCTTGATGGACATCCGTTTCCTCAAAATATGGTCGAGATCGGAGCACCTGACAGAAAAATGAAAGCTAAAGTCCTTACATCGGAGAATGCGAAGAAATCGGGAGCTGTTGACCCGGATTGCCAAGTAACGGCTGATGACGTGCAAAATCGGAATCATCAGCATTATCGGGATGATCACCGACTTGGCGAGAAGACTAAAGTTACATCGGAGCAGCTCATTGATAAATATATGCGCCAACAAGAAAGGGATCGGAGTCCTCCGACAGGGAGATTTGACAATGAAAATCATTGGGGATGTCCGTTCTTCAGGTTCTGTTGGAATGAAAAGTTAAGGCTTCCATCAATTTATGATTGTCCAGAGTGCAGCGATCAATATGAGAGCTATAGGGATTCAAAAAGGAAGCGTCAGTCTGTGCATGACCGATTGGAATATGGGCGTCGATGCAGCTGGCATAGTGAGGTAGCCTATCAGCAGGAACGCGAAGATTGGCGTGAATACCATAATCGGCGTGAGCATGAAAATCGGTGCTATGACCGATGGGACAATGATCGCCGAAAGTATGATGATCGCCTAAATTATAAAGCAGACCGTCTCTCTGTGTATGATCGTCTGGTGTACAGGAAAAAAGAAATTATTCAAGAGCCAGAAGACGCACAGGAATCGGAGAATGAGGTCAAATCGGACCTACGTCCAGGGGTCAATCCGCAATGGTGTCCTGATGGTTTGACCAAGACTCAGAAGAGAAGGGTTCAGCGTCTCCGATTTAAAGAATTTTTGAAGGAGAAGTGTCAAAGAGATGACAATTCCAAGGTCTGGAAAGTTAAGCCTAAACGTGATGATGATGGGCCATCGGCATCGGTGAACATGGTGTTTGTGCTGCCTGCTGAATACAATGCAAGTTCAACCGATGATGAGGCCGATGAAGTTGAGGAAGCTATGGTGCAGTTGATTCTACAACCACAGCAAGCTGTATTTGACAAACCAGTTGATGAGAAATATCGGCATTTGAGGCCATTATATGTTAAAGGGTATGTTGATGGCAAGCCGATGACCAAGATGCTTGTTGATGGGGGAGCTGCTGTGAATTTGATGCCTTATACTACATATCGGAAGCTTGGCAAAGGACCTGATGATTTGATCAAGACCGATATGATGCTCAAGGACTTTGGCGGAAATCCATCGCCGGCTCGGGGGGCATTGAATGTTGAATTGACGATCGGGACAAGACTTTGCCTACTACATTCTTCGTCATCGACAGCAAAGGGTCCTACAGTTTGCTCCTGGGTCGTGACTGGATTCATGCCAATTGCTGTGTGCCATCTACCATGCATCAATGCCTTATTCAATGGCATGGGGATCACATCGAGACTGTCCAAGCCGATGAATCGGTCAGCGTCGCCACCGCCGATTTAACGGTTTCGGAGTTTGAAGGAATCGAATGTTTATTGGGAAGGAATTGGGAAGGCAATTTTATCCAAGTGTTCGATGATGGTCTGAAGCCGATCCTAGCAGTCGGCTCTGAGAGTTTGTATTAATGGATGATTTTATTGAAGATGAGGGTAAACTTGGTCAAGGGTTTATGTCGGCCGATGAGTTAGAGGAAATAGATATAGGTTTAGGAGATAGACCTCGGCCGACATATGTAAGTGCAAAGTTGGATCCTGAGTTTAAACAAGAATTAATAAAGTTATTAAAAGAGTATCGTGATTGTTTTGCTTGGGAATACTACGAGATGCCAGGTTTAAGCCGATCTATTGTTGAACATCGGCTCCCGATTAAACCAGGGTATCGGCCTTTCAAACAAGCGCCGAGACGATTTAAACCTGAGTTGGACCAAGAAATAAAAGCCAAAATAACTCAGTTATATGAAGCTAAGTTTATTCAACCTTGCCGATATGCTGAATGGATATCTAATATCGTTCCTGTTTTCAAGAAAAATGGGAAGTTGCGAGTTTGTGTCGATTTTAGGAACCTTAATAAGGCGACTCCGATGGATGGGTATCCGATGCAGATTGCCGATATGTTGGTTGATGCAGCTTCAGGGCATAAGGTGAATAGTTTTAAGGATGGTAATGCAGGATATAATCAAATTTTTATGGCGGAAGAAGATATTCCTAAAACTGCATTCCGATGTCCTGGTGCACTTGGATTATACGAGTGGGTCGTAATGACTTTTGGTTTGAAAAATGCTGGCGCTACATATTAAAGGGCAATGAATTATATATTTCACAAGTTAATTGGCAGGATTGTTGAAATTTATATTGATGATGTAGTAGTGAAATCCGATGGATATAAACAGCATCTGGCCGATTTACGAGAGACTCTTGAATGTACAAGGATGCATGGTTTGAAAATGAATCATAATAAGTGTGCGTTTGGAGTATCGACCGGACAATTTTTGGGTTTCATGGTGCATGAAAAGGGAATTAAAGTCGGACAAAAGAGCATGAAGGCTATAAGAGATGCTGAGCCACCCAACGATAAGACGAGTCTCCAGTCGTTAATCGGTAAGATTAATTTTGTCAGAAGATTTATTTCAAATTTATCTGGGAGGATTCGTCCTTTTTCCCCGCTGCTGAAATTAAAAGCCGATGAAGAATTCGTCTGGGGAAAAGATCAGCAAAAGGTGTTTGATGAAATAAAGCAATATATGATGACACCGCCAGTTTTGATTCCACCTCAGAGAGATAAGCCATTCCGATTAATTTGTCGACCGATGAATTGGCGATCGGGTCTGTTCTTATACAAGAATTTGAAGGGAAAGAAAGGGTGGTTTATTATTTGAGTCGGAAGTTAATTGATGCGGAAACAAGATATTTACCGGTTGAAAAATTATGCTTATGCCTGTATTTTTCATGCACTAAGTTGCGACATTATTTATTATCTTCTGAGTGCACAATCGTTTGTAAGACCGATGTGGTTAAATATATGTTGTCCATGCCGATGTTAAAAGGAAGAATCGGAAAGTGGATATTAGCATTATCGGAGTTTGATTTAAAATACGAATCGGCTAAAGCGGTTAAAGGACAAGTAATGGTCGATTTCGTAACACAGCATATCGGAGGTGAAGTTAAATTGGTCGATCCGATGCCTTGGACATTGTTCTTTGATGGATCTTCGTGTGGCCAAGGATGTGGCATCGGAATCGTTATTGTTTCGCCTCGGGGGGCAAATTTTGAATTCAGTTATCCGATGGATCCGAGTTTTACCAACAATCGAGTTGAGTATGAAGCATTGCTTAAAGGATTGAAATTGTTATTAGAAATCGGAGCTGAAGCTGTTGAGGTTTTTGGAGACTCCCAGTTGGTGATTTTTCAGTTAATCGGTAAATATGAATGCAAAGATGATGTTTTGATTCAGTATTTTGATGAATGCCGATTATTGTTGAAGGAATTTGTGATGGTCAATATTGAACATATCCCCAAGGCTCAAAATCAGGAAGCTAACAATTTGGCACAAGCTGCTTCTGGCTATCGGCGTTTTCATGAGATCATGACGATTGAGCTAGAAATCGGAGATTGGAGGTATGAGATTGTAAATTATCTTAAAGATCCGTCACAAAAGGTTTCCAGGAAGTTAAGATTCATGGCTGTTAAATATGTGTTACTTGATGATCGATTATATTATAAGACAATTGATGGTGTCTTGCTTCGATGTTTAAGTAAATCGGAATCCAAAGATATGATGGATGAAGTGCATGAAGGAGTTTGTGGTGCACATCAATCGGCTTATAAAATGAAATGGATTATTCGAAAGGCGGGAAGTTTCTGGCCAACGATTCTGGAGGATTGTTTTGAATATTATAAAGGTTGCCAAGAGTGCCAGAAATTTGGGAATGTGCAGAAAGCGCCTGCGACAGCCATGAATCCGATTATCAAGCCATGGCCTTTTCGAGGATGGGGAATCGATTTGATCGGACAAATTTATCCATCATCGAGCAAGGGTCATAAATTTATATTGGTGGCAACGGATTATTTCACTAAATGGGTTGAGGCGATTCCTTTGAAGGTTGCCGATTCTAAAAATATGGTAGAATTAGTTAAGGAGCATATTATATATCGGTTTGGTATTCTTCAAACCATCACGACCGATCAGGGAACTATGTTTATGTCTAACGAATTCCAAGATTTTGCTGCCAGTATGGGTATTAAATTACTAAATTCTTCTCCTTATTATGCGCAAGCCAATGGTCAAGCAGAAGCATCAAATAAAAGTATTATCAAAATCATCAAGCGAAAAATTGATGAACAACCAAGGCGATGGCATCTAACGCTAACCGAATCGTCATGGGCATATCGGATGGCCTGTCATGGATCTACTAAATTATCCCCGTATCATTTGGTTTATGGACATGAAGCTGTTTTGCCTTGGGAGACTAAAATCCGATCGAGGCGGATATCGGAACAAGGAAACTTGACTGCCGATGAATATAAAAGTTTGATGAATTTTGAGTTGGATGATTTGGCTGAAACTCGATTGAGGGCATTGAAAAATATTGAGAATAATAAAATGCGTATTGCCAAATATTATGACAAAAAGGTTAAGCCAAAAGCATTCATCGAAGGAGAATTGGTTTGGAAGCTGATTTTGCCGATAGGGACTAAAAATTCTAAGTTTGAAAAATGGTCGCCTAATTGGGAGGGTCCCTATCGTGTAAATCGGTGCATTCCAGGAAATGCATATGTTTTGGAAACGTTGGAGGGAGAAGAATTTTCAAAGGCACTTAACGGAAAATATTTGAAGAAGTATTATCCAAGCATTTGGATCGATTCTTAAAGCCGATATTCTAAGCAATGTCGTCTAAGATAGCCGATACGATACGTATCGCCTTAAGGGCAAAAATATTTGCACAAGTGTCCATCGACGATCGACTTCGTCAGAATTACCCAGGTTCATCAATGACCACTGTCATCGGAGCAGTATGGCTAGAGTTTAAACATTACAGAAATTTGCGGATCGCTTCGATCGCGCTCAACCGAATGCTATCAATCTTCCTAATTTCTTCCAAGTCTTCCACATCGGAGCTGGGGATGTTCTTGATACTTTTGTGAATTTGACGCACTTCCTCCAAGCGTTTGTTCAAATTCTCTCGCGCCGATTTGATCGAAGCTGGAATTTGGTTGAGCTCGTCTTGGGTCTCCGACATCTCCTTGCGAACTTCCGCGAGCCGTTTGAGTAGTTCGGCTTCAACACCATGGAGATGCTTCATCCGATTTTCTAGCCGTGCTGGTTCAGCTTCTAAAGTTTTGATGTGGGCCTGCATTGTTTTCAGTTCGTCCTTGCTGTCGTTGCGCTTCTTGGATAAGTCTTGTTGAGCTAGCCGATCCGATATTCTTTGACGAGCGGCAGAAACTTGGAGTTGATGACCTTCAATGAAAGCCGCAGGGATGATCGCGTTCTCCAGCTCCGATGCAGCTGACCCTTTAGTTCCTTGAAGATTTGGCAAATCGGTTCGGCATCTTCGACCAGGATGGCAATGCTTTTGTTCAAATGATTCAGCATTTCTTGAAGCTTCGCCTTGGCCTCATCGGAGATGGTGGTAGATGATTGAGCGGAACTAACTTCCTCTTCTCCGATGACGGCGTCCAGTTCAAATGATGTGAAACTCATTGCTGAAGGATCGTGTGCCTGAAAAATAGTGTTAATAAAATATGTTATTATAATAATGAAATATTGACACGAGGTGATGAATTGATACCAGTTTAAATTGTCCTTCCTGGACATAATCGGGGATTACTTGAGGCTGGGCAATGCTTGTGGTAGGAGCAGCTATTTGAAGTATTTGAGTCAGATCAATCGGAGGTGGCACTAGTGAAGTTATTATTGGCTGTTCAGGAAGTGCCTCCGATTGAGTGTTTGTAGCTGATTCTCTGATCTGTTGCTCAGGGATGGCCTCCGATTCAACATTCTCTTCGATTTGTTGCTCAGGAATGATCTTCGATTGAATAGTATCTCCGGCTTGTTGATGGATGGTCTCCGATTGAGCAGATATGCTTGGTTTCTCAATGATTGGTTGCAGAATGGTAGTCTACAGGTTGAGTCGATTAGTTCAAGTGTATACGTTTGAAGGAAATGTGAATTGGATTAAATTTACCTGTTGAGCCGATTCTGCTTGTATGTCTTGGGCTGGAGCTGGTTGAGGATCGGGCAATATGATATTTGATTGCTGAAAAGGAAGAATTATTAGTGCCGATTTAATTTAAAGAAAAGTAAATATAGAGAAATCGGATTGTTACCGATACTGCATCAAGGAGCATCTTTGCGCCCTCGGCAGCTTTCTATGCGGTTTCCTCGGCAGCTCTGGAAGTCGACTGACCAAGGATTTTTCCAGGGGGCTGTATGGGAAAGCTATTTGCTTAAGATGTGAATCGGAAATGAGAATCGGAAGGATAAGAAAATCGTACCACTTGGATTTTCTTCGGCTTCTTTGGTTCAGGAATCTTAGTGGGGGCGGTTTTCCTCTTGCTTTTGCCATCCATAATTTCCTTCAAAGATGGAGCGGTAGAACCGATCCTTGGATATGGAGTCCTAATGGCATATTGGATTGGTTTTCCACTGATGCTCACCGCTGGTGCATTCTCTTCGACTGGCTATTAAAGGATGGAATTCAAATTATGAACAGTTCGTTTAAAATAAAAGGTGAATGAGAATGGGGAGAATTCAAAAAGACTTACAGGATTTTCCATGGCCTCAAAATCGGAGTCTATAAGGGTGCAAAAAGTGATGGCCGGGAGTCTGAATATGTGAAGGCGTAATTCTTTCCACCAATTTCTGAAAAGCCTTGATGAGAAGCTGGTGCATAGCCATTCTGGTATTTCAAAATTGGCTTCGGGGGCAAGTGATAAGATCCTATCCATCTCTAGGGATGATGAGACCGATTCTCTGTGCTTTATCTTATTGGAGAAGTAAAGGCCGATCGGGAGTTGACCGAAACCCATTTGACAAGCTGCTACTGATGGGTTGTAAAATTCATAAGATGAGATTTTGCGGCCAAATACGATGTTACTTCCAAGGATGGCCAGTGTAATGAAGGATTTCAGAGTCGGCATGATCGCTGCGAGATCATTCTCGATGTTGAATAAGGGCAGTTCGTAATTGCGATCGGGATCAGCGTAGGCGAAATAGTCAAAATGCTCCGATGCGATCCCATGGTAAAAGCTTTCAAAATAGGTGGCCATATTTTTTGCGTCGAGTCTTGACCCAAAGCACGATGATGCTGCTTCTCCGAATGACGTGCATCGACGATAGGTTATATCTTCTTCTTCTGTATAATAATTTGGGAATTGATGATCCTTGAAGTTAAGCCGAAGGGCAGATCGGAACTGGGTAACCCGCCATAATTGGATAAACCACCAAGGGCCTCCGATATGTCCAACTGCTTGGCCTTCCGATAGCTTGACCGATACTTGTTGAAGCAGATGATAAACTGCACCAAGGAAAAGGCGTCCAGGAGGCACCGATCCGCCACGAGCTAAAGCTTCTGCAATCGGTTGCATGTTTGCTGTGGCACCAAGGGTCGGTCCGCAGAATACAAATCTCTCTAGCCACATATTAAGAAAAGTTGCATGCTCTCTGTCTCCAACTGTGCCAGTTTTGATGTGATCGGCGACGTATTTCTTCCAGCTTTTAGAGCCCGTGCCGACCAATCTGTATTCCAAATCACGAATAAGTTTCCTGGGGTTGGAATTCTCTACGGTGTCGAGGCCAGTCAGCATGTGTACATCCATTAAAGTTGGCGTCATTGGACCGTGGCCAAACAGATAAGCATTGAGGGCGTCGGACCAGAACAGAGAGCTCGAGGCCAGAAGGTTTTCATTTTTGGCCATGTCAGCAAGAGATAGAGTAAGGCATTGGTTTATGTTCCTTTCATCCCAAAAAGCCGATTTGGTGGCTTGCATTCTAAGGAACCAGTTCCTCCATCCTGGAACGCTGCCAGGCCACGATCGGAAGGAGCCGGTCCAATCGGCGACTTGCAAATCCGATCCTTTGAAAGGGAGTCTCTCCGATTCCATATTGATCAAGGTCCGTCGGATCAGGGTCACCCATCGGACCCAGGTAGTACCCGGCCTCAACATGGGAGACGGGAATAACCAGATTGTTTTTAAGATGCTACAATCAGAGAAATAAAATAGTAAATGCAGAGATAGAGGCTTGTAAATAGTTCTGGAAAGGAAATGCAGAGATTAAATGGAGATTTTGAGTAATTTTTTACCTCAGGAACTTGGTCAGTGTCTGCCTTATCAAGAGGAGCCGCCATTGTTAAGAGAAATGGATCTACAATGAACAGTAATGCGAAGAGGAAAAGATCTAAGGGATTGCAGAGGAATGCATTCAAACACAGATGCATGGTATGGATCATATGCGGAAGAGTTCTTTCCTGATTCGTGGTGAAAAGTTGAAGCTTGGGGATCAGGTGTTCGCCGGGTGAGATCTTGCAGAGGTGACAATGGCGGACGTGCGAGCGTGATAGCAGATGTGGGTTGAGGAAGACGACGGTTCAGGTCTGCCTTTATAGGCTTATGGGAGAAGAAACCGCCCGAAGGCCACGGCGCCGAATCCGCACGGGATTCAAGGGTTGCAACAGTGAAGGGTGCAGGTTTCCATATGTTGTTCGCTGCCAGAGTCATCATTGCTCGGAAGAATTTTGGAACAAAATAATATTTTATCCCAAAATTGGGGGGCATGTGTTGACACCAGATTTTGACTCGGCTAAGCGTGTGTATGATAGAGTCCAGGCAAAGGCCGAGTCCGATTCTGGGAGACGTCTGATTCCGATCGGAGTTCGTCCGATAGGAGTCCTGATCGGACACGAGACAAAGGAGGCCGGAGCACGTACGACTGACCAGGAGGAAGACGTCTGGAAGCTTCTTCAGGGCCTGATTGCACATCAAGTTTTGTAATAGATATAGTAGTTTAAGATTAGATTGCTTTAATTAAATTAGAGATATTGCTGTAGCCGGCAAGTTTTAGCTAGATTTTCAGGGTATAAATATGAACCCTGCGTCATTGTAAAAAATGTTCACACAACCGTTCAATCAAACACAACTTTCGGCCTAACGTGCCACCCAAAACCCTTTTTCGTCGAGTTCTTCAGCAAGCAGGGCTGCATCATCTTGACCTCCGGTTTGTCTGTAAGTCCGACACCCTATCGAATTAATCTAGGCTTTAGATTGAGGCGTATCGCCCTTCTTCGTTTAGTTAATTCACCAATTTATCGAGTTATTCTAGGCTTTAGATTGAGGCGTATCGCCCTTCTTCGTTTAGATTGCTCACCCTTTATCGTATCTTGCTGTTTTATCTTATCGGCTTACATCTATCAGAGAAGATCTATTTTGTTTTATCATAACTTAAGCTTCATAATAGATCTGTTCTTTTTGTTTATATAGCTGATTTGGATCTAATTTGCAAGTTACAAATAGATCTGATTTAAATAAGTTATTTGATATAAATTGATCTATTGGAATAAATAGGCTAATCGGTGCCCTGCTAGCAACGCTGTCTCGAAATTGATCCGATTGTTAGTGACATAAGATTTAGTTTATTTATCGCCTTTGGAAAGATGCATATTAAAGAACGAGTTTAGATTAGATTTATCTCCGATTCGGTCTACATGGTCGATGGTTTAATCTAATGCTTTACCCTCACGATTCGGTTTTCATAGCCGATGGTCTGTTTTAATATATATTACATCTTCACAAATCGGACTCATAGCCGATGGTTTATGCTCACAAATCGGACTTCCGTTTTACGCTGATCCGATATGTTGGGACAAATCGGGGCCTTGGCCGATGAGTTCCTTGTTGTTTACTGATTAAACTCTACCTTGTCAATTTCAGGTCAAATTGACTGGCACGCCGCGAACCTCGAGATTTTGGACCTGCACTGAAGTGAAGCAAATCTTCCAGGCCACAGTGTTAATTTCCGAGAGTCAACGCCTGACTTTTTGGACGTCAACAAGACCTAAACCTAGTAGGACTCTAACTATCTTCGGGCCTTCCTTCTGTGATCCGGTCGTCGTGTCTTGTTCAGAGTCTTCTTTGTTCGGAGTCGGTAGTCGGTAATCCACGTGATCGAGCACCATGGTATTATGGCCTCAACAGTAGCCCCCGAGCTTATCTTGTTCAGACAAGGTTGAACTTTAAGTAGTCTTCGGGTCTTTTTGCTCTTCGGGTGATTTTAGGATATGCAAATACCTTGATAATCACTTGAAGATGAGAGCCAGAAAAGTTCCCGAACTCTAGAATAATGAAACCTGCATCTGAATGATAAGGTCAGAGAAAATATCAGCCATAATATTTGATACAATAAAATATTCCATTTTGAAAACTGGAACACCAAGGGTTGATGCAACGGCTTCCCTGCGCATTAAAAACCCACTCCGCACGTCTCCCGAAACTCTAGCAGTGCACGCGGCATAAGTTACGGCTCTGCTCAGGTTCCTCGATTTTCGCGTGAAGCGTGGCCCCAGGGTCCTTAAATATCAGCTCCCTGTTGACGGTCCTTAAGTACTACTTTTGACCGTCAAATCCTGCAGAAAATACATTAAATATGATCACCAAACATAGTGGTAGGGTTTATTACTAATGATTTCTACGAGTGTTGGTGTTTTACCTCGTTCTGCAGGAAATGCCCCAAATGACATTATAGGTCTGAGATATATTTAAATATATCATTATCATAAATTATCTCAAATGCCAAGTTGGAGTTGACCATTGCATCGAGCTCGTCGAGACGATCGAAATGGATATATTGTTTATATACTTCGGAGCAAGGAATAAAAAGATATGAAATAATATATTAATAGGCACTGTTGACATCACCACCCTATAGAACTGGTGGGGCCCAGGGGCCCACACGCTCAGCAGCCCAGCCAGGGGCCAGGCCACGCGCGTGCCACAGAGGGCCGCGGGGCCCAGCATGTCTACATGCAGGCCGGCAGGGGGGGGCAGCAAAGGGCACATGGCCCATGCGGCCAACCCACCCGCACACGGGCTGCAGGCGGCAGGCCGGCTCTGCCCGCGGGGCCCAGCATGCATGCGCCCGAGCCAATCCATGGGGGAGAAGGGGAGACCGGAGGGGCACGCGGCGCTCGGCAATTGGCCACGAGGCCACGATCGAGGATCGACCAGGCCAGCGCGCGACGCCAGGGACACGTGGCGTGACAGGATTCGCCATGAGAGATATCACGCGGATCGAGAAAGGCAGGGACGTCCGGATTCCATCGCAGAAAACACAGGCGCGAGGGAGAAGGTTTTGGCGCGCGGTTCTCTCGCGCCACCGACTTTCGTACGTCGGTTCTGAGTGCCAGGTGGAAGGAGAGGAGGAATTAGAGGGAAGAATATTCCTTTTGATCCTAGAAGCATCTTCACTCTCCCAAGTCTCCTCCACACTATAAATAGAGAGGCTCTCTCCCTCATTTAAGACACAAGAAGTGAAGCAAGAGGTCCAAGTTCCAAATCCAATGTAGTGTTAGAATAGATGAGAGGTGAGGCGAGAGTCCGAAAGAAGCCGGGGATGTCGGTTTCTCTCTTCTTCTTGTTCCTCGGCGGGTGCAGCTCAGGTTCGAGTTTCATCTGGGTATTTTCTCTTGTATTTCTGGATTAATATTTATTTAATATAGTTCAAGCTTTACTTTATACTTGTGGGCTCCTTGCTGTGATAAGTGTCTTAGTACTTGCAATGCTAAGATAGTATTTAATTGAGTATACATGGTGTATAGTCTTTTGAATACCTTGGAGTGCGCCTAGTGCCACGGATTTGTAGTGGTAGCCCCAGGTGGTGACAGCCCTGACGGCCTACGTAGTCCACCACGTGAGAAGTACTAGAGTCAGTAGGACCATTGCTTGGCTTGCTTAGTCCCCTTCGCATCCCTTTCCGGACTAGGACGGTTGGGCGTCCCGAAGCAAGTAATATAGTAAATGACTTGAGCTATCCTTTGATTATCCAGAATACCTAGAAATAACCCTCTCTACCTTCTACACATTTATCACTTCTTGGTCATTCTTAAATCGTCACTAGTACACATACGTTCCCTGTGGATTCGATACCCTGGAATACTCTCGGGTGAAAGCTACATCGGTATCCGTATGCTTGCGGATTCATCTATAATCGTTAAAATATACCAACACTCCCTTGGATCGATCTGTACTCGAACCTTCCTTTCTAAGCCTTCTTCCTTCCCACATCATGGGAAAGAAAAAGCTTAGTCGCAAGTTCAAGCTCCCTCACCTCCTTTTCAGAGACTCTCCTCACAGCTCTGCCGAACCACCGTCCGACAAGCCGGAGGACCCGCCGGAGACGACACCACCCCCTGCTCCTCCTCAGGCTCCCATCCTTGCTCTCCCCTGGTATGGGGACGAAGGAGTCGAGGTCGAGCCACCAGAGGAGGCTCCGACAATGGCGTCTCCGGCTCCCAAGGCTGCTCCGTCGAGCATTGCCGCCGGGAAGCGCCCTGCACCGTCTTCTCCAGCCCCGGCGTCTCCAATCTCCCTCTCCTCCGATGATGAACCGGTTCAAGGAGGAAACGGAGTTCGACTGAAGCCAGAGCCCATGTGCGCAGGCGCATCTTCGTCTTCTGCTCTGGTGGACACCAGCGGCGATGAGGAGTTCGCCCAGCGCCTCTTCATCTCTTTGAACCGTGACCTGATCGGGATTCCTGGAGACGGAGCGCTCGTGGATCTCATCAGCGACTCTGAAGAAGAGAATGCGGTAGATGATCCGCCGGCCGGCACTCCACCGCCTTGATCCTCGCCGATGCAGTAATCAGGCGAAGATCAATATTTTGATTTTTTTTAGTTTCAGGATAGTTATTGATCCCTTGTGAAATGTACCCTCTTTTGGACTTAATTAAGAAATTTCAGTTGAGAGATACAACAATAATCCCTCTTTTCTGTGTTCAGAAACTTTTGTGTTAATCTATTTGTGAAACTGCATGCCTAGAGAATGAAATCTCCCGATCAAGAGTTTCTTCCAAACAGACCAACTAAAAACTTAGCATGTTCCGGAAATTTGACCCCAATCAGGCATGATCGGGGTATTTCCTCTATACACACCAAGCATTCGGTCATTTTAAAGCTGGTAACTTCTCAAGTAAGCTAACAATCCTAAATGCATTGAATTTGACCCGCACAGCTTTCGAAATGACGCGTGCCGCAGAAAAAGGAAAGAATCTTTTCGTCCCAACAGTGACTGTGGATTGCACGGCTCGAGGCCGGTTTTCTCGGTGTTCGTGCTCCTTTGCGAAACCATAAAGCCCCCAGGCGCAGCCGTCTGGACTCCGTTTGAACCTTTGTCTTCCTCGCTTGCATCTGCAAAACTCTCGCCATTCCTTTCGCTCGCCCAGTTCCTCGAACCAGCTCCTCGCTGCCATGGCATCCTCGCACCAATCTTCATCTGGGGGTGAATCATCTGGTGAGCAGAGCAGCGCTGCCACCGGACGGGAACTCCGCAGCGAAAACACCATCTGCACCGCGGACAAGTATTGGGACAAATCCACCACCACGGCCAAGCAGCTGCAACAACTTGAGGACCTTGGATTGCTCCCTGACACCGCCACTTTTCCTCGTCGTCATGCTAAAGGTCAACTGTTCCCAACCCCCAACACTCTTGAGTTAGTGGCCTTCTTGGAGTTCTTCCACTGTGATTTCGGGGTTTATCCATCAGACTTCTTCCACAACATCTGTGACTCCTACCAGATTGAACTTGTACACCTCAAGCCTGGCGCTATAACAATGCTCAGCGTCTTTGCTTTTCTGTGTGAAGCCTGGTTAGGAATTAAGCCTTCATTGCTGTTGTGGAGATATTTTTATACCCCATCATTTTACAAGAAACAATTCATGATCGGGTCGATCGGGTTCTCCTTGACAGATCGGGAGACTTACATCCCCTTTTCAGTGAAGGATTGCTGGAAAGGTTATGAACGTCACTGGTTTTACATCACTCTCCCCCAGGCCTCACTAGCCAAAGGGAAGTACTTGATGCCCTATCTCAAGGAGGAAACCAAAGCCCTGCCCGATGTCACTCCTGCTATGCAAAAGCACCTTGACCGGATCCTTGAGCTCCGTCAGAAAGGACTGACGGCGATTCATGTGGCGGAGATTTTCATCAGGTGGAGATTTATCCCACTCAAGACAAATGATTGGTATGCCTAGACCTTTACAGGTGATAATCACCCGAACAGGATGAAACCAAATGGTAAGCTCCTTTCTTTGATGTACTCGGTAAAATTCTCCTAGAACCTGGTCGGTCATTTGAATTACCATGACTTTTAACCAACAGTTGTCCCAGAACTTCCAGATTGGGATGGCGTCTCAGCTCCCTACAGCCGTGACAACCCTCCTCCAAAGGTAAACCGATTCTTCAGAAAATCTCCCGTCTTGCTTAAGATTTGTATGAAATGATCCTTTTTCTGTCAAGGCCCCTCCAATTATTGATGCCCCCGCTTGGAGCGGAGCCATCGATATCGAAGAAGGCAGGGAGCAGCCTGTTGACCAGGGCGCCAGGTCCCCGATAGTCGAGCAGCCTGATCCTGCGGCTATGTTAGAGAAAGATTCCCCGAGCAGCCCTAAGGAGAATACCCCCCGAACCCGCAAACGCTCCCGTGGAGCGAGCGTGGAACGGATGACCCCGAGTTCGGGCACCCTTGGTACACCCGGGTCTGGTAAGCTGCTGCCCCGTCGTGACCCGCCTCGCCCTGTCGCCCAGGTACCAAGTATGATCGTATTCGGGCATTTATTCGCAGCATTTGATCGTATAACCGAAGCTAAACATGTTTGGGAGATTTCTGATCAGGAAATTCGTCCGACCATGCGGCCACCAAAGCCTGCATCTGGAGCCAAGAGATTCAAAGTCAGAATCCCGACATCCAAGTAAGGACTTTGACTTGCTTGGTTATACTCGAGCATTTCTCGCAGAGAGAGAGAGAGACTTTTATTTAACTGTTTTTGATTATTCCGGAGCGTAGGTGCTGAGAAGGAGAAAACTCCCGAACCAGTTTCGGCAGCTCATCCTGGTGGTATCAAGAAACCCATCGAGGTGGCAAGACCTGCGCTGACACCCTTGGGCCCGGTCATTGCTTCGCTCTTGACAGCTGAGGATCAATGGCGTTTGCTAGACGCTCGTGCCTCTGCTGCTGAAGCGTCTGTGACCAGACTAGAGGCCCAAGTCACTATTCTCCAGTCCGAGAAGGAAGGTACATGTCTTATGCTTGTTTTTGGGTCCTCATCCATGAACTTTTGCTTACACATTGCCTGTGACCCTGTAGTTAACTCCAAGAGCATTGAGGTGCTCAAAAAGAAAAGCTTGGATCTAGAAGGCAGGCTCGCTGTTCGGGACAAATACGTTGCCGATCTCACCACCCAACTTAAAGCGTCTGAGAAGCGCAGCTCGTCCCTGGAGTCCAGGCTGATGAAAGGTGCATGCGTTACTGCAAGTCACACCATAGGGGCCTTAAAAAGCCACGTTCCCGATGTCGACGTTTCGCTACTCTCCAAAGGCTTCAAGTGCTTGGCAACAGATGCTGAGGTACTGTTCGATAGTCTTGCCCCCTTGGTGGAACCGTTTGTAAAGAAACTTGACCTCCATTTGAGTGACTCGGAGGAATCGCCTTGAACTTTGTGCTTCGATCTTGTAATAGGGCAAAACTTTGAAGGTTTAGAGTGCAGCTTTATTTTGTGAAATATATGCTGGCATGGTTTGCGTAAGTTTTGGAGCTGATCAGTGTTTTTGTTGAACTTTTTAACTGATAGCTTTGTCATAGCCAAAAATCCCGTTATCATAAGCTATTTTGGAATTGTTTAGTTGCTGAGACGCGAGCGGCCTTCTGAACTGTGTAATTCCTTGTATTTATGGTGTTTAGTCAAATTAGCGTAGCCTAGCCTTCTTGATTTAAAAAGCCCAATTCTTGCATGGTAATGGTACCATAGTAGGCCCCAGGCTCTTTTACAGTCATGCGGGCATGCTGAAAAAGAGTCTTAGAAGTACTAATCCGCAAGAATGTCCCGATCACATGGGGAGCCCCCGAGCGTTGCGCTTGGGATGCATAGAATAGGTCTGAAAAAACTTTCAGCGTGGTAGTCCCCGGCTCTTTGTTAGTATATGTAGTATGATAACAAAGAGTAGAAATAGTATTGAAAAATAGAGCCCAGCCCCCGAGCATAAAGCGAGGGTGAGCAAAGTGTGTAGGACTTATCTTTTTTTTTGTTGGTGCTGTAGGCGACGCGGATGACAACTTTTATTTGTCAAACTAGATGGACAGGCTTGAACTTACTTGATTTCCTTTGTTTAGGCGTAGAATCTGCGTAGTTGATCCATGTTCCACGTGTTTGGCAGTATATCTCCATCTATCTCCATGATCCTGTAGGCTTCTGGTTGGGCAATGTCTACTATGATGTATGGCCCTTGCCATGGAGAGGACAATTTGTTTTTCTCCTTGGTGCATTGATCTAATTTGACCACCATATCTCCAATGCATAGGCTTCTCTTGCGAACATTAGCATCGTAGTATTGTCGCAGTTTTTGCTGATAATGGGCCACTCTAAAAGCAGCTGCATCACGAGCCTCCTCCAGGAGGATTAGCTCGTCTACACGTCTGTTAGACTCTTCAGTTTCTGAAAACAATGCCACGCGCGGGGCTTGTAGTCGGATGTCGGATGGTAGAATCGCCTCTGCTCCATACACCAAGAAGAAAGGTGTCTCGCATGTTGCTCGGTTCATGGTGGTCCCCATTGACCAAAGTACTGTTGGGACTTCATGAATCCAACGCTTGTCGTAAGCTTGTAATCTGTTAAAGATTCTCTTCTTGATGCCTTGGAGCACGATGCCATTGGCACGCTCTACTTGCCCATTCGTCTTCGGGTGATTTACCGATGACCGATCATGCTTGATCCTGTGGTCATAGAAAAAATCAGAAAACTTTTTGCTCTTAAACTGTGTTCCATTATCAGAGATTATCCTGATCGGGATGCCGAATCGTACGACAATACTCTGTAGGAATTTGACAGCTGCCTCTTTTGTGATTTTCTGAACTGGCTCGGCCTCAACCCATTTTGTGAATGTGTCGATGTCGACGAACAAAAATTTGTAACCCCCAACAGCCCTTGGAAAGGGCCCGAGGATGTCTATTCCCCATGTGGCAAAGGGCCATGACAAAGGAATAGTGTTTAGAGCTTGCGCAGGTTTAGTTTGTTTCTGTGCGAAGAATTGGCACGCCTCACACTTCTTAACTAACTCGACTGCATCTTGAAGAGCTGTAGGCCAGTAGAAGCTCTGTCGAAATGCTTTCCCTGCTAGATATCGGGGAGAAGCATGTGATCCACAGATTCCTCCGTGAATATCGTGGAGCAAACTAATGCCCTCGGTCCGTGTGATGCATTTGAGGAGCATTCCATTGCGGGTTAGTTTGTGTAACCGCCCGTCGACCAATTGATTGTTCTTGGCTTTACGATGGATTTTCTCCAGTGTAGCATCATCGTCCAGAATAGCTTGGTTTGTAAGGTATGCCCGGATTGGATCCATCCTGTTCTCCTCGTTTCCAACTAGAGCGGTAGCTCGGGCCATACCGACCAACATAGACTCCTTGACGGATTCGTTGGTTGTAGAAACTGTGCCCTTGGCAGGCACAGTTTTTTGGTTCGGTAATGAAACCGACACAGATGGTTTAGTAAGAACTTCAAGTAACACGTTACCTGGGAGCCGTGTGCGCTCGGCAGCTGCCTTGGCTAGCTTATCTGCATCGCCATTGAATTCCCTTTTAACATGCCGTACTTCAAGCCCATCAAATTTGCTTTCCATCCTCCTGTATGCTTCCAAGTATTTGGCCATGACATCGCTCAGTTATGCGGAGTCCTGTCAAAAGTCCTTCATACTCGGCAACATTGTTAGTGGGGGTTGGATCAACAAAATTGATTTGTAATGCATACCTGATGACATCATTGTGTGGCGAGATCAGGACCACTCCAGCCCCCGTGCCTGCTCTGCAAAATGCTCTGTCATAGAACATGGTCCAATGTTCGGGATTTTGGGCAGCTTCTTCGGGTTTGGGATTAGTCCATTCTGCGATGAATTCTGCCAGAGCCTGTGACTTGATGGCAGTTCTGGGTATGAATTCAATGTCGTAAGCCCCCAGCTCCATAGACCATTGTGCGATCCTACCCACGGCATCTCGATTATGTAAAATGTTGCCTAGGGGGTAAGTTGACACAACCTTGATCTTGTGGCTCAGAAAATAATGCTTGAGCTTTCTGGAAGTCATTAGTACAACATATAGCATTTTCTGAATCTGAGGGTACCTTGTTTTGGCGTCATGTAACACCTCGATTACGAATTAAACAGGGTGTTGTGTTGTTGACTTCTCTGTTGGTCTCTCGACCACCAAGACCGTGCTGACAACAGTTGGTGTCGCTGCTACGTACAATAGCATCTCCTCTTGTGGCTGCGACGGGACCAGTACGGGCATTTTCCGTAGGTATTGTTTGAACGCCTGGAACGCCTTTTCTGCTTCTGCCGACCACTCAAAACAATCAGTTTTACGTAGCAATTTATAGAATGGCATACCTCTTTCGCCTGACTTGAATACAAATCGACTCAGGGACGCCATCATTCCTATCAACTTCTGGACCTCGTGGCAGCTGTGTGGAGACTTCATGTCGTCGATCACCTTGATCTTGTGTGGATTTGCCTCTATACCTCATTGTGAAACAAGGTAACCAAGGAGCTTACCTGATGATACACCAAAGGTGCATTTGGCGGGGTTGAGCATCATCCTATTTGCATGCAAGTTGTTGAATGTTTCGGTTAAATCAGCGATCAGGTCGCCCTTTAACTTACTTTTTACCACAATGTCATCTATGTATGCTTCCACATTATGGCCGATTTGGCCCTCGAGAACAATGTGAACACATTTTTGATAAGTGCAACCTGCGTTTTTAAGACCAAAAGGCATCTTTATATAGCAATAAACACCAAAGGGAGTTACAAATGTAGTTTTTTCCTCATCGTCAATGCACATGCTAATTTGGTGATACCCCGAATAGGCATCTAGAAAACAAAGCAGCTCGCATCCAGAGATTGAATCTACAATTAGATCTATCCTAGGTAGTGGATACTCATCATTTGGGCAAGCTTTATTTAGATCGGTGTAGTCCACGCACATCCTCCACGTCCCGTTGGGCTTCTTCACCATGACTGGGTTTGCCAGCCACTCCGGGAAAGGGACCTCTCGAACAAAGCCGGCTTTGAGTACTCGGTTGATTTCTTCGTTAATGGCGTCTCGCTTCTCTGGAGTATATCTTCTTTGCTTTTGCTTGACTGGTCGGACGCCAGTTCGTATGCCAAGCTTGTGCTCAATCACCTCCCTGGGGATCCCGGGCATGTCAGATGGTTCCCAAGCGAACACATCTGCGTTTGCCCGGAGCAAAGCAATGAGCTCGAGTTCCTATTTGTCACCCAGACCAGAACCCACCTGGGTGGTCTTGGTCGGGTCTGCCTCATCAAGGGCCACCGATTTGGTGCCCGGTTTGGTGCGTTTTGCCGGTAGCGCTCTTGGCGAGGCGGCAGCTGGCGACTCGCCTGCTTGCTGTGATGGCGTCTCCTTGATCGGGGTCTGGTCCACCATAGTCTGCTTCTCGGCGGCGCCGTCATCGGTCTTCTTTTCTCCCACAAGCACCGGTTCAGGAACTTCATTTCCCTTGGCCCTTGATCGGGCCTTTGCTGCTCGGGAGGTTTCTGCCCCTGCTGCCTTTGCGGCAGCCTTTGGCAGGCTCTTGGTCTTTTTCCTAGTAGGTTCGGCAGCCTTGGCTGGCTCCTGCTCGTCTCCCTTGATCATGTCTAGGGTCTTCATGTCGCACTGGACCGCGCCCTTGCGATCGCCGCAGACGGTGATCGGGCCCAATGGCCCTGGGACTTTGATCATGGAGCAGGCGAAGTGGGCGACCGCCATGAACTTTTTCAGGAACGGTCGGCCCAGAATGCAGTTATAGGCCGATGTGATGTCAGCCACCTCAAAGGTGAGGAACTCTGTTCGAATGTTTTTGCCCTCCATGAGGGTCACCTGTAGATCGATCCTCCCTAAGGGAAAAGCTTGGATGCCTGGTATGACCCCGTAGAAAGGCTTCTCCACCGGGGACAAGGACCTCCTCGGGATCCCGAGCTCGTCAAAAGCGTTGACGAACAGCAGATTGAGGGCGCTTCCACTGTCAGTCAAGGTTCGCCCGATCTTGCGGGGCCCGATCCAGGGTTTGATGCATAGTGGGAGTAGCGGCCCGTCGTATAGCGTCTCGGGTTGATTCCTCTGATCAAATGTGATCGGGATTTCAGACCACCTTAACGGATGCTTGCAGGGCTCGGTGCTTGCTATCTGCCTCTCGACCAGCTTTAGCTGAGACTTGGAGGTTCGGGTAGAATAGCCACCAAAAATTGTGGCGATCTCCAAATCCTCGGGAAGGTCTGGCTCATCGTCACAATCCATGTAGTTCGCCGTTCGAGGATTTTGAGCGTCCTGGTCGCGTGGAGCCCCCTGCTACTGGCTCTCCTCCTCCTGCTTTTGCTTCTTGTACACCATGCAGTTGACATAGTGATGCTTTGTTGACCGGTGAATCGGGCAATACATTGGGAGATTGGCAGGCTTGCCTTGACGCCTGTACGAGGGCTTGTTGTCCACGGCCATGACTTCGTCACCCTCGATCTTGCACTTTTTGTTCTTGTGCTTATTCTTTTTCTTGCCTTCTCCAGTTGGCTGGCTTTGTTCAGGCTTTCCATGGACCCGTGCTCGGGCATCCGCCATCTTGGCGGTCTCTTCCAGGATCCTGTAGAGCTCAGCCACCGTCTTTGGGTTCTTCTTGGCAAGCTCCTCCGCCATTCGCTCGTCCTTGCAGCCCTGATTAAAGGCCACAATCACCCGATCATCCACCATATCGGGGATGGTGTTACGGGTGTCGCTGAAGCGACGGATGTAGTCCCTGAGGGACTCTCCATGTTTCTGCACACAATTGAGCAGATCTCCTTCGTGTCCAGGGCGTTTGTAGGTGCCTTGTAAGTTGGCTTCAAACGTTTCCCGGAGGTGGCTCCAAGACTTGATGCTGGCCTCGGGCAGGATCATGAGCCATATTCGGGCTGATCCCTGCAGGGCAGTCGGTAAGTAGTTGGCCTTGACATAGTCGTCACCCCCGGTGGCGTCGATGATCGTGGAATACATCTGAATCCACTCGCGGGGGTTGGTTGTTCCATCATACTTCTCGATATTAGTAGGACGAAACTTTTTCGGCCACCTGACCTTGCGCAGGCCTGGAGAGTATGCAAGACATCCTCTTGTGCCTGGTCGGGAGTCACGTGGCAGCGAGTCTGGATGGGACCGGTAGTAGCCCTCACGTGCTCGGTAGTCTCGATTGTAGTTGAGAGTTTCCCGAGCGTCGTGAATGCGATGATTGCGTTCGAGCTGTGGCCTCATGTCGCGCCCTTCGTGCGGGCGATAGCGGGGTCATCCGTTAACAGATCGGGAGAGAACCGATTATGGTTCACCGGGCCTGTTTGACGGAGCCTGTGGTGCGGCAGCATCGGCCTCGAGGCACTCCTTGGCCTTCTCCGCTGCTTCCCGAGCCTTCTTGGTGATGGTGGCCATCCGGGTTCCCTCGGCCATTGCCTCCATCGTCTCCAAGAGAGTTCGGATCTACAGGTTGTCCTGCTAGACTGCCCAGAAATCGTCGTTAAGATTTCGGGGAGCCAGTGAGGACGCGACCTGCTGTGTATGGGTTTTAGCCGTCTGAAGAGTTGGCGCGTTGCTGAAACGCGGAGGAGGTATGGATCTGCGTGAGTTGGAGGACTCAGCGGCGGCCTCACTCCCGTTTGCAGCTAGCACATGAATGCGGCGGTCTTCGGGCTGTTCCGACCCATCGCTACATCCACTGTAGTCGAGATTCAACTATGCAGTGCGATCGGCAATGTCCTCTGGAGTTGGCTCCGTGAAGGTGGCGAAGACGGTCTTCCCGAGCGGCGCATGTGAGATCGGGATCATGGATCCCTGTCAGCTTGAGCTCGTAATCGCCTTGATGCTCGAACACGAGATCCCCGAAGTGGATCTCCCATGTAGGCACTAGATGGCTGTGAGCGTAGAGATTGGAAGCGGAAGCAGAACTCCCGATGGCCTTCGACTTGATGGAACTGGTGTTGACACCAGATTTTGACTCGGCTAGGTTTGTGCGCGATGGAACTAATACAGGAGCCGAATCCGATTTTGAGCCAGTCTCCGATTCCGATCGGAGTCCGTCCGATAGGAGTCCCGATCGGATACGGGGCAAAGGAGGCCAGAGCACGTACGACTTCTTAGGGAGACGCGTCTGGAAGCTTCTTCGGGGCTTGATTGCGTGTCAAGATTTGTAATAGTTTTAATAGTTTAAGATTAGATTGCTTTAATTAAATTAGAGATATTGTCGTAGCCGACAAGTTTTAGCTAGATTTTCAGGGTATAAGTATAAACCCTGTGCCATTGTAAACAATGTTCACACAACCATTCGATCAAACACAACTTTCGGCCTAACGTGCCACCCAAAACCCTTTCATCGAGTTCTTCAGCAAGCAGGGCTGCATCATCTTGACCTCCGGTTTGTCTGTAAGTCCGACACTCTATCGAATTAATCTAAGCTTTAGATTGAGGCGCATCGCCCTTCTTCGTTTAGTTAATTCACCAATTTATCGAGTTGTTCTAGGCTTTAGATTGAGGCGTATCGCCCTTCTTCGTTTAGATCGCTCACCTTTTACCGTATCTTGTTAATTTTATCTTATCGGCTTACACCTGTAATAAGATCTATTCTGTTTTATCATAATTAAAGTCTCATAATAGATCTGTTCTTATTGCTTATATAGCTGATTTAGATCTAATCCGCAAGTTACAAATAGATCTGATTTAAACGAGTTTTTTGATATAAGTCAATCTATCGGAATAAGTAGGCTAATCGGTGCCCTGCTAGCAATGCTGTCTCGAAATCGATCCGATTGTTAGTGACATGAGAATTAGTTTATTTATCACCTTTGGAAAGATGCATATTAAAGAATGAATTTAGATTAGATCTATCTCCGATTCGGCCTTCATTGTCAATGGTTTAATCTAACGCTGTATCCTCACGATTCGATTTTCATAGCCGATGGTCTGTTTAAATATATGTCATATCTTCACAAATCGGACTCATAGCCGATGGTTTAAGCTCTCAAATCGGACTTCCGCTTACGCTGATCCGATCTGTTGGGACGAATCGGGGCCTTGGCCGATGAGTTCCTTGTTGTTTACTGATTAAACTCTACCTTGTCAATTTCAGGTCAAATTGACTGGCACGCCCCGAACCTCAAGATTGTGGACCTGCACTGAAGTGAAGCAAATCTTCCAGGCCACAGTGTTAATTTTCGAGAGTCAATGCCTGACTTTTTAGACGTCAACACATTTTGGCACGCCCAGTGGGACAAAGAAGACTTCTGCGATGGCACCTAGAGGCGGTGAAGTCCCTGCTGTCACGATGGAGGACCTCACTGACGAGCAGAAGAAGCTCGTGAAAGCACAACTAGAAGAGTTCGAACCTGTGCCTAGACTCATTCAGCAAAACTCGCAATGCGGTGATCAAGAAAAATCAGTTTCCTGTTCCCCAGGAAGCGTTTGATCGGATCATGGCCGAGGAGAGGAAATTCTTCCAAGATTACGTGGATGCTGGTCTGAGTCATGCTATGATTAGCCAATCTGGAATATTGGTTAATACGGTGGTGGGATTGATTGCCCAATTGCTGGATGGAGCTATACTGAAGGATGTCCAGAAGGGACCTGCTTACTTTGACACAGGAGCTGCTTCGGCAATCAAGGATCTCAAGAAGAAGATGGTGCAAATCAATTCATCCACATCACCAGAAACACACCCTGGCTATGAAACTCCGAAGATCAGAAAGGCAAAAGACAAAGCAGTGGAGGGAGGTGAAGAAGAAGAACAGGAAGGAGATTCAGGTGACAAGAATTCTGGCGCAACCCAGTACATTGATCAGTTTGGCAGCCGTATTCCTGTCGTTGATGGTAAGATGGTGTACCCTGTTTTCTTCAACACCGAGAATCCACCAAAGAACAAAGGAGCTGACAATCGGGAGCCGTCAATCGGACCTAATGAAACACCCGTTATAATGACTCGTGCTCCGATTAGTCAGGGGAATTACACTCAGGAAGATTGGGCAGATAAGATTGCTGACGTCATGAAAAATCAGTTTGGTTTGAAGCCTAAGGGTCAATCTTATCTGTATCGAAAGCCGTATCCGGACTGGTTTGATACATTGCCTATGCCAGCCCGATTCAGGATTCCAAATTTTTATAAATTTTCTGGACAAGGGGATGTTACTACCATCGAGCATATCAGTCGCTATACAATTCAATGTGGCGAAGTAGCATCAATTGATCCATTGAAAGTTAAGCTGTTTCCCATGTCGCTTTCTGGATCGGCCTTTTCATGGTTTTCGTCATTGCCACCAAATTCCATCAGTAATTGGGCCGATTTGGAAAAACAGTTTCATGCTTATTTCTTCATGGGAGTACAAGAGACCAGATTGTCCGATCTTACAGCACTCCGACAGAGAAGCGGTGAATCGGTTAGTGAGTTTGTTCAGAGATTCAGAGATGTGCGCGGCCGATGTTACTCGTTGAATTTATCGGAGGGACAGCTGGTCGATTTGGCATTCCAAGGTTTGCTGCCTCAGGTCAGGGACCGATATACAGGTCAGGATTTTGAAGGCTTGGGGCACATGATTCAAAAGCTCTCTCAGCATGAAGGATGTGGCAATGACCATCGGAGAGAGAAGTTTTAGAGGAAAATTGCCAATATTGAGTATGACTCCGATGGGGAGGAAGCTGAAGTCGATTTGGCTGAATGGACCAAGAACAAGAATTCCGTCGCCTGTCCATGGGTAAAGGTTGAGCCAGAAAGGTACAATTTTGATATTACAAAAGCCAATAAAATATTTGATTTATTGCTAGCAGAAAAACAAATCAGGCTATCCCCAAATCATACGATTCCTTCTGCCGAAGAGTTAAAGAAAAAGAAATATTGCAAGTGGCATAATTTAGTTTCTCATCATACCAATGATTGCAAAGTATTCCGCAATGAGATTCAATTGGCAATTGAAAAAGGGATCATTAAAGTTGAAACTGGTAAGAAACCGATGAAGCTTGATGGGCATCCATTTCCTCAGAATATGGTTGAAATCGGAGCACCCAACAGAAAGATGAAAGCTAAAGTCCTCACATCGGAGAATGCGAAGAAATCGGGAGCTGTTGATCCAGATTACCAAGTAACGGCCGATGACGTGCAAAATCGGAGTCATCAGCACTATCGGGATGATCACCGACGCGGCGAAAAGCCTAGGGTTACATCGGGACAGCTCATTGATAAATATATGTGCTAACAGGAAAGGGATCGGAGTCCTCCGGCAAAAAGATTTGATAATGAAGATCATTGGGGATGTCCATTCTTCAGGTTCTGTTGGAATGAAAAGTTAAGGCTTCCATCGATCTACGATTGTCCAGAGTGCAGCGATCAATATGAAAGCTATAGAGATTCAAAAAGGAAGCGTCAATCTGTGCATGACCGATTGGATTTTGGACGCCGATGCAGCTGGCATGATGAGGTGGCTTATCAGCAAGAACGCGTAGGTTGGCGTGAATACCATAATCGGCGTGAGTATGAAAATTGGTGCTATGACCGATGGGACAATGATCGCCGAAGGTATGATGATCGTCTAAATTATAAAGGAGACCGTCTTTCTGTGTATGATCGTCTGGTGTACAGGAAAAAGGAAGTTATTCAAGAGCCAGAAGACGCACAGGAATTGGAGGAGGAGGTCAAATCGGACCTACGTCCAGGAGTTAATCCGCAATGGTGTCCTGATGGTTTGACCAAGACTCAAAAGAGAAGGGTTCAGCGTCTCCGATTCAAGGAATTGCTGAAGGAGAAGCGTCAAAGAGATGACAATTCCAAGATCTGGAAAGCTAAGACCAAACATGATGATGATGGGCCGTCAGCATCAGTGAACATGGTTTTTGTGCTGCCTGCTGAATACAATGCGAGTTCAACCGATGATGAGGCCGATGAAGTTGAAGAAGCTATGGCACAGTTGATTCTACAACCACAACAAGCTGTATTTGACAAGCCAGTTGTTGAGAAGTATCGGCATTTGAGGCCTTTATATGTCAAAGGATATGTTGATGGCAAGCCGGTGACCAAGATGCTTGTTGATGGGGGAGCTGCTGTAAATTTGATGCCTTATACTACATATCGAAAGCTTGGCAAAAGGCCTGATGATTTGATCAAGACCAATATGATGCTTAAAGATTTTGGCGGGAATCCATCGCCGGCTCGGGGGGCATTAAATGTTGAATTGACGATCGGGAACAAGACTTTGCCTACTACGTTCTTCGTCATCGACAGTAAAGGGTCTTACAGTTTGCTCCTGGGTCGTGACTGGATTCATGCCAATTGTTGTGTGCCATCTACCATGCATCACTGTCTTATTCAATGGCATGGAGATCACATCGAGACTGTCCAAGCCGATGAATCGGTCAGCCTCGCCACCGCCGATTTAACGGTCTGGGAGTTTGAAGGAATTGAATGCTTATCGGGCAGAATTGGGAAGGCAATTTTATCCAAGTGTCCGATGATGGTCTAAAGCCGATCCTAGCAGTCGGCTCTGAGAGTTTGTATTAATGGATGATTTTATTGAAGATGAGGGTAAACTTGGTCAAGGGTTTATGTCGGCCGATGAGTTAGAGGAAATAGATATAGGTTTAAGAGATAGACCTCGACAGACATATGTAAGTGCAAAGTTGGATCTTGAGTTTAAACAAGAATTAGTAAAGTTATTAAAAGAGTATCGTGATTATTTTGCTTGGGAATACTACGAGATGCCGGGTTTAAGCCGATCTATTGTTGAACATCGGCTCCCGATTAAACCAGGGTATGAGCCTTTTAAACAAGCGCCGAGACGATTTAAACCCGAGTTAGACCAAGAGATAAAAGCCGAAATAACTCGGTTATATGAAGCTAAGTTTATTCAACCTTGCCGATATGCTGAATAGATATCTAATATCGTTCCTGTTTTCAAGAAAAATGGGAAGTTGCGAGTTTGTGTCCGATTTCAGGAATCTTAACAAGGCGACTCCGATGGATGGGTATCCGATGCCGATTGCCGATATGTTGGTTGATGCAGCTTCAAGACATAAGGTGATTAGTTTTATGGATGGTAATGCAGGATATAATCAAATTTTTATGGCAGAAGAAGATATTCCTAAAATTGCATTCCGATGTCCTGGTGCACTTGGATTATACGAGTGGGTCGTAATGACTTTTGGTTTAAAAAATGCTGGCGCCACATATCAAAGGGCAATGAATTATATATTTCACAAGTTGATCGGTAGGATTGTTGAAATTTATATTGATGATGTAGTAGTGAAGTCCGATGGATATAAACAGCATCTGGCCGATTTGCGAGAGACTCTTGAATGTACAAGGAAGCATGGTTTGAAGATAAATCCTAACAAGTGTGCGTTCGGAGTATCGGCCGGACAATTTTTGGGTTTCATGGTTCATGAAAAAGGAATTGAAGTCGGACAGAAGAGCATGAAGGCTATAAGAGATGCTAAGCCACCCACCGATAATCGTTAATCGGTAAGATTAATTTTGTCAGAAGATTTATTTCAAATTTATCTGGAAGAATTCGTCTTTTTTCCCGCTGCTGAAACTAAAAGCCGATGAAGAATTCGTTTGGGAAGAAGATCAACAAAAGGCATTTGATGAAATAAAGCAATATATGATGACACCGCCAGTTTTGATTCTACCTCAGAGAGATAAGCCATTCCGATTATATTTGTCGACCGATGAATTGTCGATTGGGTCTGTTCTTATACAAGAATTTGAGGGAAAAGAAAGAGTGGTTTATTATTTGAGTCGGAAGTTAATTGATGCGGAAACAAGATATTTACCAGTTGAAAAATTATCCTTATGCCTATATTTTTCATGCACTAAGTTGAGACATTATTTATTATCTTCTGAGTGCACAATCGTTTGTAAGACCAATGTAGTTAAATATATGTTGTCCATGCTGATGTTGAAAGGAAGAATCGGAAAGTGGATATTAGCATTATCGGAGTTTGATTTAAAATACGAATCGGCTAAAGCGGTTAAAGGACAAGTAATGGTCGATTTCGTAACACAACACATCGGAGATGAAGTTAAATTGGTCGATCCGATGCCTTGGACATTATTCTTTGATGGATCTTCGTGTGGCCAAGGATGTGGCATCGGAATCGTTATTGTTTCGCCTCGGGGGGCAAATTTTGAATTCAGTTATCCGATGGATCCAAGCTTTACCAACAATCGGGTTGAGTATGAAGCATTGCATAAAGGATTGAAATTGTTATTGGAAATCGGAGCTGAAGCTGTTGAGATTTTTGGAGACTCCCAGTTGGTGATTTTTTCAATTAATCGGTAAATATGAATGTAAGGATGATGTTTTGATTCAATATTTTGATGAATGCCAATTATTGTTGAAGGAATTTGTGATGGTTAATATTGAACATATCCCCAAAGCTCAAAATCAGGAAGCTAACAATTTGGCACAAGCTGCTTCTGGCTATCGGCGTTTTCATGAGATCATGACGATTGAACCAGAAATCGGAGATTGGAGGTATGAGATTATAAATTATCTTAAAGATCCATCACAAAAGGTTTCTAGAAAGTTAAGATTCATGGCTGTTAAATATGTGTTACTTGATGATCAATTATATTATAAGACGATTGATGGTGTCTTGCTCCGATGTTTGAGTAAATCGGAATCCAAAGATATGATGGATGAAGTGCATAAAGGAGTTTGTGGTGCACATCAATCGGCTTATAAAATGAAATGGATTATTCGAAAGGCAGGTTGTTTTTGGCCGATGATTTTGGAAGATGTTTTGAATATTATAAAGGTTGCCAAGAATACCAGAAATTTGGAAATGTGCAGAAAGCGCCTGCATCAGCCATGAATCCGATTATCAAGCCATGGCCTTTTCAAGGATGGGGAATTGATTTGATCGGACAGATTTATCCATCATCGAGCAAGGGTCATAAATTCATACTGGTGGCAACTGATTATTTCACTAAATGGGTTGAACCGATTCCTTTAAAGGTTGCCGATTCTAAGAATATGGTGGAATTCGTTAAGGAACATATTATATATCGGTTTTGTATTCCTCAAACTATCATGACCGATCAAGGAACTATGTTTATGTCTAACGAATTTCAAGATTTTGCTGCCAGTATGGGTATTAAATTGTTAAATTCTTCTCCTTATTATGCGCAAGCCAATGGTCAAGCGGAAGCATCAAATAAAAGTATTATCAAAATTATCTGTTGACACCGGATTTTCGCACCTGACATGCTGAGTCAGATGGTGACGTGGTGAGGTTGAGACTGCGTAGTGGGCCCGTTGAATGGTCAAGCAGAAGATGACAGAGAAGGAAGCCGATGCTGAAGAGGAGTCCGATGAAACAAGAAGTTCGATCTGATGATGGAAGAAGGGCGTGTCGGCTAAGAAGGAAGTGTATCAGATGCGGGGACTATTTCCTTTTCAGAGGGCGTATGGGAGTCCCGTTTTATGTTAAGCTTAGTTTACTTTGTTCGCAAGTTAGTCTGGTCCGATCAGGACTCTCCATGACCAGGGTATAAATATGAACCCTCGTCCATTGTAAAACTATTCTCACAATCAATACAACCCGGCTTCACGCCAAAACCTTAGTAGTAGTTACCGACGAAGCTCATTGGTGGACGGGCTGCATCAGTTCTGATCTCCGGCTTACCAGTAAGTTAGTCAATTTATCGAACTAGTATAGGCTTTGAATTGAGGCGCATCGCCCTTTCTCGTTTATACTGTTCAACCGATTTATCTCTGGATAATCAAGATTGATATAGATTCCCTACGTCGGAGCTAGATCAATATTTGATTATCCAACAGATTATCGTTTATCGGACTGCACTTTAAGTCTAGATTCCCTACGTCGGAGCTAGATATCAAGATTAGGCTAGATTCCCTACGTCGGAGCTAGAGTAATCTTGGTTACTAAAGGCAGTTTTTGCGGTTTGTTTGGAGTTGCTAGATTGGTTTAGATTTACGCCATGTGAATCAATTCTACTTCTTCAACGGCTTTGAGCATTGGTCTTGGTCCGATTTAAGCAATATTTATCTTACAGCATCGTTCTAGGTCCGATCCTGCTTTGTGGTTTAATCTGGTTGTTCTTTGAGTATTGCACTGGTGTAGATTCCCTACGTCGGAGCTGGATCTTTGCAATACGATTAGATTAATCTTTGATTGTCATGCTTGATTTAGATTCCCTACGTCGGAGCTAGATTCATCTTGATTAGTCAAAGGAAACTTTGGTTATGCCTTATTGTTATTTGAATGTTAAGTGTGGTTTAGATTCCCTACGTCGGAGCTAGGTCATGCTTGATTATTTGGTAGCATATCTTAGAATCAGAACGACTCTGTTAATGTTTTATCTGCTTATTTGCTTAATCTGATTAACACCTGTGCGAGCATCTTGTTTAGTTGTCAGATTGGTAAGTTGAATTTGACTATCTAGCTATCTGATTTGATCATAGCTGGAGAAATCTAGATTCCCTATGTCGGAGCTAGATTTCTCTGAAAAAACTATGGTCCGATTGGCTAGTTAGATAGTCCGACAAGATGAGTCAAACTGGCAACTAGGCAAGGTGGACAATGTATCGGCTTACACTTTGTTTATTTGATATCTTGTTTAAAGACACAGCTGATCCATTACTTTACATATTGGCCTTGTTTTATGCTTTATTTTATTATTCAAAGGCTGATCTGTTATATCAATCAAGGTCCGATCCTGATTGGTCCGATTCTGAGGTCCGATTTGGTGTCTGATTGAGGTCCGATTACTCGGTCTGATTGACGTCATCATTGAAGTCCGATTTTGAGGTCCGATTGGTATCGGCCGACACGTGCCTGATTGGGTCTTGGCTAAAATTCGACGTTACTCCATCGTCTGAAATAGAGCCGGCACAATCAAAGAGTAATTTAACTGTTTTATTCCCTTGTCAATTTCAGGTCAAATTGACTGGCACGCTGCGAACCTGAACTGGAGTGTAGGGCTGGCACTGGAGCGAAGCAGATCTCCCTGGTCTTCTTGTGCTGACCGCGGAGAATACGACCGCCGATTTTCCGCGTCAACATTATCAAACGGAAGATTGATGAGCATCCAAGGCGATGGCATCTCACATTGACCGAATCATTATGGGCATATCGGATGGCGTGTCATGGAACTACTAAACTGTCCCCATATCATTTGGTTTATGGACATGAAGCTGTTTTGCCTTGGGAGACCAAAATCAGATCGAGACGAATATCGGAACAAGGAAACTTGACTGCCGATGAATATAAAAGTTTGATGAATTTTGAGTTGGACGATTTGGCTGAAACCCGATTGAGAGCATTGGAGAATATTGAAAATAATAAGGCACGAGTTGCTAAGTATTATGATAAAAAGGTTAAGCCAAAGGAGTTCATCGAGAGTGAATTGGTTTGGAAGCTCATTTTGCCGATAGGGACTAAAAGTTCTAAGTTTGGAAAATGGTCGCCTAATTGGGAAGGTCCCTATCGTGTAAATCGGTGCGTTCCAGGAAATGCGTATATTTTGGAAACATTGAAAGGAGAAGAGTTTTCAAAAGCGCTTAATGGAAAGTATTTGAAGAAGTATTATCCAAGTATTTGGATCGATTCTTAAAGCCGATATTCTAAGCAATATCGTCTAAGATAGCCGATACGATATGTATCGCCTTAAGGGCAAAAATATTTACAAAGTAAATGTTCATCGACGATCGACATCGTCGGATCTAACAGAGTTTATCGATGATCGATGTCATCGGAGCAGTATGGCTAAAGAGTTTAATTATTACAAGAACTTGCGAATTGCCTCGATCGCGCTCAGTCGGATGTTATCCATTTTGCGGATTTCTTCCACATCGGAGCCGGGGATGTTCTTGATGCTTCTATGAATCTGGCGAATTTCCTCCAGGCGTTTGTTTAAATTTTCTTGCGCCGATTTGATGGAAGCTGGAATCTGGTTGAGCTCGTCTTGGGTCTCCGACATCTCCTTGCGGACTTTTGCGAGCCGTTTGAGTAGTTCGGCTTCAACACGATGGAGATGCTTCATCCTATTCTCTAGCCGTGCTGGCTTAGCTTCCAAAGTCTTGATGTGGGCCTGCATCATTTTCAGTTCATCTTTGCCGTCGTCACGCTTCTTGATTAAATCTTGTTGAGCCAACCGATCCGATATTCTTTGGCGAGCGGCAGAGACTTCAGGTTGGTGCCCTTCAATGAAGGCCGCAGGGATGATTGCATTTTCTAGCTCCGATGGCAGCTGACCCTTCTGTTCCTTATAAATTTGGTGAATCGGCTCAGCATCTTCTACAAGGATGGCTATGCTCTTGTTCAAATGGTTCAACGCTTCTTGAACTTTTGTCTTGATCTCGTCGGAGATGGTCGAAGACGATTGTACGGAGCTGACTTCTTCTTCTCCGATGGTGGCGTCCAAATCGAATGACGTGAAGCTCATTGCCGAAGGGTCGTGTGCCTAAAAAATAATGTCAATAAAATGTCATTGAAATAATAAATATTGACACAAGGAGTTTAAATCGGTACCAGTTTGAATTGACCCTCTCGAACGTAATCGGGGATTACTTGAGGTTGGGCCATGCTTGTGCTTGGAGCAGCTATCTGAAGCGTTTGGGATGGTTCGATCGGAGAAGATACCGGTGGAGTAGTTGTTGTTGGTTGCTCAGGGATTGCCTCTGGTTGAACATTTACAGGTTGTTCGCTAATTTCTTGCTCAGGGGTGGCCTCCGATTGAATGTTTGCGGCCGGTTCTCCGATCTGTTCAGGGATAGCCTCCGATTGGACGGTTGTGCTTGGCTCCTCAATGATAGGCTGCAGAGTAGTCTACGATTGAATCGGTTAGCTTGAACCTATGTATTTAACGATCATATGGGTCGGATTAGATTTACCTGTTGGGCCGATTCTGCTTGTATGACTTGGGCTAGAACTGGTTGAGGATCGGGCAATGTGATATTTGTTTGCTGAAAGGGAAATTGTTATTGCCGATTTATTTTTGTAAAGGAAATATGTGATGAGTGAAATCGGATTGTTACCGATACTGCATCAAGGAGCATCCTTGCACCCTCAGCAGCTTTTTGAGTAATTTCTTCGGCGGCTCTGGAAGTCGATTGGCCAAGGATTTTTTCTGAGAAGTTGTATGGAAAAGTTATTTGCTTAAGAAGTGAATCGGAAAAGAGAATCGGAAAGAAGAATCGGAAGGGTAAGAATTGTACCGCAGGCTTTTCTTCGGCTTCTTTGGTGCAGTCATTGTGGTAGAGTCAGTCTTTCTCTTGCCCTTGCCATCCATAATGTTCTTCAAAGACGGGGCGGAGGAGCCGATTCTTGGATACGGGGTCTTGATGAAGTATTGAATCGGTTTTCCGCTATTGCTCATCGGTGGTGCGTTCTCTTCGACTGGCTGTTAAAGGGATGAAGTTCAAATTATGAAGAGTTCGTTTAAATAAAAGATGGAAAAAGCAGGGAGCTTTCAAAGACTTACAGGATTTTCCATGGCCTCAAAATCGGAGTCGATGAGGATGCAATATGTGATGGCCGGGAGTCTAAACATGTGAAGACGAAGCTCTTTCCACCAGTTTCTAAAGAGCCTGGATGAGAAGCTTGTGCACAGCCATTCTGGTATTTCAAAATTGGCTTGGGGGGCAAGAGATAAAACTCTATCCATCTCCAGGGATGATGTGACCGATTCTCTGTGCTTAATTTTGTCGGAGAAGTAAAGGCCGATCGGAAGTTGACCGAAGCCCAATTGACGAGCTGCCACTGATGGATTGTAGAATTCATAAGACGTGGTTTTGCGGCCGAATGCAATATTATTGCCCAGAATAGCCGGTGTAATGAAAGATTTGAGAATCGGCATGATCGATGACAGCTCATTCTGAATGTTGAATAAAGGTAGCTCATAGCTGCGATCGGTATCACCATAGGCAAAGTAGCTGACACTCCGATGCAATCCCATGGTAAAAGCTTTCAAACTAGGTGGCCATGTCCTTTGACTCAAGCCTTGATTCGGGGCAGACCGATGCTGCTTCTCCAAATGACGTGCATCGAAGATTGGTTGCATCTTCTTCTTCTACATAATAATTTGGAAACTGGTGTTCCTTGAAATTATATCCAAAAGCAGATCGGAACTGTGTCTGCAACCATAGTTGGATAAACCACCAGGGACCTCCGATATGTCCAACTGCTTGGCCATCTAACAGTCTGGCCGATACCTGGTGGAGAAGATGATAGACAGCTCCAGGAAGAAGACGACCAAGAGGGACCGATCCTCTGCGGGATAGTGCTTCTGCAATTGCTTGCATGTTGGAGGTAGCGCCAAGAGTTGGACCGCAGAATACAAATCTTTCCAACCACATGTTAAGGAAAGCTGCATGTTCCCTATCTCCGATAGTGCCGGTTTTGCGGTGATCGGCGACGCATTTCTTCCAACTCTTGGAGCCTGTGCCTACTAATTTGTGATTCAGTTCATTGGAAAGCCTTCTTGGGTTTATGGCGTTGATGGTGTTGAGACCGGTCAGCATGTGCACATCCATGAGTGTTGGCGTCATCGGACCATGACCGAATATGTAGGCGTTTAAGGCATCGGACCAAAAAAGGGAGGTAGCGGCCAGTAAATTTTCGTCCTTGACCATGTCAGCAAGAGAGAGTGTGAGACATTGTCCGATATCTTTCTCATCCCAAAAAGAGGACTTGGCAGCTTGCATTTTGAGAAACCATTTTTGCCATCTGGGACACTGCCAGGCCATGATCGGAAGGAGCCGGTCCAATCGGCGACTTGCAGATCTGATCCTTTGAAAGGGAGTCTCTCTGATTCCATATTGATCAGGTCAGTCGGATCGGGGTCACCCATCGGACCAAGGTAGTACCCTGCTTCGACATGAGAAACGGGGATGACTAAGTTGTTCTTAAGATGCTACAATCGGAGAAATAACATAATAAATGCGGAGATGGAGGCTCGTAAATAGTTCTGGAAAGGAAATGCGGGGATTTAAATGAAGATTTTGAGTAATTTTTACCTCGGGAACTTGGTCAGTGTCTGCCTTGTCAAGAGGAGCCGCCATTGATGATGAAATGGATCTACAATGAACAGTAATATGAAGAGGAAAAGATCTAAGAGATTGCAGAAGAATGCAGTAAGTCACAGATGCGTGGCATGAATCAAATACGGGAGAGTTCCTTACTTGATTCGCGGTGAAAAAATGAAGCTTGAAGATCACAAAGTTGCCGGATGAGAGCTTGCAGAGATGATAATGGCGGACGAGCGGACGCAATAGTAGATGTGAACTGGTGAAGAAGACAACGGTTCGGTTTATATTTATAGGGCTTATGGGAGAAGAAACCGACCGAAGGCCACGGCGCCGAATCCGCACAGGATTCGAGGATTGTAACTGTAAAGGGTGCGGGTTTACATATGCTGTTCGCTGCCAAGGTCATCATTGCTCGGAGTATTTTGGAACAAAATAATATTTTATCCCAAAATTACTGGGCATGTAGGGCATCAATGAACTCGACGCGTCGGCGATCCAGACTCCATTGACGATCGGCATGATCTTTCTTCACGCGAGGGCCCCTACCTGGCGCGCCTCTGTCGAGGTCGTACTCGGCAGATATTTGTCCGGCAAGCACCCCGCTTCGTGCGAAGATTGATCACAGTGGATGAACAGAAAGACACGGGATTTTATACTGGTTCGGGCCCTCGAGATCGAGTAATAACTCTACGTCCAGTTGTTGCTTATATTATCTCGGCAAGTACCGATTACAATGGCGTAACAAGTACCCTCGGGTGTATTGGCTAAGATTGGAGATACCCTCTACGTTGCAAGACCCCCTACTATTTATATCCAGGGAGACGTGCCTTACAAGACAAAACAGACCTAAACCTAGTAGGACTCTAACTATCTTCGGGCCTTCCTTCTGTGATCCGGTCGTCGTGTCTTGTTCGGAGTCGGTAGTCGGTAATCCACGTGATCGGGCACCCTGGTATTATGGCCTCAACACTACTGTTTTTGGAAAGTCTTTCGTAAATGAGGCATTGATAAAGTTTTATGAGGAGAAAGGTTATTTCCCTACTGGTCATGGCCGAGCCCCTGGTAACGAGGTCACTCCTGTCCCTCAGCCGAACGAAGCTGTTGTGTTTTGGGATTTTTTTCACCATGGGGCTTCGGATGCCGATTCACAACATCATTGCAGAGATGCTTGGGAGGTTCGAAATTCAACTTTATCATCTCACACCCAATGGCATCACACATCTGCTTCGATTCTTTTGGGCGGTGAAGACCAACGGTTCTGATGTTGATGTCGAGGGTTTCGTTCATTATTTTGAGGGCCATCATCAGACGAAGGCCGTTAAAATTAATGGTGTTGAGTATGAGCCTGACTATGGCAGTGTTAGCTTCTGCGCTCACCGGCGTCTTACTGATCTGCAAAAGGTGGAACTTACCTTCAGTCAGCGCAATGCCTGGGACCGGAACTGGCGCAAGTACTGGTTATATGTGAAGGTGCCTTCGTTGGAGGTGACTTTGGAGGATGGCACGAAGCAGGTGAGCTTTCCCCTGCATGGCCAGGTTCTGCCAAGTAATTTCATTTCCTGTCCTCCATTCGACCCGAAGGCGCCTGGCTACAACCACTGTGAGACTGCTTTTTTCAAGGCCAGTCGTGTCAGTGGCAGTCGTGATCTTATTGAGGTGGGGCTTGCCATGGGTGTAAATTTTCTCTCGGCTGATTGGAAGCCGTTTGTGGTTGATATGAAGCCGTATCAACGATTAGCTCATGTGTGTTTTCCTCATTTTGGGGCCAAGAAGCCCCGCATATGTCGGATTATGCTTTCGTTCAATCCATCAAGCTGATGGCTGAGATAATACTTGGAAAATATACATTGAAGGAGCACGAGAGTTGTGTCGCTCTGTTGGACGGTGTCCATTTCAACAGAGTGTTTGAAGAGATGAAGGTTAGCTACCCTCAGCGTGTTGCCCCCCTCCCCAAACCCAGTAAGAAGCTCACTGTTGTTGACCATCCTAGCGTACAGCCACTGCCGAAGCCGAGCCGTGGCTGTGGGAGGAGGGGTCGTGGCTCCGGCCGGGCCACGGGTGGGGGTTCTGATGATGGTGGGGATGAAGCCAAAGGTAGCAGTGCCATAGCCCCTTCTGGCCGTGGCGGTCAGACAAAGCCTCATGGCACTAAGGCCATTCCTACTAAGAAGCGGGCTTCCACCTCTGCACTTGAGGCTTCGAAGCGACAGCGGTTAAGCGGGGCTTTGCCTACCATGCCTATGTCGAGTGCGACTCCGCCGCCAGTGGCTTCGCCTGCACTTCCTGCTATTGAAGCTGCTCCTGCTCCTGTTACTATGGTGTTGTCTTCTTCTGGTCCTGCTGCGGCTTCGACAGCTGTGGACCTTAATTTTGGAGGTTAGTTGTTTTTGCTTTATTTCGTCTCTTGACTTAGTTTTTATTAATTTGCATTTGTTTTCCACAGTTAAACCATTTACTGGTCCTTTCCTTCGGGTTCGCATTTCAGGTTGCGTTGATGACGAGGAGGATGATGTTAGCTACAGCCGCCTTCTGGCTGAAGATGAGACTAAGGATTTGGCTTCTACAGACTTGGAAGATTCGTCGGGCCAGGCCGTACATTCTTCGCTTGATGTTCCGGTGAAGGCGGCAGCTAAATATCCTCTTGGTACTATTCCTGAGGATGGTGAGAAACCTGAATCTGCCACTGATGCTGGAGAGAGTTTAGGTGATGGCTTGCATACAGCTGCTGCCTCACCTGTTATTTCTGTTCATGGTGTCGAAGCCGAACCCTCTCGCAGTTCGGTTAATGTTGATTCGAGCCTGTCAATGTGGAAGGTAATATTTGTTCTTAGCTTCAAGTTGCTTTTGTTTGATCTGGCTTTTGCCAATAATTCCTTGAGTATTCGAATGCAAAATGTTTATTTCAGACACTGCTAATGTGGACCTTGGGTCTTTTGTTGATCGCCTCCATCGAGATGGGCTTCGTTCTATGAACGACATGCCTGATTTTTGCCCAGATGGTAATGTCTGCTTCTTCTTGCTTTTTGGTCAGCCATGTGCTTTTCGGCTTTGTTTATTGATTATGTGGTTTCATTTTGTAGATATTGAAAACCAAGTAAAGACTTTTGATCTAGATGCCCTTGCTGGGTCTTGTATCACTGGCAACATGAAGGTAATGCCATTACCTTTTGTCTTGTTTTTTAATTTTATGATGTTTGTCTTCATTTAAGATTATGCCTTTATTTTCAGTCTATGATTTCACTTCATGAGCTCTTTGCGCGCCTACCGCTTCATCTCAATGATATTGAGGGCAAAAGGGCTGAGCTAGAGATGTTGCGGAAGGAGCGCGAGAAATGGGTCTCTGAGCAAGCTGATGTTGCCAGTCTAAAAGAATCTCTTGAGGCTGAGAAGGAACAACTTCGTGTGCAACGTGAAGGTGCTTATTTGGAGATTTCTTCTCTTAAGGATAAGGTTAATGCTCTTGAAGCTGAGTGTTCTCGTAATAATGAGACTATTGAAGGGCTTCACACCAAATTGGTTGACGATGCCACTTTAGTTCATGACTTGAAGCATCAGATTAACAACTTGGAGGGCGCGAAGGAAAAGTTCGCTGCCGATGCTGAGAAAAACAAGAAGGATCTTCTTGTTGCAGTTGATATGAAGAATTCTCTGAGTGATGAAGCTAATAGGCTCAGGGCCACTGTTCAGAGGCTTCATTCTGAGAAAGAAAAAATAGAGGAGGAAATCTGGATTCGTTGTTCGAGGGTTTACCGTGAGTATGAAGTGGCTCTGAAGCAATACGGTGGAGAGCCCCTTCCCTTTCCGAACCAAGATTATGGACTTGAGAAGCTTTTTGATTGGCTTGATGATGAGTTTAAGTTCCTTCCGGATGTTTTGTCCAAGGTTGGAGATTATGCTGCTCGCACATGTATAACCAATGCCTTCAATATGCTTTTGGACCAGGGCTGCTCTCATTACAAGAATCTCTTGAGAAGAGAGTATCAATTTCCTGCTACACTTAATCCAGATAAGAAGGAATTGTTCAGCGAAGCTGTTATTGCTACTCAGGCCACATTCTTGAAGAAGTTTTGGTCTGTTACTGGTTGAGAATGCGCGCGTCGTACAGCTCACGATTGACTTGCCAATGTTGGCTTCGTTTGTCATTTTTCTATACTTATTTGTTTTTTCAACAAAACTCACCATTATGTTCTTCTGATAGCTTATTTTGTCTTAGGCTAAAGAGTTATTTGCAATGGAGATGCAACAAAAGGCTGAAGCCGATGCTGCTGCCGCTGCTGTTGGAGCTTCTACCTCTGGAGCTGGAGTCGGAGCTAGCCAGTGCATCCGATGCTGATCTGAAGGTTTAGCTTCGTTAGAGCTAGTGACTATTGAGACTTTTGTTGAGAGGTTTTAAACTTTGTAAATTTGTATATATTCAGATCCCTGAAGAGGGAGATGTTCTTGAACTTGCTCCATTGGCCATGCGGGATGGTCCCCTTTGTGTTTCTGGCTTCGCATGGGAACAATATCAACGGTGTTATCCACATTCGTGCCTTGGTGATTTTTGGGAGTTCTGCCATGAGTTCTATCATCATAGCAAATTTGACGTTTTTGATTTTTTTACTTCGTTCATTGATCGGCGCTCAGAGCGTGTTGAACTTGCCAGGAGGAGGAATGCCAAAGCTATCCCCTCGCTTCCTGTGAAAGTTGAGCCAATATGCTTTAGCACTGGTCTTGAGGAGTTTGCTTATGTTTTTAACGCTCCTAGATTTAGGAGATCTGGCCGGCAATTCGATGGCTATGTCTTTGAGATGTTTTAATCATCTCTTTGTAAATAGTTTTTTTGTAATTGACTTGAGCAAGTGTGTATTCTGATTGAGAGCGTATGAATGGATGTAAACTTGATTTGCCTTCGTTTGAGAGAAATGCCTCCTCCCCCCGAAGCGAGTTTTTGTTCGTTCATACGCACATATTTGATGTAATGATTGTGAGATGCTCGATGTACTCCATTCTTGACTTCCCTTGGGAGCGATTTTGCTTTTGGTTGTGAACGAGCTTAATTAGCTGTTTGTTTTGTCGTTGTTTGGGTCGAAGCCCTTTTTACTCTTTGAGTAAGCGTTTTTGGATAAAGTAAATCTTGTGTGGGCCAAAGCCCCTTTCACTCCTTTAGAACAAGTGTTTTATAATGAAGAAAGCTCTTTTTGAGCCGAAGCCCCTTTTACTCCTTAGAGTAAGCATTTTTATACAAAGTAAGTGTTATATGAGCCGAAGCCCCTTTTACTCCTTAGAGTAAGTGTTTTTAAATAAGGGAAAAGCTTTATGAGCCGAAGCCCCTTTTACTCCTTAGAGTAAGCGTTTTTAGATCCAAATTGGCCTTACCTTTTTTGGTAGGGTCAATTTAGTTCTATTTGTGTCGTCGAATACCAGCGATTTGGTCGAAGCCAATCGCTTTCGATGCAATTTTTATGGGGAATATCTCTTTCATATATTTTGCACGAGTTACACTTAGCACCGCCTCGTTAAAAACCTCACCCCTTGGTCAGGGTTCCCCTGTGAGGAAAAGAGTATGTGCTTTTTGAAAGAAAAATCTACTCTACTAATTGACTTCGTTTATAGATTATGAAGCCAATTTTTACAATCTTTTCACAGGTAATACCTTCGCAAGCTGTCCGCGCTCCATGAATGCGGCAACTCATTGCCTTCTTCATCGCCTAAGCGAAATGATCCGGGCCTGTTGCTTTTGATAACTAAGAACGGGCCTTCCCACTTGTTTTGTAGCTTTCCTGAGGGCATGCTTGGATTTTTTTCTCAGTACCCAGTCACCTATTTTGATGTCTTTCCTTACTACCTTTTTGTCACGCCATTTCTTTGTTTCGGCTTGATATTTGGAGATGTTCTTGGCTGCTTGTAGCCTATAGATTTCTGTGAGATCTTTGTCTATAGCTTCGCTATCTTTGGGTGCTTCTTGCTGAGTGCGAAGCCCTTTGTGAAGAATCTCCTCGGCACACACTATTTCTTCACCGTATAGTAGTTTGAAGGGTGAGAATTGAGTTGCCCTTGAAGTGGATGTGTTATGAGCCCAAATTACCTTCGGCAGCTCATCTACCCATTTGCCTTTTTTTCTTACAATTTGCTAGGCACTTTCCGATGGCTGTGAAGATTAAGCCATTTGCTCTTTCAACTGCCCCGTTGGTTTGAGGGTGATATACTGATACAAATTTTGCCTTCGTTCCAATTGACATGCAATACTGCCTAAATTCATCACAATTGAATTGTTTCCCGTTATCAACTGTGATTTCTCTTGGGACGCCAAATCTGCATACTATTTGCTGCCAGAAAAACTTGATGACTGTTTTCGCTGTGATATTGGCCAATGGCCTGGCTTCGATCTATTTGGTGAAATACTCAACTGCTACTATGGCATATTTGAGGTTTCCTTGAGCTGTTGTGTTGGGATATAGCCGAAGCCAAAGAGCCCAGACAACAGCCAAGACAGAGAACAGAGACAAGCAACAATAAATTATTTATCAACAGTGTTCTCGGGAATCAGCCCTTTACACGTTGGTGAGGGGTCCCCTTTTATAGGGAGGTCAAGAGGCTCTTTTTACATTCCCCTTATACCCCTGGAAACCAGGCATCATTCTCTAGACTAAACAACATAGACTTTCCAGGGGCATTAGAGTACATTCATGTGTCATAGTATGAAAGCGTAGACCAGCAACTCCGTCTTTGACTCGGTTTGGACCTGGTCCACGCCGCCTTCATCATGCCTCTAGTGACCCTTGTTGCCTTCACCACCCGTTGCATCCTTACCGCCTTCACCATTAGGCGCCTGTTCGGTCGAGCGACATCTTCTCCTGCTCAGAGGAGAAAGGACCACCGCGCCATCGCCCGAACCTGCCTTGGACCTGTATAACAAAATGAATCGAATATACCCCATATTTGAGAATTACCTTCGCAACATCATGAAAGTAAGTCCGAGTAGCGAAGGCAATGAGAAACCACACAACGCCTTCGCATTTGGTACAACATGTTTATTAATGCCGGGAGCGACAGATCGCCTCACGATGTCTGATGACCCGGCGAAGGCAAATTCCTTTTAGTTACTTGTGGCGAAGGCAAATGCCTTGAACAAATAGCGAATTAATGGATGAAGGCGTTTCCTGGACAGGCCAATCCCCCAACAGTAGCCCCTCGGGGACGAGGGCTTTCTCCAACAGGCCGATGTCCTCGAATGTTTAGGATTGCCTTCGCCTGTTCCAGAGAAACGCCTCCTCCCGTTGGAGTAAGTCCCGAGTCGATATCTTCGCTCTGAAAATGGCTTCGCATTCTTTACTTTTGATTTTCCGTACTCTGTTTTCATTTTTATTTACATTATTTTTTGAATTTTTCTGGGTCTTTTCGAATTCCGAGCCGCGGTAACGGTCATTTTTTACTGCCCTATAAATAGGACCGAAGGGGTCCCCCCTTTTACGCTTCTTCGCTTTCGCTTTCAATCGCTTTCAGCTGCGATAGCTTCTTCGCACACACAAGTCGCGAGCTGCCATTTTCTTTCGCGTTCGTGCTGTCTTCTCTTCCGATATCCACTTTTGTACAAGTAAGGTTCTGTCTTCTTATTTTGACACTTGTTCCTGCTAGTTTTCTTCGCTTAGGTAATGACAATTATTATCATTCCTGCAGCGGCGCATACCAAGCAAACTGCTGTTCTTATTGATATGGCTGGCGAAGGCAGCCCCGATGCCCAACGAGCGGAAGCTTCTCCTCGTCGTGGGTTGGATGATGCCGAGGCTGTTGAGCTTGCACATCAGATAGAAGAGGAGACCCCAGCTGTTGAGGAAGCTTCTAACGATGATCACAGTGGGGACGAAGAAGGTGGCGAAGAAGAAAATCTTGATGATGTGGAAGCCGACGTGGAAGATCTTGTAGATCCCAGCAAGAGGGCGAAGACCCTTGTGTTTGGCAAATCCAAGGTCGGCAAAAATGATATTAAATTTATGAAGAAAAAGGATATTTCCCTGAGGGTTGGGGTCGTTCTCCTGGTACTGAAACTACCCCTAGCCCTCGTGAAGACGAAGCTGTAGTCTTCACGGATTTCTTCATTGCTGGCCTTAAGATGCCGATTGATAATATAATTGCGAAGATGATTGCACCTTATGGCCTGCGACTGCATCATCTAACGCCCAATGCCATCAGCCATCTCCTTCGCTTCTTTTGGTCAGTAAAGACGCATGACTCGGCGGTTACAGTTGATGGCTTCCTTCGGCTGTATGAAGGGCATAATCAGAGTAAATCATCTGAGGTTGAAGGCGAGCTGTTCACTCCAGATTTTGGATGTGTGACATTTACTGGGCGCCGCCGGGGGTCTCATTTTGCGAAGGTGTTCGCTCAGAGGAACAAGTGGACGAAAGACTGGCAGAAATACTGGTTTTATGTGAGGGTACCTTCGGAAGAAACTGTTCTGGATGATGGTACGAGATCAGTTCCTTATCCTCTCCACAGCCAGATCGATTGGCTCAAGTTTGTTTCCTGTCCAATTTTTGATGCGGAAAGCACTGGTTTCACGGAGTGTTGGAAGGCATTTCGAGCGGCTTCGCATACATTCTGCAGCCGTGATCTCATTGAAGAAGGAGTTGCGGCCGATCTGGCTGCTGGGGTTTATTTCTTATCCACCGACTGGGAACCTTACAAAGTTGAGTGGAAGCCCTTTGGTGAACGTACTAAGGTTGCTTTTCCTCACTTTGGAGCGACATTGCCCGAAGGTATGTCAGCGGCGGAGTTCATTGCCATAGTGGAGCGACGGGCCGCAGATATTCTTGGTCCGTATACCTCAAAGGAGCATCGTATTAACGAAGACAATTATGTTCATATTAGACTCAACAGAGTTTTTGAGAAATTGAAGATTTCTTATGGTGCTCGAGAGGTTCTCGTCCCTGCTAGGGAGAAGAAGAAGGAGAAGAAAGAGAAGGAGAAAAAAGGGAAGGGTAAGGCGAAGGAGCGGAATGAAGATGAATCTGCTTCTTCGCACCCCCGAGGTGGTGGTCGGTCTGGTCGCGGAGGCCGGGGTAGAAAAACTGTTGCGAAGACAACTTCCTCCTCCGTGCCGGCCAAGCGTGGCAGTAGCAGCTCTCATGAGTCTACTGAGAAGCGTCGACGACAAGACGCACCGATTGCTGCCATCCCTGTGTCTGTTGTCGCTCCGGCTACCCGGGTCACCTCTTCGGCTTCGGCTCCCGTGCAGCGGCCGGCTTCGCAAGTCACCGGGTTTATGAGCTCAGCTCCCCGGAGCGGAGATGATATTTTCTTAGGTGAGGTTGCTCTCTTTGGGAATTGTTTTCAAGGCATGAGTCTTCCTTTGCTAGGAGACTACTTGGCGCGGAATCCCATGATTGATGTCAATATTACTTGTGAAGGCGTTGATGAAGCGGCCAAAGATGTACGAGTTCCTAATCTGTTTGATGATGGCATTGATATTAGCATGTTTGAGGAGACTCCTGCTCGGGATGCTCCCATTATGGAGAATGTGCCTGAGGAGGTTCATAACGAGGCTGGCTTTGAAGAGCCCAGAGCCGAAGCTCCAGTTAACATTTTGACGGTTAGCCCTCCGTCGTCGGCTTTGGCTTCCTCCCCTCCTGTTCAGGACTCTTTGGAGGTTCTGGCCCATGCTGCCGGGATAGTTGATGTTGATGCCCAGGCTAAGGGAAAGGAGGTTGCCGAAGCTGAGACTTCCGAAGCTGCTGAGAGGGCTGCCACTTCTCCGTCTTATATGGATGTTGATATGGGTGGAAGTATTCCTTTTCCCGAAGGTACTTATGTTGTTTCTTTGCTTTTTCCTTTATCGACGTTGCTTGCTCTTCTGTTTAATGCTAATGCGATTGAGACCTGTTTATTAGGTGGCGAGGGAGATGGGCCATCTCGCGTGCGTGAAGGTGGGCCTCTTCGAGACTTTAATTTGGAAGGTGTTTTTTGTTTGGGATTATAGCTGGTTTTTTCCTTTGGCTATTTTGCGAAGATAACAGTGTTATCATTATTTTTTCCTTGCAGAATATCAACGACTTGTCCAGACACTTGATCCTGAAAGCACATGTTCCACTATTTTGGCTTCAGGAATGAAGGTATGTCCTTATTGCCTTCGTCTTGTGATTTTGTTTTTGACCTTAACTTCGTTTCGTTTATTTCGTAATGCTGAACTGTTTTCTACCATAGGTTGTTGTAGCTATCAATGAGTTGGCTGCTCAAGTTCCCAACCTCAACTTAGTTGCTGCTGAACGGGCAGAACTAGAGAAATTGCGAAGCGAAAAAGCAGAGCTTCTCCAGATCCAGGCAACTATTGATAGAATTAAGCAGGATCTTGAAAATGAAAAGACTCTGTTTCGCCAGGACCGGGAATCTATTATCGCTGAGAATGATTCTTTGAAGGACAATGTCGCAGCTTTGGAAGCTAAAGCTGGCGAAGCCGATTCCCTTAAGGAAAAGGTTGCTGCCTTGGAGGCTAAAATTGTTGATAAGGATGACACCGTGGAGGGCCTTCGCAAGAAAATTGTTGAGGATACTGATTTGATTTCTGTTCTAAAGGGTGAGGTGAATACATTGAACGCAGCCAAGGAGAAGCTTTCAGGCGATGTTGATACATATCGATCTCGCAGTGAAAACTTTGAGCGTGAGGTCTTGTCGCTTCGCACATCAAACCTTAACCTTCGCAAGGAGAATGAAAGCGTGGTTGATGTTGCCTGGGAGCGAGGCTTAAAGTTGTATCGCTTATACAAGGAAGCCTTACGACAGTTTGGTGCAGAGCCCGCTGCCTTCCCCAATAAAGAGTATAGCTTGGACAAGCTCTTTAATTGGATTGACAATGAATTTGCTTCGCTTCCAGGTGTCGTGGAAACTCTCAGTGACTTTGCTGTCAATCTTTGTTCATGTAACCTGCTGAAGGTTCTCTCAGACAATGGCTGCGATCATTATAAGGCTTTGGTTCGAAAAGGTTATCCTTATCCTGCTCCCAGAGATCCTGCCGACGCTGATTATTTTCCACAGCAACTGCTACTCGCGAAGGCGCTTTTCTTGAGATACTTTTGGGTTGCCAGTGGCCATCAAGCAACTCAGAATCTTGTCCGCGACCGGCTTGCGAAGGTATTTTTTATAGCATTCGTTGTCGTTTTTGATTCATTTTCGTTTTTGATTTGGAGTTGTTTTGTTTGATAGCTTTTGTATTCTCAGTCAAAGGAACTGAAAAAGCAAAAAGCTGAAGCCGAAGCCGCCGCAAGGGAAGTTGCTGCCAAGGAAGCTGCCGAAGCCGGTGTCGGAACAAGTTCTGCCGCGACTGGTGCTGCTTCTGGCGAAGCCGGTGCTTCTTCTTCACAAGGGCAGGGTGATCAAGGGGCCCCTAGAGTTGAGCCACAGCTCTAAGGACCTTTTGAATTGTAGCAAGAGTTAGGATTTTATTGAGCAGGCAGTTCTTTTGAACTTGTACATTTGTGTATATTCAGGGCGATGAAATGCTTGCACTCACTCCACTGGCTATGCGTGACGGGCCGCTCTGTATTTCTGGCTTCGCATGGAAGGAGTTTCAACGTCTTTATCCGAACTCGAGCCATCACGATTTTTTGGAGTATTGTCACGAGTTTTATCGCGACACCGAGTTCAGTGTTTTTAATTTTTTCACAGCGTTTATTGCTCACGGCTCTGATCGAGTTGAGCTTGCTGCGAAGAAAAATGCCGAAGCTATTTCCCTGGGTGTTCCAAAGGAAGAGCCGTTGGAAGTTAGTCCTAATGTCAAGGACTTTGCTTGCGTTTACAACGCTCCTGGTTTTAGGAGATCTGGCGAGCAGTTTTTTGGATACGTGTTTGAAATGTTTTGAGAATGCTTGAAGTAAATGTATGAAACTCGTATGTAATAATGTCTTCACATGAATGAATATAAACTCATTTAGTCTGTTTTTGAGAGAAAACGCCTCCTCCCCCCGAAGCGAGGTTGTGTTTACTTATGCGAAGGTGAATATGTTTGTGATGAGAATACCTTTTGCATGTAAGACGAAAAAATATCAAACTTGGTTTGCCTTCGTTTTTGAGAGAAACGCCTCCTCCCCCCGAAGCGAGTTTGTGTTTTTTTTGTTCGAGGTGCTTAAATGGCACTCTATGGTGTTTAGACGGGGAAACCCCTTTTTGCTCCTTAGAGCAAGTATTTTTGGTATATGAAGACAATATTGAACCGAAGCCCCTTTTACTCCTTAGAGCAAGCATTTTTTGTATATGTAAGACGATATTGAGCCGAAGCCCCTTTTACTCCTTAGAGCAAGCATTTTTTGTATATGAAGCGATTTAGATCTGAATTGGCCTTACCTTTGGTAGGGTCAATTTAGTTCTTTTGGGTTTATCGAATACCAGCGACTTGGTTGAAGCCAATCGCTTTCGATGCAACTTTTTTGGGGAATAGCTCGTTTATATATTTCACACTAGTTACAGTTAGCACTGCCTCGTTAAAAACCTCACCCCTTTGATAAGGGTTCCCCTGTGAGGAAAAGAGTACGGGCCTTTTGAAAAAGGAAATATCTACTCTACTAATTGACTTCGTTTATAGAATACGAAGCCAATTATTACATTATGTTTACAGGTAATACCTTCACAGGCTGTCCGCATTCCATGAATGCGGCAGCTCATTGCCTTCTCCATCCCCCAGGTGAAATGATCCTGGTCTGTTGCTCTTGACGACTAGGAAAGGACCTTCCCATTTATTCTGCAGCTTTCCCGAAGGCATATTCGGGTTCTTCCTTAGCACCCAGTCGCCTATCTTTATGTCTTTTCTTACTACTTTCTTGTCTCGCCATTTCCTGGTTTCTTCCTGGTACTTGGAAATGTTCTTCGCTGCTTGCAGCCTGTATATTTCTGTGAGGACTTTATCTATGGCTTCGCTATCTTCGAGCGCTTTCTGTTGGGTGCGAAGCCCCTGATGCAGAATCTCCTCCGGACATACTGCTTCTTCGCCATAAAGCAGTTTGAATGGAGTGAACTGAGTTGCTCTTAAGGTAGACGTGTTGTGAGCCCAAATTACCTTCGGCATTTCTTCTACCCATTTTCCTTTTTTCTTGCAATTTGCAAGGCATTTTCTGATGGCAGTGAAAATGATGCCATTGGCTCTTTCGACTGAGCCATTGGACTGGGGGTGATATACTGATGCAAATCTTGCCTTCGTTCCGATGGACATGCAATACTGCCTGAATTCGTCACAGTCAAACTGTTTCCCATTATCGACGGTGATTTCCCTTGGGACTCCGAATCTGCATACAATTTGTTGCCAGAAGAATTTCATGACTGTCTTCGCCGTGATATTTGCTAGTGGCATTGCCTCGATCCACTTGGTGAAATATTCCACTGCAACTATTACATATTTGAGGTTTCCTTGAGCCGTGGGAAGGGGACCCACCAGATCGATGCTCCATCTCTGCAAAGGCTAGGTTGGAGTTATCAGCTGTGACGGCTCCGAAGGTGATTTTCTGGTTGCCGCACATTTTTGACATTCGTCGCAAGTCTTGACTGTATTTGTTGCGTCACTGATGATTGAAGGCCAATAAAACCCTTGTCTCATTGCCTTCCCAACAATTGCCCACGCTCCAAAGTGAGCTCCGCATAGACCACTGTGTATCTCTTGAATTATCTCTCTGCCTTCGCTGATGGAAACACAGCGAAGCCAAGGAGCTACGACTCCTTTTTTGTACAAGGTGTTGTCGATGATTTGGTATGCTCTTGCTCTCTGCTGCATGGTTTTGAGGTCGTCTTCGTCAATTGGTTCATAGTATCCCCTGAGATATGCCATTATGGAAGATCGCCAATCTTCTGAATTTATTGCATTGATAAAGTGTGGTTGCTCATCGAGTTCTTTGATCGAAGGCACTGTCAGTGTCTGGAAGAAGACATCGGGTGGCAACTTGTCCCCCATTGCTGCTGCCTTGGCCAGTGCATCAGCTTCTTCGTTTTTTGCCCTTGGAATGTATTCTATTGTGAAGCCTTTGAATTTTTTCTCCATTGATCGGACTGTATTTAGGTATTTGATCAGCTCGGGTTGCTTTGCGACGCTTTCTTTTTCAATGTGGTCTGCTACCACCTTCGAGTCAGTTTTTACAACGAAGCGCTGAGCCCCTAACGCCTTCGCCTTTCTGAGCCCCAGTAAGACAGCTTCATATTCAGCAACATTGTTCGTACTTCTGTCGCTATTTTTGCAGAACTCTAGGTTCGCTGCATATCTCATCTTAACGACCGAAGGCGATTGCACAATCGCTACGATGCCAGCTCCTTTGTCCCCCCAAGCACCGTCACTGTGTACTAGCCAGCTTTCTTCTCTGATCAGAGTTTGTGCCGAAGGCGATGTCTACTCGACTATGAAATCAGCCAAGACTTGCGATTTAACTGCTGTTCTTCACTCGAAGTCGACCACATATTCAGATAGCGCTGCAGCCCATTTGCGTATTCTTACGGAGGCTTCTTTGTTGCTCAATAACTCTTTTAAGGGTTGATCTGTAAGTACTTTGATGGTGTGGCCTTCAAAATAATGCCTTAGTTTTCTGGATGCCATTACCACGGCATAGATCATTTTCTCAATCTCAGTGTAGAACAGCTTCGAACCTGCTAGTGCTTCAGAAACATAATATACCGGCTGTTGTATATTTCTGCCTTCAACCAGCTTTTCCACAATGAGTGCAGCACTGACAGCTGATTGCGAAACTGCAATGTATAGGAGTAAAGGTGCCTTCGGGTCTGGTGTTGTCAGCTTCGTGAGCTGCATCAGATATTGTCTTAGTTCATAGAATGCCTTCGACTGCTCTTCTCCCCATTCAAACTTTGATGCATTTCTGAGAGTTGCAAAAAAGGGTAAACTGCGCTCAGCTGCCTTTGCAATAAATCTGTTTAGTGATGCGATTCTGCCAGAAAGTTTCTGCACATCTCTAATGCATTTGGGCTCTTCCATACTGAGTATTGCATTAATTTTATCAGGGTTGGCTTCGATCTCATTTGCTGAAACGAGACGGCCGAGTATCTTCCCCTTGGTTACTCTGAAGACACATTTCTCCGGGTTAAGTTTGAGTCCGGCCTGTCTCATTCTTGCGAAGGCAACTGCCAAATCTGAGATGTGATCTTGCCTTTTCACACTCTTGACCAAAATGTCATCGACATATGCCAGAATAGTTTTGAAGAGTTCCTCTTTGAATACGGTACTTGACATGCGACAGAAAGTGGTACCAGCGTTGCGAAGCCCCTTGGGCATTCTGATGAAGCAAAAGGTGCCGACTGGAGTGATGAAGCTGGTTTTTTCTTCATCCTCTTTCTTCATCCATATCTGATGATAACCGGAGAAGCAATCTAGCAGAGACATCATCTCACTTGCAGCGGCTTGATCAATAATTTTATCAATTCTTGGGAGAGGGAAATCATCCTTGGGACATGCTTTGTTGAGATCGGTGAAATCAATGCACATTCTCCACTTACCATTTTTCTTTTTCACAGGCACAGTGTTTGCTAACCACTTGGGATATTGAACTTCACGTATAACTTTTGCATCGAGCAGCCTTTGCACCTCAGCCTTGACTGCGCTCACTTTTTCTTCGGACATTTTTCTCAGTTTTTGCTTCTTCGGTCTCATGTCAGGGCTAATTGCAAGTTTGTGTTCAATTATGCTCCTATCAACACCTGGCAAATCTTTGCTTGACCAAGCGAAGACATTTTTATTGTTTCTCAAGAACTCGATGAGTCTTTCTTCTTCGTCTGGCTCAAGATCTGAGCCGATTATAACTTTTCTGTCGAAGACATCAGGTTGCAATTGCACTTCTTTTGTTTCTGCTGCACCTTGCATACTATGGCTGCTTTTGTCAGCAATTGGCTTCTCCTCTGGGTAAAAGGGATCACTTTCTTTGAGGACATGAACCTTTCGTTGTCCTGGGGTATTGGCATACTCAATTCTTCTTGCCTCTGTTTGGTCACCATAGACGGTGATGACCCCTTTGAGAGCTGGCATTTTCATACATAAGAAAGCTTGTCTTATTATGATGTCGAAGGCATTTATAACTCCCCTGCCGAAGATAACATTGTAGTCGAAGAACATGTCAACGACGTCAAAGGTAATGAACTCTGTTCTTGCATTTGATGTGTCGCCTAAGGATACTGGCAATGTGATTTTCCCCAATGTTGCGGTGCGCTTCCCCCCGAAGCCAACCAAAGGTGTGTCAGATGGCTCCAAGTTATCTGGGTTGATGTTGGTCATCGATCTGACAGTTTTTGCCAAGATGATGTCCGCTGAGCTGCCTGTATCTACTAGCACTTTCCCAATTCTCCAGCCGGCAATATTGGCTTCGATTGACATTGCGTCATTGTGTGGAAAGTTGTGGAGTTTGAGATCTTCTTCAGTGAAGGTAATTGGCATGTGAGACCATTCCGATTTCTTGTATGGACCGTCAACTGAAATGTTGTTGACCTGGCGAAAGTAACTCTTTCTCTGCTTCTTTGTCTCGAAGGCAAGTGAGGATCCTCCAGTTATAGGCATGATGAGGCCATAACTGGGCAAGGGGTTTGCTGGGTTGTCTTGCTGTTTTTGAGGTAGTGGTGGTGGTGGTGGTAATTCCTCCACCTTGATGTCTTTGTTTGGTATAGGCTGCTGGTTTCGAGTGTAGAATTGTGGGTACATGGCTTGTGGGTAGTAGTGCTGGAATGTTTGCGGCGAAGGCGAAAATTGAGTCGCCATCGCCGTTGTAGGATGCACAAAATTTGAGGTTAGGGAGGGATAAACTGGGCAATATGGTTAGATAGCTTGGGTTTGTGGTTGGGTTTGGGTGTTTGGGTGCGAAGCCGAGGATGGCTTCGTTTGGGTTGCTTGGATTTTGTCTGCTTTCAGCTTGTCGATGGTTCTTTTGATGTCTCGGCACTGCTCTGTGCCATGGGTATGATTTTTGCCATGGTATTGACAAAACAGTTCTGGTCCCGAAGGTGGACCTCTTCCTCTTCCTCGGCCTCTGCCGGTTTTTCCACCTCTTTGAGTAGGTTCGTTTCTTTGGCTCTGGTGTTGATTTTCTGAGTAAGTGGGATTGTTTTGTGGAAGCGAAGGTGGGCTCTCCACATTCATGATGGTTTGGGATGGGTAGTTTTGGTAGTGGTTTTGGCTGTAATGATGCTGCTTGTTTTGGGAATCGTATTGGTTTTTCAGGACGGCTTCTCTGGCAATTCGCATTCGGTTGTCATTGTCGGATCGACAGTATTTTTTAAACTCTTCATAGAGATCTCCAAGGGTTGCGGGTGTTTCCCTTGCAATATGTTGGGCGAAAGGACCTGGCCGAAGCCCCTGTATAGCAGCAAATTTGGCGGCTTCGTCAGGAATATGAGGAGCCTGAGATCTGAGTCCCTCAAACCTGCGAAAGTAGTCCTCCAGAGACTCCTTCGGCTGTTGATGTAAGGTTAGCTCTGCATATGATAATGCTTGGTCTCCCATAATGCTGAAATTCTTGATCAACTCTCTTTTTCAGGTTATACCAGCTGGTGATAGATAATCCTGGGAGCTTGGTGTACCAGTTCATTGCGGTGCCATCGCAGACAATGATGAAAGATTTTGCCAGTACCACGTCATCTCCCCCTGCCGAAGCTATTGCAGCTTCATAGCTCATGAGGAATTGCTTGGGGTCGGTGAGGCCATTGTATCTTGGTAGAGAGATAGGCTTGTATGAAGGCGGCCATCTTGCCAATTGAAGACTTTCTGAGAGAGGGCAAGTACGATCAATGGGAGGTGTATGTAGCACTTGGAAACCAGTTTCCGATGTGGAAATGTAGTTTGTCCCTGCGCTAGCGAAGGCAACTGGGTCGTTGAGTTCGGCTTGGAGTTGAGCAACTTGTTTCTTGGCCTTCTCGAGTTCTTCTCGGAGCTTCGCAGCTCTAGAACCAGTGGAGTTCAATCTTCTTTGCTTCGCTTGTCTCAGCTCCTCCAACTGCTTCTTGACCTGCAGCAGCTGGTGTTGCTGTTCTCCCTCTTCCTCCTGCATTTGCTGCTGCAGTTCGAGTTGAGCGGCTTCGAGCTCTCTTTGCTGCTCCAGACGGTGAAGACGGAGCCTGTCCTCCACCCTGCGCAACTTTTCTTCGGTGATGAGAGTGTCTTCATCTACTTCCGTGTCTTCATTGACGGCTTCAGTTATGGGTGTTAAGGTGGTTGGTGGAACTGTGGCTTGGACATCGGCTTCGCCAGATGAAGCTGTGTTTTGGGTGGTGGTGGATTTTGTTATTGTTCTTTTGGGTGGCATAGTGGTGTTCGTGGGTTTCCTTCGTGCACAGCACAGACGGTGGGCGCTAGTTGTTGGGATATAGCCGAAGCCAAAGAGCCCAGACAACAGCCAAGATAGAGAACAGAGACAAGCAACAGTAAATTACTTATCAACAATGTTCTCGGGAATCAGCCCTTTACACGTTGGTGAGGGGTCCCCTTTTATAGGGAGGTCAAGAGGCTCTTTTTACATTCCCCTTATACCCCTGGAAACCAGGCATCATTCTCTAGACTAAACAACATAGACTTTCCAGGGGCATTAGAGTACATTCATGTGTCATAGTATGAAAGCGTAGACCAGCAACTCCGTCTTTGACTCGGTTTGGACCTGGTCCACGCCGCCTTCATCATGCCTCTAGTGACTCTTGTTGCCTTCACCACCAGTTGCATCCTTACCGCCTTCACCATTAGGCGCCTGTTCGGTCGAGCGACGTCTTCTCCTGCTCAGAGGAGAAAGGACCACCGCGCCATCGCCCGAACCTGCCTTGGACCTGTATAACAAAATGAATCGAATATACCCCATATTTGAGAATTACCTTCACAACATCATGAAAAGTAAGTCCGAGTAGCGAAGGCAATGAGAAACCACATAATGCCTTTGCATCTGGTACAACATGTTTATTAATGTCGGGAGCGACAGATCGCCTCACGATGTCTGATGACCCGGCGAAGGCAAATTCCTTTTAGTTACTTGTGGCGAAGGCAAATGCCTTGAACAAATAGCGAATTAATGGATGAAGGCATTTCCTGGACAGGCCAATCCCCCAACATGTTGGAAGTGGGCCAACCAGATCTATGCCCCATATTTGCAATGGCCAGGTTGGAGAAATCAGCTGAGATAACTTCGAAGGCGATTTTCAAGCTGTTGCACATTTTGGCATTCATCACAAGTCTTGACTATGTTTATTGCATCATTGATAATTGAAGGCCAATAGAATCCTTGTCTCATTGCCTTCCCCACAATTGCTCTTGCCCAAAAGTGAGCTCCACATAAGCCACTATGTATCTTTTGGATTAGCTCTTTTCCTTCGCTATATGAGATGCAGCGAAGCCAAGGGGCCACAACCCCCTTTTTGTACAAGACATCATCAATTATTTAGTAACACCATGCTCTTTGCTGCATGGATTTTAGATCATCTTCATCAATGGGCTCATAGAATCCCCAAAGGTAAGCAATTATTGGCGATCGCCAATCTTCTGAGCTTATTGCATTGATTAGCCTGGTTGCTCATCTATGTCCTTTATCGATGGTGTTGTTACTGTTTGAAAGAATACATCTGGTGGAAGCTTGTCCCCTTTTGCAGCTGCCTTTGCCAGTGCATCTGCTTCTTCATTTTTTGCTCTTGGTATGTATTCTACTGTGAAGCCTCTGAATTTTTTCTCTATTGATCTCACTGTACTTAGGTATTTGATGAGCTCGGGTTGCTTCACAACACTTTCTTGTTCAATGTGATCTGCTACCACCTTCGAATCTGTTTTCACTATGAATCGTTGAGCACCCAGTGCCTTCGCTTTCCCGAGCCCCAATAGCACAGCTTCGTATTCAGCAACATTGTTTGTGCTTCTGTCGCTATTTTGCAGAACTCTAGGTTCGCTGCATATCTCATTTTGACGCCGAAGGCGATTGTACAATTGCTTTGATGCCAGCTCCCTTGTCTCCCCAAGCACCATCACAGTGTATGAGCCAGCTTTCCTCTCTGGCCAGATTTTCTACCGAAGGTGATGTCCATTCTACTATGAAATCACCCAAGACGTGATTTGACTGCTGTTCTTTGTTCGAAATCCACCACATATTCTGACAGCTCTGCGGCCCATTTGCGTATCCTTACCGAAGCTTCTTTGTTGCTTAAGAGCTCTTTTATTGGTTGGTCTGTGAGCACCTTGATGTTGTGCCCCTCAAAGTAATGTCTTAGTTTTCTGGATGCCATCACGACAGCATAGATCATTTTCTCGATCTCTGTGTAAAACAGCTTCGACCCGGCCAATGCCTCAGACACGTAATATACTGGCTGCTGTACCCTTCTGCCATCTATCAGCTTTTTCGCAATGAGTGCAGCACTGACGGCTGATTGCGAGGCTGCGATGTACAATAGTAAAGGTGCCTTCGGATCGGGTATTGTTAGCTTTGTGAGCTGCATCAAGTATTGCCTTAGCTCGTGGAATGCCTTTGACTGCTCTTATCCCCATTCAAATTTTGATGCATTTCTGAGTGTTGCGAAGAAGGGTAAGCTTCGTTCAGCCGCTTTTGTGATGAATCTATTAAGCGCTGCAATTCTACTTGATAGCTTCTGAAAATCTCTTATGCATTTTGGCTCTTCCATGTCAAGAATTGCATTTATCTTGTCTGGATTGGCTTCGATCTCATTCACTGATACCAAACAACCAAGTATTTTTCCCTTGGTTACTCCGAAGACACACTTCTCCGGGTTAAGCTTGAGGCCAGCTTCTCTCATTCTTGCGAAGGCAACTGCCAAGTCTGAGATGTGGTCTTGTCTTTTGACACTTTTGACTAGAATGTCATTGACATATGCGAGTATAGTTTTGAACAATTCATATTTGAACACTGTGCTTGACATGCGGCAGAAGGTAGTACCTACATTCCCAAGGCCCTTGGGCATTCTAACGAAGCAAAATGTTCCAACTGGAGTAATGAAGCTGGTTTTTCTTCATCCTCTTTTTTCATCCAGATTTCATGATATCTCGAGAAGCGGTCTAAGAGGGACATCATTTCACTTACTACAGCTTGATCAATAATTTTGTCAATCCTTGGGAGTGGGAAATCATCTTTTGGGCGAGCTTTGTTGAGGTCGGTGAAATCAATGCACATTCTCCATTTGCCATTTTTCTTCTGTACTGGCACGGTGTTTGCTAGCCAGGTTGGGTATTTTACTTCACGTATGACATTAGCATCAAGCAGCCTTTGCACTTCGGCTTTTACAGCATTCACTTTTTCCTGAGACATCTTCCTTAGCTTCTGCTTCTTCGGCTTCATGTCCGGGCTTATTGCAAGTTTGTGTTCAATTAAGCTTCTGTCGACGCCTGGCAAATCTTTACTTGACCATGCGAACACATCTTTGTTGTTTCTCAAGAATTCTATGAGTCTATCTTCTTCGTCTGGCTCAAGATCCGAGCCGATAATCACTTTTCTGTCAAAGACATCAGGCTGTAATTGCACCTGCTTCATCTCTGTTGCTTCTTGCATTCTTTTGCTATCTTTTTCGATATTTGGCTTTTCTTCTGGGTAGAATGGTTCCTTCTCTTCGAGCAGATGCACATTTTGCTGGCCTGGTGTTTTGGCTTTCTAAATGTTTCTAGCTTCTCTCTGATCACCAAACACAGTGATGACTCCTTTTAGGGCTGGCATTTTCATACATAAGAATGATTGCCTTATGATGATGTCGAAGGCGTTTGTAACTCCTCTTCCAAAAATGACATTGTAATCAAAGATCATGTCTACGACATCGAAGGTGATGAACTCGGTTCTTGCATTGGAGGTATCACCAAAGGATACTGGCAATGAAATTTTCCCTAGTGTTTGTGTGCGCTTTCCCCCGAAACCAACCAATGGAGTGTCTGATGGCTCCAGGTTGTCTGGGTTGATGTTGGTCATGTTTCTCAGTGTTTTTGCTAGGATGATGTTAGCGGAGATTCCTGTGTCCACTAGTACCTTTCCAATTGTCCAGCCAGCGATGTTGGCTTCTATTGACATTGTGTCATTGTGTGGGAAGTTATGAAGCTTCAAATCGTCTTCGGTGAATGTGATTTGCATATGAGACCACTCTGATTTCTTGTAGGGACCGTCAACTGAGATGTTGTTGACTTGGCGGAAGTAACTCTTTCTTTGTTTTTTGGTTTCAAAGGCGAGTGAAGATCCTCCAGTTATGGGTAGAATGTGTCCATAACTTGGGAGAGGGTTGGGTGGTTCTTGTGTTTGGGATTTTGGTGGTGGTGGTGGTAGCTCCTCAACCTTGATGTTTTGCGAAGCCATTTGCTGGGAGGTTTGAGGGTACAGGTGTGGGTATATGGTTTGTGGATAGTAGTGTTGAAAGGTTTGTGGCGAAGGCGAGTACTAGGTCGCCATCGTTGTTGTTGGGTGCACAACATTTGAGTTCAGGGATGGATATATTGGGCAGTATGGTTGTATAGCTTGGGATTGTATAGGCTGTGAATTCGTGGACGAAGCTAAAGGAGGTTTCGCTTGGTTTGCTTGTATTTTTCTGCCTTTAGCTTTTCGATGGTTTTCTTGATGTCTCGGCACTACTCTGTGCCATGAGTGTGGTTCTTGCCATGATATTGGCAGAACAATTCTGGTCCCGAAGGTGGACCCCTTCCTCTTCCTCGGCCTCTGCCGGTTCTTCCGCCCTTTTGGGTAGGCTCGTTTCTTTGGTTGTGGTGTTGGCTTTCTGGGTAAATGGATTTGTTCTCATGGAACGAAGGTGAGCTCTCAACATTCATGATGGCTTGATGGGAGTAGTTTTGGTAGTTGTTCTAGTTGTGGTGGTGGGGTCTGTTTTGGGGTTCATGTTGGTTTCTCATGATGGCTTCTCTGGCTAATCGCCTTCGGTTATCGTTATCAGATCGACAGTATTTTTTGAATTCTTCATACGGATATGCGAGAGTAGCTGGTGTCTCTCTCGCGATGTGTTTTGCAAATGGGCCTGGACGAAGGCCTTGAATAGCTGCAAACTTGGCAGCTTCATCAGGAATATGAGGTGCCTGAGCCCTTAGTCCTACAAATCTGCGAATGTAGTCTTCCAGTGGCTCCTTCGGCTACTGGTGTAGTGTGAATTAAGCATATGAGAGAGATTGGTCTCCCATGATGCTGAAATGTTTTATGAGCTCTCTCTTCAGGTCATACCAGCTATTGATTGGATAAGCCTGGTAGCTTCATGTACCAATTCATTGCTATGCCATCACAGATGATGATGAAAGACTTTGCCAGCACCACTTCGTCTCCTCCTACAGAAGCTATTGCTGCTTCGTAACTCATTATGAATTGTTTGGGATCAGTGAGGCCATTGTATCTTGGCAGGGGAATTGGCTTGTAGGATGGTGGCCAAATTGCTAGCTACAGGGCTTCAGATAGAGGACAAGTGGAAACTCGATTTCCTCCAACCTGAGTGAAGGCGACTGGTTCATTAAGCTCTACTTGCAGCTCAGCAATTTGCTTCTTGGCTTTTTCTATTTCTTCACAGAGCTTGGTAGCTCTTGAGTTTGATGAATTTAGTCTTCTTTGCTTCGCTTGCCTTAATTCTTCCAGCTGTTTCCTGATTTGCAACAACCGGTGCTGTTGTTCTTCTTCTTCTTCTTGCATTTGCTGTTGCAGCTCATGCTGGGCAGTTTTGAGCTCTCTCTGCTGCTGCTTGTTCTTCTTCTTCTTCTTGCATTTGCTGTTGCAGCTCATGCTGGGCAGTTTTGAGCTCTCTCTGCTGCTCCAGACGGCGAAGGCGGAGCCTGTCCTCCATTCTGCGCAGCTTGTCATTGGTGGTGAGTGTGTCTTCATCAGCTTCTGGTTCGTCAATGATGGCTTCAGTTATGGTTGGTAAGGTGCTTGGTGGAATTATGGCTTGGTGATCAGCTTCATCATCTGAGGTTGTGTTTTCAGTGGTATTTCGTGGGTTTCTAGGTACTCTTTTTGCTTGTAGCATGGTGGTGTTCGTGGGTTTTCTTCGTGCACAACACAAGCGGTGGGCACCAAATGTTGGGTTACTGCCGATACTATAAGCCCAAACAATAGCTAGGACAGAGAAACAGAGACAAGCAACAATATATTACTTATCAACACTATTCTCATGAATCCGCCCTTTACACGTTGGTGGGGGTTTCTCCTTTTATAGGGATGCCAAAGGGCATCTTTACATTCCTCTTATGCCCCTGAAAACCAGGCATCATCTCCTAGACTATACAACTTAGATGTTCTAAGGACATAATTGTACATTCGCAACCATCAGTGTGAATGCGTAGACTAGTTACACCATGATTGACTCGGTTTGGACTTGGTCTTCCTTGGCTTCGTTGTCGCATAGAGGGGCTCCATCGCCTTTGGCTCTCGTCCTGGCGTCTATGCAGTGTCGGCCTCCCTCCATTGGTTTCCAAAGCCATCAGCACCATGCTTGACCTGAGGCACAGCACATAACAAAGCAGACCAGGATCTTGCTCATCACATTCAGTACTTACTGTTACCTCTGTTTCATTTAAGCTGTAACTGAAGCTGGCCCGCAGCCGCATTTCTGTGTTCCCTATTGTTTACAGAGCGAAGCCATTCTCATGTCGATACAATAGGACGAAACCATTCTCGTGGCAATATAGTATGACGAAGTCAAAAATGGTCTGCCCTTTCATCAAACGAAGGTAATGTACCTGGAATAATGCTTTAAAATTATCAGAGGTGTTTCTCGGTAGGCCAATCCCCCAACAGTCCATATGTTGGTCCAGTATAGTTACCGGTGGGCCAGTGCATAGTATACAATACGCCAGTGTTTACTTAATTTGCTCATGCCTCTCATAGTTTCAATGCTCTAGAGTAGCACTGGCTTGAGTTGGGCTCCACAAATTATGTGGAAAATGGACATGAATCAGCAATTTCTCGCATTAAGATAAACAATAAAAGATTTCACTACACCTCTAAATAATACAGTCAACAAAGACCTTACTCTAAAAAAAGAACAGTTATATGAAATCTCTTATTGAGTGCAGGCCTCTTTTAGTCGACCATGTCTATGCTATTAGATTTTTAAAGACAGTTTCCATTAACAACAAACAAGCTTTTATGCTCATATATACTTTGGTAAGATATAATCAAAGGACCAGCTGGACTCCGAGGTGGACTCGAACTTGAATTGTTTTGGGTCTCCACATTGGGGACTCGAACCGAATCAACTTTAGGCCTTCTTCTTGGCTTGGACATATATTTTGGACTCCTCCAAAATAAACAATAATGTCAATATCCATGGTTGTCATGTCCTCATCACCAGATGCCACTGAACTGCCCACCATGTGTGACCCGCCTCGCCCTGGAGACCAGGTACATAGCATGATTGTTTTTGGGCATTTCTTTGTGAATTTTGCACACATAAGCAAACTTAAACGTGTTCGGGAGATTTCTCGTTAGGAAACTCGTACTGCCCGAACACCGACAAAGCGTCCTTGTTCGCGGAAGAAATTCAAAGTTACTTTCCCGATGACCGAGTAAGGGCTTTAACCGGTTTGATTAGCGTCCAAATGATCTCACGAAGTAGATGCTTATTTTGCTCTGTCTTGGTTTGTAGGCCCTCAAAACCTGCAGCCTCTTCTCCAACCAAGCACACCACTAAAGAGAAATCTCCCGATCAATCTTTAGTGGCTGCTTCAAAGCCAGAGGAGAGGACTACCAAGGTTGCGTTGCCAGACCTGACGCCTTTAGGCCCGATCATCACCTCGCTTTCTGCAGCCGAGGAGCAGTGGCGCTTGCTGAGCGCTCATGCTCGTGATGCAGAAGCATCTGCAACGAGGCTGGAGGCCCAGGTCGCTCTTCTGAAGATCGAGAATGAAGGTACTGAATTTTGTTTTTGACTTTCATTTTTGCACTACAAACCATTATTGAATTTGCGCCTTTAATCCTATGGACAATTCCAAGAGCACCGAGGTGCTACAAAAAAAAGGTCGGTTTGGAGGCCCGGCTTGCAGCTCGGGATGCAGAGGTGGTAGAACAAAAAGCCCGGCTCAAGGCTGCTGACGTGCGCAGTTCGGCTCCAGAGAGCAAGCTTATGGAAGGTACTGTTTTCGCAGCGACACATACCTTGGCGACCATAAAAAGTCATTTTCCAGAGGTATATGCTGCGGTGCGCTCACAAAGCTTCAGGTGCTCGGCTGAAGAGGCCAAGGTTCTGTTTGACAATTTCTATCCCCTGGTCGAACCCTTTGTTTAGAAACTTGGTCTTCATTTGTCTGACTCTGAAAACTCTTCCTGAACTTATGCTGGATTCCTGCAATAGGGTAGAAACTATGTGGTCAAACTTATGAACTTTATTCCCTTTTGATGAACATATGCTTGCATGTTTCGCGTAGGAAATAGAGCTATTTGGGCTTTTATGCATGTTTTCTCAATGACAGCGTTAACGTAGCTAATCCTACTATTTACAATAAGATATTTTGGGATTGTTTAGTTACTGAGACTCAAGCGGTCTACTGAACCATGTAATCCCTTGTAGTCATAGTGTCTAGTGTCTTAGCGTGGTTTTGCTGTATTGTTTAGAAAACTTAATTCTTATGAGGTAATAGTACCATAGTAGCCTTCAGGCTCTTTTTTAGTATGTGAACATGCTAGAAAAGAGTCAAGAACTACTTTTCTAAAATAAATACGCGAATACAAGGGGAGCCCCCAAGCCAAGCGCTTGGGGTCTTTAGAGTAGGTCTGAGAATTTTTCAGCATGGTAGTCCCCGACTATTTGTTAGTATATGCAGTATGGTAACAAAGAGTAGAAACTAAATAGAAAAGGATAACCTAGCCCCCGACCATAATCGCGAGTGTGAGTAAGTATATAGAACTTATCTTTTTTTGTTGTTGTTGGAGCTAATGCCGATGGTGATGATTCCTGCAAGATTGTTGGAGTGGCTTGAACTCTTTTGATTACCGTAGTTTAAGCGTAGAATCTTCTTATTTGATCCATATTCCAAGTGCTCAGTAGTACGTCTCCATCAATTTCTGCGATTCTGTAGGCTCCCGGTCGCGCGATGTCCACAACTATGTACGACCCTTGCCATGGAGATGACAATTTTGTTTTGTCCTTAGTGCGATGATCTAATTTGAGCACCATGTCTCCAATGCACAGGCTTCGTTTGCGAACATTAGCATCGTAGTATTGCCGTAGCTTCTGTTGGTATTGCGCTACTCTGAAAGCAGCAGCATCGTGAGCTTCCTCAAGGAGGAGCAACTCGTCGGTTCGTCGATTAGGCTCTTCAGTTCCCGAAAACATTGCCACGCGTGGAGCTTGTAATCAGATATCGATAGGTAGAATAGCTTTAGTACCATACACCAAGAAGAAAGGTGTTTCTCCTGTTGCTCGATTCATTGTGGTCCTCATTGACCATAAGACTGTTGGAACTTCATGAATCCACTGCTTGTCATAAGCTTGCAATCTGTTGAAAATCCTCTTCTTGATGCCTTGGAGTACGATGCCATTAGCACGCTCTACTTGCCCATTTGTCTTTGGGTGATTTACCGATCACCGATCATGTTTGATCCCATGATCGTAGCAAAAATTGGAAAACTTTTTACTGGTAAATTGTGTTCCATTGTCAAAGATTATCCTATTCGGGACATCGAATCGAACGACAATACTCCGTAGGAACTTGACATCTACCTCTTTTGTTATTTTCGGAACTAGTCTAGCTTCGACCCATTTTGTGAATGTGTCGATGCCGACAAACAGAAACTTATAACCCCTGATGGCCCTTGGAAAAGGACCAAGGATGTCTATTCCCCATGTGGCAAAGGGCCATGACAAGGGAATTGTGTTTAAAGCTTGCACAGGTTTAGTTGTTTTTTGTGCAAAGAATTGGCATACTTCACACTTTTTTACTAACTCGCTTGCGTCTTGAAGAGCTGTAGGCCAGTAGAAGCTCTATCGGAATGCTTTCCCTACTAGATATCGGGGAGAAGCGTGAGATCCACAGATTCCTCTGTGAATATCGTGGAGCAAACTAATGCCCTCGGCCCGTGTGATGCATTTGAGGAGCATTCCATTGCGTGCTACTTTATGTAGTCATCCTCAACCAACTGATAATTTTTGGCTTTACGATGGATTTTTCTCCAATGTTGTGTCATCGTCGGGTATAAGCTGGTTTGTGAGGTATGCCCGGATTGGTTCCATCCAGTTCTCCTCGTTTCCAACTAGCGGCAGCCCGAGCCGTAACGACCAACATAGACTCCTTGATGGATTCGTTGGTTATTGAGACTATGTCTTTATTAGACGCAGTTTTTTGTTTTGGTAAAGATACCAACACAGATGGTTTAGTGAGAACATCAAGTAACACGTTACCTGGAAGTTGTGTGCGTTCGACAGCTGCTTTTGCAAGTTTATTTGCGTTACCGTTGTACTCCCATTTGATATGTCGCACTTCAAGTCCATCAAATTTGCTTTTCATCCTCCTATATGCTTCCAAATATTTGGCCATGACATCACTTCGTGCATGTACTCTTTCATGACTTGTTTAGCAGCTAACTCAGAATTCCCTTTCACGAGCAGCCTTTTGGTGCCCAGAGAGGCAGCTATGCGAAGTCCCATCAGAAGCCCTTCATACTCGGCAACATTGTTAGTAGGAGTAGGATCAACAAAATTAATCTATAAAGCGTACCTGATGATGTCATCATGTGGAGAAATAAGGACCACCGCAGCCCCCGTGCCTGCTTTGCAAAACGCTCTGTCATAGAACATAGTCCCGTGTTCGAGATTTTGGGCACTTTCTTCGGGTTCGAGATTTGTCCACTCTGCAATAAAGTCTGCCAGAGCTTGCGACTTGATAGCAGTTCTGGCTATGAATTCTACGCCATAGGCCACCAGCTCCACAGTCCATTGTGCAATTCTACCCACGATATCTCGATTATGCAAAACGGTGCCTAGAGGGTAGGTCGACACAACTTTGATCTTGTGGTTCAGAAAATAATGCTTGAGTTTCCTGGAAGTCATCAGTACTGCATATAATAATTTCTGAATCTGAGGGTACCTTGTCTTTGCGTCATGCAGCACCTCGCTTACGAAGTAAACAGGGTGTTGTGTTGTCAACTTTTCTGTAGATCGTTCGACCACTAGAACAGTACTGACAATAGTTGGTGTAGCTGCTACGTATAATAACATCTCTTCTTTGGGTTGTGGCGAGACCAGTACGGGCATTTTCCGTAGGTATTGTTTGAACGCCTGGAACGCCTCTTCTGCTTCTGCCGACCACTCAAAACGATCAGTGTCGGTTTTTTATACCGGCTAGCCTACTATAGGGGGCCCCTGAGTAGTCGAGTTGTTCGCAAGGGCCTCGCTCGAACCAGAAGCACGATGGTGAACACGAGACAATTAGACAGGTTCAGGCCGCCTCGAGAGAGAGAGCGTAATACCCTATGTCCTGTATGGTGGATCACTTCATATTGATGGTTATGATTTTACAAGGGATCCCTGCCTCACCTTTTATACTCAGGAGACAGAGTCTAAAAGGCAAGAAATACAGACTCCTAGTTGAATACAAAACGTAGAGTCCTAACATGATTAGGCCGGGTTGTTTCCTAGTAGCCAACTAGTTCCCTTAACCTGTACGCCTCTTCCTTGTATCTGTCAAAGTTGGTGGCCCAATCTCCTCGCGGGCCTGCAGCCCATAAGGACTCCCGTGGATCTTGGTCCGTCAAGCCCCCGAGCGTCTTCATGTCTTCACGCCTGCTGAGTTGTTTTTCAATGGTTTGAGCATCAGGCGAGTTGTTTCCTCGTCGTCTTGCTCCTTTATTAAAAACCTCCAGAAGTGAACATGATGTGCTCCCTGCCGACTTCTTTTGCAATCAGCCCCCGGCCTTGATTTTTAAATCAAAGATGATGCAAAAACTTCACCATTTAATATAATGTGTCCAGCTTTTGAAAAAAGATGGACCCATTATGGGTCGGCCCCCGAGCCTACAAAATGTTTTTAAGGATTAAAAACAATTCCAGGGTCTATAATACAAAATCTTTCCAAAAGAAATATACTATTTCCCCCCAGCCCCCAAGCTTAAAGGAGATGACAATAAGCTTAAAGACTTTTCAAGAAATAAGTACATTCTTTGATTTGAAAAAACTTATCCCATTAAGCATCAGCCCCCGAGTATGAAAATGCCTCGGTAAATGACTTAGCCTTTTAGGAAACCGCCGCACAAATATGCATCTGGTAAAAACCATGAATACATAACTGTTGGCATATTTGGTGAAAACGGCTTCCATGAAATACGCTTAGGGTTACCGCTTCGTTAATAAAAACAGAGGGAGAACCGCTTTGTATTCACATCTACTCTAGCCGCCATTCCCAAATCTCAAATCCTCCATACTCGCGCGCGCCCTTGAATCCACTCCAGCCCCACTCAAGATCTCCTTTCTAGAAGACCCCGACCGGCAAAATGGCAAGAAACCGGTGCCAAGCAAACCTGCAGTGAGCAAGCCTGCGGCAAGTAAGAAAGCCCCCAAGGTTCCGATCACAGGCATGCCTGTCTTCCAGACAGCCCCCGCACCTGCTCTAGTCTGGAAGCCATCCAAGGCCACAGACCAGATGGTGCAAGATCTCGTCGATCAAGGTTACTTTCTTGACAAGTCCATCTCCTGTTGGCGCACGGATGTCGGTAAGCCGTGGCCCTTTGATGAAGTTCATGAGATCGTGGTGTTCGCATCTTTCTATGAGCGGGGATTTGCCACTCCTGCTCATAATTTTCTCCACGGCTTGCTTGCTTTCTACAAGCTAGAGCTAGTGCACCTTAATCTGAACTCCATTCTTCAAATCTCTCTCTTCATCCATCTCTGTGAGGTCTTCTTAGGAATCGAACCCCACTTCAATCTTTTCTGCCTTCTTTTCTGAGTCAAATCGAGCAAAGACAAAGTGATTGGAGGGGCTGGAATCCAACTCCGTCAAGGGATGAAGAGCATATATTTTGATTTCAAGTTGAATGATTCCATCAAGGACTGGATGGACAAATGGTTCTATGTAGAGAATCAGCCCCCAAGGCTGAACAAACACTCGGGTCATCTACCACAACCTCATGCTAATTGGAATGAAGCACTCGGCGAGGATGAGGTCAGCGGGCTCGTTGGGTTGCTGAAGATGATTGACGACCTAAAGAAGAGAGGCTTGACTGGAATTGGGATAGCAAGATCTTTCCTTCGTCGTCGCGTGCAACCCTGCCAGAAGCGGGCGCATGCTGGCTACGATTATACCGGACCCAACGACCTAACCAGGGTCTCCTCCGTCGAGTTATCGTCTGATGATGTCGCGGTCCGTGTCCAGGCTCTGTTCATGGACGCACATGAGGTGCCATGCCGGGTACCTGAGTACTCGGCTAGTCGTCCATCGGTGGTAAGCTTGAAGCCAATCCGAATACTTTTATTTGTTATCCGGCTTATTTTTCAAACATGTTACTAACAATTCTTCTTGTACCCATTTGTAGGAGTTGCGCACAATATTCGCCTCTGCTCCCCCTGCCACGGAGGAGACTCAAACTGGACTGCCCGAGCCACCCCTCTCCTCACCGTCCAAGCAAGCTGCTGGTGGCTCCGAAAAAGGGAAGAAACTGGCAGAGCCAGCTGCTAAAGAGGAGGTGTTGGTTGAAGACACCTATCAGATGAAGAAATGACACCGCAGCACCGTCCCAGGAATCTTGGCCTGGGAGGATCAAGCCTGAAGAGGCCCTTCACTGATGACGCGCCAAACCCCCAAGTCCCCAAGAAGAGACGAGCAATACGGAAGAAAGGCAAATCTTCTGTTGAGAAGCCTGTTGATACCAGCCTGCCCGAGGTGGAAGAGGTCGGCACCGAAGCTGAGAGGGACGCAGAAATACCAACGGGTATCCCTTTGCACACGTCCCCGCATAAGGTATGCCTATCTTGTATGTTAATAGTACTCGGAATCCTGCTTTTTGAATTGATCTGAGTTCTTTTTTGTGCAGCAAACACAAGAGAAGGTGTCCTCGCCGAAGGAGAGAACTCCTGAGCTTCAAGATATCCCATCTGGAGGGATCGCCTTCGATCTGGATGAACCGGAGTTTGACATGGATTTCGCTAGGTAAGTTGACTGTCTTGTTGGTCACAACACTCTGTCATCCATTATATCCAGTATCCTGATCTTCTGTTCTTATGTCTTGTACAGCCAGCCGCCTACTCCCCCGCCTGCCCAATCAGCTGAAATCCCAGAGGTCAATCCATCAAAGGATACATAGACCAAAGCGGTGGAGGTGGAGCAGGAGCCGAGCCCCCGGGTAGCACCATGTTGACGGTCCTTATAACGAAAATCTGACCGTCAATAGGCTCACAAAATTAATAAAGATAAGGCATAACTTAGGCATTTGTATTCAAACAATGTTGTAGCATGCATATCCAGAATATATTTGAGTACAGGGACTGCGGTGCAAAAGATGGATGAAATTGGGCACAAGCCCAGGTCGGCCGACCTGGCTAGGTCGGGCGACCTGGCCTGGACTCCAATCGAGCCCATCCTCCACACAGGTCAAGAAGCACACTAGGAGATGATCATGGACGCTGAATCATGGTCGGTTCAAGTCAAGGGTGAGGGATGAGCCATGTGTCACTCCCATGGATTGTAGGGCCCACACCTCAACTCAAATCCACGCAAACCAAGCGTACCCACCTGGAACCGTCATAAGGACCCACATGACAGTCTACCAGAGAAGAGTCGGACCGAAAGGCGGTGGTACCAGGTCGGCCGACCTGGCCCTGCGGCCATTTCGCTTCCCCATTGACCAGTACCTGTAAACCGCCATGGAGATGACATCTAAGCCGAGCAATGCTGAAGACGATGGATCCAAGGGTCGGCCGACCTGGTCACTTTGGTCGACCTAGGCCCACCTCCAAACGGCCTCAACTGCCTCTGGCTTGCTCCAACCGCCTATGTGATGCTATAAGTACCTGCAAAGGGCACCACACTCAACACACACCAGAAGAAGAGTTCTCCTTTGCTACAAGCTTAGTCTTAGTCTTAGTAGTGATAGTGCTAGTATTAGATCTTCTGAAGGGCTTCCGGAGGAGTCTTGGTAAGTTCTAGAGTTCAGTTCTTGTATCTCTTTACTTACTTGTAATACTCTGAGCTTAATAAAAATACCTTCATACTTATGTTGTATGCCTCAATTATACTTTATCTACTTAGTATATACTACTTATGTCTTGCACCTTGTCCAAGTGAATATCCTATGACATTGGCTCAATGTGCCTGATGGTTGCTCTATTTATTAACGTGATAGATAGAGTTGTATTTCATATTGCAAGCATGGTGTTCGGAATACGGAATACTGTTGAGGGTATCGCTGCCCCACGGATTAGTAGAGGTAGGCGGCAGGTGGTGACAGTCCTGTCCGTCCTTTGTAATCCTCCACGTTCGGGAGTGGATATTGGGCCTTTATGATAAGACGTCCAACTGTCGTCCCTTGATGAGGGAACCACTGGATACCTCGATATGTCCTCTTGCATATATACATTGTATGAGCTTGTATAGGGTATTGTAGTATATCCAAGTCCCATATGTATGATGTTAATGAACCCCTTTGTAATCTTTACTAATGTTCTATGACTAATTAAGACTACCATAATGATGAGCAATGAACTTCTATGTGTCACATTACCCATTCACTTTCATATCCTTTACCCCTATCTAGATTAAGGTATATTAATAGTGTTGTAAGTAAATACATTGGATGACACCACTCTTTAACTAAACGCTTTACTTGCGGATAAACAAATAATGATACTCTAGAATACTCCCGAGTGAAATGCTACAACGTACTTCTATGCGCTTGTAGAATATCTGTAACGTTTGGATTTACGATAAGGTATCTCTAGTGACATCATTAGTCTAGTGGTGACACTAAGAAATACAAACAAGCATTTCTGGCACCGTTGCTGAGGAAAGCAATGATTAAAGAGTCTTGATCATCCATGTATTTAGTGCAGCATGATTAATTGCCAGTAATCTAGCAGGTTTACCCTTTTTTGCTCTGTTTCTCTGTGACTTGAAACAGGGTAGTGTATGACTGGTTTTCAACTACCATCCAACTACGTCGAGAACCCGAATACCATAGGAAGGAGGGTACGTTCTCGTGTCGTAATCCCTCAGGTGTTCTTGTCAGAGAACCAGCCAGTCATCGGAGAATCATCCAACCAAGGAGAACAACCCGTTCCCTTAGCACCCCAACCGGAAGAAGCCATGGCCGACTGGACAATCCGCGACTACTTCGCCCCGGCCGCTGCCCTGATCCCTATGGGTCCGGAAGTGGCCATGGGAGACAATGCTTTTGAGCTCAAGGCCCCATTGATCAACATGGTGCAGGCTAGTACCTTCTGTGGGAAAGCCAATGAGGACACCAGTGCTCACTTGCAGCATTTCCTGGAGGTGTGTGGCACCATCACCATCCGGGGAGTTCAACAAGAGGCCATCAGGCTCCGCTTGTTCCCATTCTCACTGTTGGGGAGAGCCAAACAATGGTTCTATTCCAACCGTGATGCGGTGAACATGTGGACCAAGTGCTCCAATGCATTCTTGGCCAAATTCTTCCCCACTGGGAAAACTAATGCCCTGCGAGGAAGAATTTCCAGTTTCCAGCAAGAGTCTGGGGAAACTGTTCTGGAGGCGTGGGATCGCTTCCAGGACTACATTCTGGCATGCTCACACCATGGTATGCAAGAGTGGCTCCTGCTCCAGAACTTCTATCAGGGGCTGTCTCAGACAGCCCGTGAACACATGGATGCTGCTGCTGGAGAGGCATTCCTCTCCTTGACCGTGGCCGCCGCTAAGCTGCTCATCGAAAAGATGGTGTCAAACCAAGCCTAGAATGACGACCGTCTTCAGGGGCGTAAACGCGGTATGCACACCGTAAAGGAGGTGGACATGCTGGCCGCCAAGATGGACCTCATCATGAAGCGCCTTGATGACTGTACCAAGGATGGGGCACCGACAATGAAGGACCACTGGATTCACACATGACGTGTGAAGTCTGTGGAGAAACCGGCCACTCGGGGAACAACTGCCCCGAGACACAAGAGGAGGTACAGTTCGTAAACGGCAACAATGGGTACCGACCTCAAGGGAATTGGAATCAGCAACGCCCGTTCTACCAGGGAGGTAACAATAATAACTCTTTCTCTAACCATCCCTCTCTGAAAGATCTTGTCCTTAGTCAAGCTAAGATTAATGAATCTATTTCAAAAAGGCTTGCTGCTAATGATAAGGCTCTGGAGGGCATAAACTCTAAAATAGAAAGTTTGTCCTCCACCTTCCAGAGCCAGCTGAGCTTTAACAAAATGCTAAAAACCCAGTTAGCTCAGCTAGCCACCGCTGTTCCTTCTGGAGATAAGGGACGAATTCTCGGACAACCGGATTCTTCCTTTGAAAATGTAAGGCTGTGTCCATGAGAAGCGGTAAGGCTACTCGGGATCCAGTCCCACCTAACCATGCAGGGAAGACAGCAGCACCAAGGAAGGAGATCCCAGAAGAAAGAGAAGAGCCTGAAGCTAAGCTGGCACCAGCAGGACAAACTGCGCCACATGAGTTCTACGATAGCAACGTCTTGCTGTTCCCTCAACGCCAAAAGAAACCATCGGCGGACGAGCAATTCGCCAGGTTCATAGAGGTCATTCAAAAGCTGAACATACATGTGCCTTTGCTGGATGCTATGCAGGTACCAACCTACATCAAGTACTTGAAGGACATAATCAACAACAAGCGTCCACTCCCAAGTACCGAGGTCATAAAACTGAATTTGGAGTGCAGTGCAGCCATCTTAAACAAGGTCCCAGAGAAGAAGAAGGACCCAGGGTGTCCCACCATCACGTGCACAATCAGGACACAGCATTTCGAGCACGCACTCTGTGATTTGAGGGCGAGCGTCAGCGTCATGCCAAAGGTAGTTTTTGACCGCCTAAATTATACTACCTTGTCCCCTACTCCCATGAGACTGCAGCTGGCCGACTCCACGGTCCGCTACCCGGAGGGGATAGCCGAGGACATCCCGGTACGCATCCGGGATTGCTTCGTCCCTGTCGACTTCGTGATATAGACATGGACGTGAGCAACGACTCGTCGCTCATCCTTGGGCGACCCTTCTTGAGCACAGCAGACCCTCTCATTAATGTGGGTATTGGAGAGATCCAGCTCCACATTAATGGCAAGAAGGAGAAGTTTGAGTTTAGGCCAAAGGCGGAGCAATGCTTCATGATCAAGATCAAATACGGGAGAAACAGTCAGAATGTCAAGTAGGTTCTTTGTTAAGTCACTCGGTGATTAGGAACGGTTATGCTTTGCTGTGGCTTGAAACCTTAGTGGGTTGTTGCATGTTAATAATTCTTTGTAAAGGTCATGTAATCATTCTCTGGCCCCTCACCTAAAGAAGTGTTGAAGAGCCTAGCTACCTCAGGCTATATGAGAAACATTATTTGTGGGAAAAGTGTACAACCTCTGCGAGTGTAAAACTGTTATAACAGCCATGCTCACGGTTAAGAGCGGCTTGGACCCTCTCATGATAATCAAACTTGAAGTTGAATTAAATTGTGGTTATTTTATGAGCTTTTATTTCAGTTCTATAATTGGGTTGTTATATACTTATACTTAGTAATTATGCTACTAATTAAAATTTGACCAACAAAAAGTGCTTAAGCTATTTAATTTGCCAGCCTATTCTTGTTTAAGCCTTGCATTTCATTTGCTTTTGCTCAACACTTTTTGAGTACCAACCATAAGTGTACTCACCCTTGATTTATTTGTGGCAGAAGAAGGCATTTGTGAAGACTACATTGTGTTGAGTTCTAGACCTATCAACCCCCAGTCGATTGCCTGTGATGTTTTGGAGCCTTGGGTTCCAGGATCAGCTGTGTGTCTCTGATAGAATGTAAGATCTTATATAATTCTTTTGCGTGATATTGTTACTGGTATTCACTTATGATGTCACTATATGTATGAAACTAGCTCCTGGCATACATATAGGTAGCACTTGGTTTTGTTTCAAAACCGGGTGTGACAGCAAAGAATTCCCAAAAATTTCCATCTCATCAGCGAATGAAGGGTCGGAGCCATCATGGCCAGAATACGAAGGCACACCAACTCGAGCAACTTGAATAGGTGCGCTAGGGGCTGAAGAAGGAGCTCGAGGAGGCTGGCCAGAAATAGCAGGAGTAGCAGATGCCAAAGGAACAGCCGCAATAGCTTGTTATTGGCGAAGACGTTTTTGCGCATGCTCAAGAGAACTAGTGCTGGACCACTTTGCGGGAGTAGTCGAAGGAGCCACCTTCGTGCTAGAGGATTTAGTCTTGCCTCTGCCATGTCCATCTCCATGAGATGCACCTCTGCCTTTGCCACGAGTTGATTTCGAAGGCACATTCATGCTCGGATGGCCAGAGGCCTGCAACTTCTTCTTTGGAGGAGGCAGAGCCTCACGATCAGAATACTCAATCTTCAACTCATCAAATACTCTATTCAGCCTTTTTCCCTTAACAAACTCAATACAGCTCCTATGCTCTTACTATTATAAGTACCTAAAATCTCTTCAGCACCACGTTCTGTTGACGGTCCTTAGACACGCCAATTGTGAACCACAAGCGCAAAGATCATCATAGCTCTTCCCTTAGAGTATTCCCCCAAGGTTTATCAATCTGTGGATCGACAGTGAACTACCTAGAGTTTTCTATCTAGCTGAATGGATCTAATCCTAACAATAAGCATAGATTGCATATAAGGGTGAACATGAGTTTGATATGAATATTATGAATGAAACTCATCCACCCGACATGAGGTAACACAACCAAAGGTAGCACAAGCCTACCATCTTCTGGTTGCAACTCCGGCCAAAATGGTAACCAATCTAATCTCGCACCATAATAAAGAGTCGTCTCTAAGAACTTTCCCATGGGCACCCTTGCGAGGTGCGCATCAACACCTAAGGTTTCCCAAAGATTTACCTCAAATGCCCACCAAGTGCTCCTTACTCGAAGCTCCTCCTCTTGGTGGTCGTGCAACAACACATATAAATGCCCCCAAATTGGGCCGTTTTCCTGCAAAAACACAACATGCTCCAAAACACAACACATATGCGAAAACGGGGTTATTTAAAGTGCCAAGTGGCGGGTTAGTATATGAATGGGTCCAAAAACAACAATAGCGCTAAAAGTGTACCACTAACGGCTGCCAACACGTTCAACCATAGAGACGAATTCCCATATGGTCTTGCCTTCGGGAACTTTAACTCTAAGACGAGGAAATGAAACACAAGCATAGCCATCATATGCCTTGTAATCAACCTTGTAGGCTCCCAATCAGCAGATAAAACATTAACACCAGCGGCAATGCCTTCCTCAATTAAATCACGGCTGCTGCTTACCATAGAAGCGCTGGGGAAAGCCTGCCAACACTTCTTAAGCCCTCATTCCGTGTGTTCAAGATGGGGCAAGAGGTGAAAATAAGGTGCTCAATCTTGCTGTGCAAAGGATATGTAATTTGCTTCGTCCCATCGGCCAAAGTTGTCTCAAGAGGAGAGACCTTCACATAGAGCTAGTAACTCTGCCAATCCATGGCCCACCAGTTTTTCTGAGCGAAGGAGTTCTCAACCTTCGCAAAGGACATGCCACGACAACAACCAGTGAAGGTAACACAACCGAAATCAGGCTCATATAATTCACCATCCATGGCAACTGACTTGCTCTGATTATGGCCTTCGTACAAATGAAGAAAACCATCCACATTAATATTAGCATCAATAGTTTTCATTTCCCAGAAGAACCGAAGCAGATGAGTGATAGCATTGGAGGTCAGGTGATGTAGTCTCAAGCCATAAGGCGCTAGCATTTCACTAATGATATTATCAATCGGCATCCTGAGCCCAGCTATAAAAAAGTCATCAAAAATGATAGCTTCATCTTCGTGTGGAGAAGGGATAACCATATCATCAGGTGCACGACCATGCCTGGCCGAAAAATATCCTTTGCTCTTGTAAAAGGAAATAATCTCCTTGGCCACCTTCGATTTGCCAAAAACAAGAGTCTTTGGCTTCTTCGAGGAGTCGACAAGGTCCTTAGGATCGGCGTCAACATTTTCCAGGTTCTCATCGTCCTCTCCTTCAGCAGAACCCTTAGCCCCCTCATCTTCATCATCATTTCCCTCCTCAGGAATATCTTCCACCTGAGTGGCTTCGTCTTCGATCTGCTTAGCGAGCTGATCAGCTTCCTCCTGGGATATTCCAACATGTGAAGGAGAAATGCCTTCGCTAGACATCTCAATAAGATGATCAGTTGGCTTTATATGGACCACTAGCCAAAACAAAAGATAGGAAAACGTTAAACAAAAGAATTGACAATCGAAGACGATTGATTCATCACAGTCCCAATATGACACAAGATCTCGATTGTAAAGAAATATTAGTACCTCTAAACCTTGCAAGTATGAAAGCAAGGGACAAAGATCTCTTCATGAAGTAAAGCAAAAAACACAGATGAAGGCAGCAGCGTCAACATCAAGCAACCCAGGTAGTAAGAACAAGTGAAGGTAAATCGCTTTACCCCCCTCTTCAGTCTTTTATATAGGGGGGGTGTAAAAAATATGACCGTTAATGGTCTCGGGAAACAAACCATCATAGTCAGTTAAAAATAAAATATAAAATAATAAACAAATAAAGGTGAAACAAAGCCAAAAGTAATCAAGTGACCAAATACACGAAGCTAAACCGGAGCAGCACATCACAAAGAAATACGACTCGGTTTTTTCTCCAACTAGAGGAGGCATTTCTAGGGCAGATGAAATCAATCCTGATGATTCGAGTATCCCGACCTGTTGGAGAAAGCCCTTGTCCGCGAGGGGCTACTGTTGGGGGATTGGCTTGCCAAGAACTCCTCCATAGAATTGGGATTTATCTTCATGAATTTGCCATCGTTCATGAAAAAGGCGTGCAGATTGCCTTCATTTAGGGATTTAAGATGGCCCACAGGTTGACGCCTTCGGTGAACAGTACCACGGGCGCAAAGGGAGCGAAGGCGATTTCAAGATCAGACTCAATCGAGTATTTGGTGTTTTTCCTTGGTCTGACTCATGAGAGGTCTGCATGGATACAACACCGGCTTCATACTCGGCGATGGAGGACAGCCCTCGCCCAAGTAACAAACCACGAAACGAAGGCGATGGAGACCCCTGATGCTCGAGCGAAGCCACGAGAGAGGAGGTCAAACATGGTGCCATTAGTCTAACTGTTCACACCTATTAATGTAATATTACCGCTATATCCTTGGATTATCAAGGTTGTATAGTCATATGGATGATGACTGGTTTCCAGGGGCATAAGTGGGATGTAAAATGTCTCTTGACCTCCCTATAAAGGGGGAGCCCTCACCAACATGTAAGGGGCTTATTCCTGGGAACACTATTGATGAGTAATACTATGATGCTCCTCACTTGTTCACTGTCTTAGCTACTATCTGTGCTTGTGTCTTTGGTCATAACACAACACACTTGTCATCCCACACAAACTTTACTCCTTTCTTGAGTAACTCGGTTATTGTCTTGGAAAAGCCAGGGATGAAATGCCGGTAGTACCCTGGAAATCCTAAGAAACTTCGGATCTGATATAGTGACTTTGGAGCTTTCCAATCCTATACCTCTTGGACTTTTTTGGGGTCCACGGAAATTCCTTCCTCTGAAATGGTATGTCCCAAAAACTTGACACTGTCTAACCAAAACTCACACTTGCTATACTTAGCATAGATTTGGTGATCTTGAAGACGCTGAAGTACGATGTGCAGATGTTGAGCATGCTCTTCCTCATTCTTGGAATAGATAAGGATGTCATCAATGAAAACCACTACGAATTTATCCAGCTCCGGCATGAATACCGAATTCATCAGGTATATGAAGTAGGCGGGAACATTTGTGAGTCCAAAGGACATCACTAGGTATTCATAAAGTCCATAACGGGTAGAGAAAACCGTTTTTGGAATATCACTGGCTCTGATCTTGATTTGATGATATCCTGAATGGAGGTCAATCTTGGAGAATACTCGGGCTCCAGCCAATTTGTCAAAGAGTGCATCAATGCAAGGAAGCAGATACTTATTCTTGACTATCACCGCATTGAGTGGTCAGTAGTCTACACATAACTATAAGCCGTGATCCTTTTTCATATCGAATAGTGCGAGACAACCCCATGGAGAAGCACTGAGGCGAATAAATCCTTTATCCAATAATTTTGAAGTTGTACCTTGAGTTCTGCCAATTCCTTGGGAGCCATCCGATAGAGTCATTTGGAAATAGGAGCGGTTCCTGGCTATAGTTCAATTATGAACTCGACTTCTCTATCAGGTGGCATTCCTAGGAGGTCATCTTGGAAAACATCCGGGTATTCACATACCACGGGAATCTCGCCCAAGGTGGTTCCAACTACGGTGTACACACAAGAGTTGATGACTTCTTGAGGAGGTAAGTAGAGAATGGAAGTGTCGTGACTAAGGGGGTTTATTTCCACACTCTAGATCATGGTATCTAGGACTACCCCATGAGTTTGCATCCAGTTCATACCCAGTATGATGTCCATACCCTAATTTCTCAATAAAATGAGATCAGTCACGAAGACTCGGCTTCCCAATTTAAGAGGTACTTTCCTCACTATCTGGTTTGATCCTGGTTTACAACTTGGCGTGGTTACCACAAAATTTTGTTTAGTGGGGGTGAAGGTAAATCCTTGCTTAGCAGCATATTGTTCACTGATAAAACTATGTGATGCTCCAGAATCAAACAAAATAACTGCTGGGAGTCGTTGGATAGTGAACATAACCATCATGACGGGGTTCCATCTGGAAGATCCACGAGGGTGGTAAAGTTGACTCTCCCATGCTTGACTTGCACAAAGGGCTTCTTCCTGGTCTTGTTGTTGCCTTGAGCCCTCTGATTATACCCTCCTTGCTCAGGAGGTGCCTTGCACTCACGAGCGAAATGTCTCCGCTTGCCACAGTTGTAGCAAGGGTCATTGTTAGGGTGGTCTTTCTTCTTGGCGTCCGTATCTACATGATAGCCGGCGTACTAGCTCAGGTTGTTGAAAGCTTGGGCGTACTGCAGCACCGAGCGGGTTCCCTGAGTTAAAGCCAAGAACTCATTCAACTTCCTCTCTAGTAGTCATTGTGGGATGTGATGGGCTCTGAAAGCCGTCTTGAATTCTTCCCAAGTAACCACATGATCGCGGGTACGATAGCATCAAAAGTTTCCCACCATAACCAAGCGGTACCCCGTAACTACTTCGTGGCATAGCGAGCCTTGCTATCATCCGACACTACAAGGTTTCGGCACTAATGCCATGGACGTTTTGATGCAACACTCTATTTTCGTTGCAATACATAGGGTTATTGCGACAATTGCTGATTTTGGTTGCGATAGAAGGGCTTATTGTGACCAAATGTGTGGTGTTGCGATTAAATTGTCTTTCATTGCGATAAGTAGGATATATCACAACGAATAATGTTTTATTGCAATTTCGCTGTTGTTGTTGCAACGATATTTTGTAATGGTTGCAATAGGTGGCTATTGGTATTTCTTAGCATCACCACTTAGAGTAGTGATGGCACTAGAGATACTTCATCATAAATCTAGACATTACAGATATTCTGCAAGCGCACAGAAGTACATTGTAGCATTTCACCCGGGAGTATTCTAGAGTATCGTTATTTATTTATTCGCAGGGAAAGCGTTTAGTTAAAGAGAGGTGTCATCCAATGTACTTACATACAACAACATTAATATACCATAATCTAAACAGGGGTAAAGAATATGGAAGTGAATGGATAATGTGACATACAGAAGTTCAATGCTCATCGTTAAGGTAGCCTTAGTTAGTCATAGTACATTAGTAAAGATTACAAAGGTTCCATTAGCATCATACATATGGGACTTGGATATACTACAATACCCTATACAAGCTCATTCAATGATTATATGCAAGAGGACATATCGAGGTATCTAGTGGTTCCCTCATCAAGGGATGACAGTAGGACATCTTATCATAAAGGCCTAATACCCACTCCCGAACGTGGAAGATTACAAAGGACGGACAGGGCTATCACCACCTGTCGCCTACCTCAACTAATCCGTGGGGCAGCGGTACCCTCAATAGTATTCCGTATTCCAAACACCAAGCTTGCAATATGAAATACAACTCTATCTATCACGTTAATAAATAGAGCAACCATAAGGTACATTAAGCCAATGTCATAGCATACATTCACTTGAACAAGGTGCAAGACATAAGTAGTATATACTAAGTAGATAAGGTATAACTGAGGCATACAGCATAAGTATGAAGGTATTTCCATTAAGCTCAGAGTATTACAAGTAAGTAAAGAGATACAAGAACTGAACTCTAGAACTTACCAAGACTCCTCCGGAAGCCTTAAGAAGATCAAATACTAACACTACCACTACTAAGACTAAGACTAAGCTTGTAGCAAAGAAGAGCTCTTCTTCTGGTGTGTGTTTGAGTACAGCGCCCCTTGCAGGTATTTATAGCATCACATAGGCAGTTGGAGCCGACCAGAGGCGGTTGAGGCCGTTTGGAGGTGGGCCTAGGTCGGCCGAAGTCCCTAGGTCGGCTGACCCTTGGATCCACTGTCTTCAGCATTGCTCGGTTCAGATGTAATCTCCAAGGCGGTTTACAGTTGCAGGTCAAAGGAGGGCCGAGTCGGGCGCACGGGGAGGTTGGCCGACCAAGGGGGTCGGCTGACCCTCCACAACCGCCTCTCCGGCCCATCTTTCTCTGGGAGACTTACATGTGGGCCCTTCAATCCATGGGATAAACACGTGGATTATCTTTCACCATTAACTTCAACTGACCATGAATCAGCGTTCATGATCATTCCCTAGTGTGCTTCTTGACCTGTGTGGAGGATGGGCTCGATTGGGGTCCAGGACAGGTCGCCCGACCTAGCCAGGTCGGCCGACCTGGGCCTGTGCCCAGTTTCATCAATCTTTTGCACCGTAGTCCCTGTACTCACATATATTCTAAATATGCATTGTACAACATTATTTGAATACTAATGTCTAAGTTATGCTTTGATCTTTATTGGTTTTTCGAGCCTATTGACGGTCGGATTTTCATTATAAGGACCGTCAACAACTCCCCCAAGTTTAGCCTTTTGCTCATCTCGAGCAAAGACTAAAACTTTAGGCTCAGTGGATCAGGAGTTGCTTCCTCATTACCCCTCAAAAGTACCAGTGGTTCAGCAAGATATTCCACCAAGAGTTGAATAAGCTGGTAAAATAGACTTTCCTTATTACCTTAGCCTTTTATGGGGCTTGTAGCTTCTCCTTGTCTTGGGTGGTTGGTAGCCAGAAGGACTTAGACCTAGCACCTTGCCTTCTACCTTACTTGACAGTCAAACCAGAGGTTTTGGAATTTTTTAAAAGACAGAGTTCCTTAGGTGGTACTCTCGAGTCACTCAAGGTGTATTTCCTCACCAAGCTCCTCTCACAACTCTCATATCACTCATTGGAGTAGAGCTTGTGGTAGGAGAGCTGGATAGCATACTTGTATTACACATATTGTAAAGTCAAGACCAGGATTCAAAGAGAAATAAGTCATACTCTCAAACCAAGATGTGCACGTGTGTAAGTGGCATGGCGTATGATAGCTCCTTTTCACAGGTACCTCTCCCCCTTATAAAGGTTGCCTTGGGAGACATGGCTTTACATTTTTGAACAAAGAGCCTTCATGTGCTCTCATTTTTTTGTATACTTGGACCTTCATGTGTCCATATCTTTTTTCATCAGCCCATGTCTTCTTTTGCAATAAAGTTGGGGAAGAATACCATACTTTATGTAGGGCCTTTATTTGGTGGATGGCATGCTTACTTCCAGAGTAGAAGTGAAACATGTATATGGTAGAGTGTGCGTGATCTTGGCTTTAAAAGTATGAAGTAATTCTCTAGGAATCACATTGACCTTGACAAAACTCAATGCAAAAACAAGTAGCTCATGTAGGGGTTTAAACAAATATGGGCTTTGGTAGGAATGTGAGTCACCATAAGGAACTCTTTGTTTTATTTTTAAAAGAAATCTCGGGTTATCAAGTCTTGCTTGGTATAAGCCTTAAGGTAACTCAAGTCTTATCATATCATAGCCAATAACAACCTAGACTAGAGCTTGCATACGCTACCCATAGATAGACAAGATAACAGAAAAGATCATGCTCAACCACCAAACTCAAAGCTTAGGAGAATAGCAGGTTGAAACATAGGTACAAGAGAGAGATAAGAGCAACTATTCATCATATCTATAGATAAAGATTTAAGCATAGACTCAAAACATTAAGGGACTAGCCTAGATAGCTCTCATCTACTAACTTTATTCAGAAGAAAATTTTATTAGTAATGCTTACCTTAACTTACCTGACTGGGGGTCATCCACCAAGCTTATTTTGTTGACACCGATGTACCTGTCAGCGCAGGACTCGTGTTTTACGTCGTCGAGCGATGACGTCTCCGTAATAAGATTCAACTTGATGAAGCAGCATCTGATCTAGAGATGCAGATACAGATAATTTAACCCGCCATGCCTGTTTTACCTTTTTCTGGTGGTCGACAGCTTGTTCCGGTGTTTTCTTCGCTTTGCTTTCGCACCTCGTATAGGCTTCTTGTTCTTTGCATGATACCGGATGGGGAATTCCTTCTCCCAAAACTTCTCCATAAACTTTGTCAAGCCGTCTTTCTCCGGAGGTGTAACCTCCACTTCCTTCATGTTTTGACTGTTCCTCCCATATTTTATCTTGATCATGGAGCATTGCTCGACCTTTCGCCTGAACTCAAACTTCTCCTTCTTGCCATTAATGTGAAGCTGGATCTCTCCAGCACCCACATTAATGTGAGCGTCTGCTGTGCTCAAGAAGGGACACCCAAGGATGAGCGACGAGTCGTTGCTCACATCCATGTCCAGTACCACGAAGTCGACAGGGACGAAGCAATCCCGGATGCGCATCGGAATGTCCTCGGCTATCCCCTCCGGGTAGCGGACCGTGGAGTCGGCCAGCTGCAGTCTCATGGGAGTAGGTGACAAGGTAGTATAATTTAAGTGGTCAAAGACTACCTTTGGCATGATGCTGACACTTGCCCCCAGATCATAGAGTGCATGCTCGAAATGTTGTGTCCCGATTGTGCACGTGATGGTGGGACATCCTGGGTCCTTCTTTTCCGGGACCTTGTTCAGGATGGCAGCACTACACTCCTCAGTCAATTTTACGACCTCGGTACTTGGGAGTGGACGTTTGTTGTTGAGTATGTCCTTCAAGTACTTCGCATAGGTCGGTACCTGCATAGCATCCAGCAATGGCACATGTATGTTTAACTTTTGAATAACTTCTATGAACCTGGTGAATTGCCCGCGGATGGTTTCTTTTGACGTTGCGGGAATGGAAAAACGTTGGAGTCGTAGAACTCATGTGGTGCAGTTTGTCCAGCTGGTGCCAGCTCAGCTTCAGGCTCTTCTTCCACTTTGGGGGTCTCCTTCCTTGGTGCTGCTGTCTTCCCTGTATGGTTAGATGGGACTGGATCCTGAGTAGCCTTACCGCTTCTCATGGAAACAGTCTTTACATTCTCAAAGGAAGAATCCGGTTGCCCGGGAATTTGCCCCTTATCACCAGAAGGAACAGCGGCAGATAGCTGAGCTAACTGGGTTTCTAGCATTTTGTTAAAGCTAAACTGGCTCTGAAAGGTGGAGGACAAACTTTCTATCTTAGAGTTTATGCACTGCCGAGCTTTATCATTAGCAGCAAGCCTTTTTGAAATAGATTCATTGATCTTGGCCTGACCAAGGACCAGATCTTTAAGGAAAGGTTGGTTAGAGAAGGAGTTGTTATTGTTACCTCTCTGGTAAAATGGGTGTTGCTGATTCCAATTCCCTTGAGGCCGGTACCCATTGTTGCCGTTCACAAATTGTACCTCCTCTTGTGTCTCGGGGCAGTTGTTCCCCAAGTGGCCGGTTTCTCCACAGACTTCACACGTCATGTCTGAATCCAGTGGTCCTTCGTTGTTGTCGCCCCCATCCTTGGTGCGGTCATCAAGGTGCTTCATAATGAGGTCCATTTTGGCAGCCAGCATGTCCACCTCATTTACGGTGTGCATACCGTGTTTGCGCCCCTAGAGACGGTCATCATTCCAAGATTGGTTTCACACCATCTTTTTGATGAGCAGCTTAGCAGCGGCCACAGTCAAGGAGAGGAATGCCCCTCCAGCAGCAGCATCCATGTGTTCACTAGCTGTCTGAGACAGCCCATGATAGAAGTTCTGGAGCAGGAGCCACTCTTGCATACAATGGTGAGGGCATGCCAGAATGTATTCCTAGAAGCGATCCCACGCCTCCAGAGCAGTCTACCCAAACTCCTGCTGGAAGCTAGAGATTCTCCCCCGAAGGGCATTGGTTTTTCCAATGGGGAAGAATTTCACCAAGAAGGCGTTGGAGCACTTTGTCCTCGTGTTCACCGCATCACGGTTGGAGTAGAACCATTGTTTGGCTCTCCCCAACAGTGTGAACGGGAATAAGTGGAGCCTGATGGCCTCTTGATCCCCTCCTCGAATGGTGATGGTGCTGCACACCTCCAGGAAGTGCTGCAGGTGAGCACTAGCATCTTCATTGGCCTTCCCACAGAAGGGACTAGCCTGCACCATGTTGGTCAGCGGGGCATTGAGCTCAAAAGAATGATCCCCCATTTTCACCTCTGGACCCATAGGGATTTGGGCAGCGGACGGGGCGGCATAGTCACGGATGGTTCTGTCGACCGTGGCTTCTTCCAGTTGAGGTGCTACGGGAACAGGTTGTTCTCCTTGGTTGGAGGATTCTCCGATGACTGGTTCGGTCTCCGACAAGAACACCTGAGGGATTACGACACGAGAACGTACCCTCCTTCCTATGGTATTTGGGTTCTCGACATAGTTGGATGGTAATTGGAAACCAGTCATACACTACCCTGTTTCACATCACAAAGAAACATTGCAAAAGGGTAAACCTGCTAGATTACTGGCAATTAATCATGTTGCATTAAATACAAGGATGATCAGAACTCTTTAACCATTGCTTTCCCCAGCAACTGCGCCAAAAATGCTTGTTGGTATTTCTTAGCATCACCACTTAGAGTAGTGATGGCACTAGAGATACTTTATCGTAAATCTAGATGTTACAGATATTATGCAAGAGCACAGAAGTACGTTGTAGCATTTCACCTAGGAGTATTCTAGAGTATCGTTATTTATTTATCTGCAGGGAAAGCGTTTAGTTAAAGAGAGGTGTCATCCAATGTACTTACTTACAACAACATTAATATACCATAATCTAAACAGGGGTAAAGAATATGGAAGTGAATGGGTAATGTGACACACAGAAGTTCATTGCTCATCATTAAGGTAGCCTTAGTTAGTCATAGTACATTAGTAAAGATTACAAAGGTTACATTAGCATGATACATATGGGACTTACCAAGACTCCTCCGGAAGCCTTCAGAAGATCTAATACTAGCACTACCACTACTAAGACTAAGACTAAGCTTGTAGCAAAGAAGAGCTCTTCTTCTGGTGTGTGTTTGAGTACAGCGCCCCTTGCAGGTATTTATAGCATCACATAGGCGGTTGGAGCCGACTAGAGTCCGTGTGGAGGTGGGCCCAGGTCGGCCGACCCTTGGATCCACCGTCTTCAGCATTGCTCGGCTCAGATGTAATCTCCAAGGCTGTTTACAATTGCAGGTCAAAGGAGGGCCGAGTCGGGCGCACGGGGAGGTCTGCCGACCTAGGGGGGTTGGCCGACCCTCCACAACCGCCTCTCGGGCCCATCTTTCTCTGGGAGACTTACATGTGGGTCCTGAGGTCGGTTCTAGGTGGGTACTGTCGGTTTAGGTACACTTAGCTCTGGTTGTGGGCCCTTCAATCCATGGGATAAACACGTGGCTTATCTTTCACCATTAACTTCAACCGACCATGAATCAGTATTCACGATCATTCCCTAGTATGCTTCTTGACCTGTGTGGAGGATGGGCTCGATTGGGATCCAGGCCAGGTCGCCCGACCTAGCCAGGTCAGCCGACCTGGGCTTGCGCCCAGTTTCATCCATCTTTTGCACCGTAGTCTCTGTACTCACATATATTCTAGATATGCATTGCACAACATTATTTGAATACTAATGTCTAAGTTATGCTTTGATCTTTATTGGTTTTCTGAGCCTATTGACGGTCGGATTTTCGTTATAAGGACCGTCAACAGTGGCCATATTGCAACAATTATATCCCGTTGCTATTAGTGCTATTGTTTGTTGCAATAGAGTTGTAGATATAGCAACGTAAATGAGTGCGTTGCGACTGAGATGTTGGATATAGCAACGAAAAACTATGGTGTTGCAAATGAGTCTTAGGTATTGCAATGCTAACACGATAGCGTTGCAAGTAGGTCTAGATATAGCAATGAAAATTGAAGATGTTGCAAATTGGTCTTAGATATTGCAACGCTCGCATAAATCCATCTTTGTGGGTGCGTGCACCAGGCCGGGTTTAGTCCGTGGGTCTTTATTTTTTTATAATGAAATTTACATTTAACTGGCCCAACTCCTACTTTAAAAATCAGGCCCAAGTCGGAATAGACATTAGCTACAGAGCTAGCCCTGATCAATCCCGTCAGGCAACGACTCACCTCCTTTGTGCGATCCGCCGAACATCTCTAGACGACGCCGACCTGCAGGAAGAATCCATCTTGCATCCTCTAGTTATCATCGATCTGATCTTGCACATGAAACTGTTGAGTTCTTTAGTATTTACAAAAATGTTTGAATGTTGATTTTATGAGAACCCTTTTTTCCCGTGGCTCAGGAGAGTTCTAAACCTGTGCTCTATTTGCGGTTGATTTCCCAATGGCAAGTGAGGATCGTAGTTGGATGCTACTACCTCAAACAGATGATGTGTGGCTACAAGGATATGCCAAATTCATTGAAAAAACCTTTGAAGGCACCTTTGAAGGAGAGACTGCGCCCTGTCCATGTAGTAGATGTCGTGCCATGGCATTTAGAGAAAAACAAGAGGTCGAAGAACAGTTGCTTGCAAACGAGTTTGACAAGGCTTTCATGAAAGGACAACACAGACCTCGTGCTTCTACATCTATCCCTATGGACGATGATCGTGACTTTGGTGATGATGCAGCTGATGATTATGATGATGGGCCCTCCACCAATATTTTGCTTTCGTCGCTAATCAGTGGTGCCGTACATGGCAATATTGAGGAGCCAAATTAGGCAGCAAAGAAAAATTTCAAATTAATGGAAGAAGCCCAGATTGAATTGTACCCAAGTAGCAAGGAGGCTTCCAAAGTATCTTTTATTGTCAGGCTTTTCCAGATTAAGTGCATGTTCGGTATTACGAACAATGCAATGGAGCACATAATTCACTTATTCTCTCTTGTGCTCGCCAAAGGGCATTGTATCCCAGATACCAATGATAAAGTTCGAAGGGTAATTCGAGACCTTGGATTGGACTACAAAGATTCATGTTTGTGTCAATGATTGTGTGCTATTTCGTGGAGAAGAGTACAAAAACCTGGACTCATCTCCCACTCGTGGGGAGAGTTGGTGGAACAAAATAATAATTCAGAGGGCCTTGGGGATCGTGCTGATGATACTAGTGCAGTAAAGAAGAAGCGCTTTCCTCGATAAATTCTGAGGTATTTTTCATTGATTCCTCGACTGCAAAGATTATACATGAACGAGACCGCATCATCGTATATGCATTCGCACAAGGAGGAATTGGTTCAAGATGGGAAAATGCGTCACCCAGCTAACTCAGAGGCATGGAAGCAGGTGGATGAGAAGTATAAGGACACATTTGCATTAGATCCATGTAATGTTAGGCTAGGACTTGCATCAGATGGCTTCAATCCATTTAGGATGTTGAATGTGACTTACACTACATGGCCAGTGATCCTAATTCCTTATAACCTGCCTCCTTGGTTGTGCTTGAAACAATGGAATTGAATGATATCGATGCTAATTCCTGGGCCTAAATCACCAGGAATTAACATTGTTGTATATTTGCAGCCTCTGATCGATGAGCTTAAAGAGCTATGGAAGAATTGAGTTGATACTTGGGATGCAAAGTTGAAGAAAAATTGTACTCTACGTGCAGTGCTACTTTGGACATTTAATGATTTCCCTGCATATGCAATGTTGTCTGGTTGGAGCATAAAAGGGAGGTTTGCTTGTCCTTATTGTCACAAGGATATTGATTACTTGTGGTTAAAATTTGGTTCCAAGCATTGCTACCTGGGACATCGCCATTTTTTGCCTAGAAACCACAGGTGGTGAAGGAACAAGGTCAACTTCAATAACAAGGTTGAAATGAGGGATGCTTCACAGTCGCTCAGTGGTGCACAAGTACTGAAGCGGTACCAGAGTTTCGAGTTGGTTACTTTTGGAGCCACTATTTCTAGGAAGAGGAAGCAGTGTCACAAAGATAATAGATAGCACAACTAGTGGAAGAACAGTATTTTCTTTGATCTTCCTTACTGGGATTCCTTGCTTATACGCCATAATCTAGATGTGATGCATATTGAGAAGAATACATGTGAGAGCTTGCTATGGACTTTGCTTGGTTTTGCATGTAAATGTAAGGACAGTGAGAAGGCTAGACTTGGTATGCAAGAATTGGGTATAAGGAAGGATCAGTATCCGATCATTGAGAAAGGAAAATACACTTTGCCACCAGCGTTGTACACATTAGGTGATTCTGAGATGAAAATTTTGTGCGAATTTCTTCTAGGTGTTAAGATGCCAGATGGTTACGCCTCAAATTTAAGAAGATATGTTGATGTCAGTGGTTGCAAGGTTGCTGGACTGAAAAGTCATGACTATAATGTTATATTACAAAAAACTTTTACCCTTGGTGGTGCGCCACATATTGCTTGATGATGTTGTGATCCCATTGATCCAGCTTAGTAGGTTTTTAACTCCATGTGTTCAAAGGAGCTTGACGATACTGAGATGGAACAACTTAATAATTCGATTGGAGAGACCCTTTGTCTGCTTGAGATGGTATTCCCTCTAGCATTTTTTGATATTATGATGCACTTGACATTTCATATTGCTCGGGAGGCTAAACTCGGAGGCCCTGTTAACTATAGATGGATGTATCTAGTTGAGAGGTACCTACGTACCCTCAAGGACTATGTGAGGAACAAAGCTTCCCCAGAGGGTTCAATAGCTGAGGGATACATCTCGGAGGAGTGCCTTACGTTCTGTTCTCGATTCTTTGAAGGCATTTTTACAAAGCTGAATCGGCCACAACATCAAGATAGGAGCACTATTAGTGAACCACCTGCTAGTCTAAGTGTATTTGCGATCATGGACTATAATAGAAAGAAATCTTCTTGGCATAGTACAGAGATAGCATCTTATGATGAACTGCAAAGGATGAGGCACTACATAATAACCAACTGTGATGAGGCCATTCCATGGACAATAAGCCACATGTTTATTATGAGTTTATCTCTAATAATATGTTCACTATCTAACTGAGACAAGTTTTTCTTTCATGCTGCTTACTGGCACCAAGATCCCTACTACAACATGGAATTTCGCGGCATCCTCACCGCTAGCCTGGCTAGCATCTGCAACACGGAGGCCTGCTTCCTCACCGGGATGCGCATCGTATTTCGGGAGAACCGCGCGTGATCTCACCATCCCACGACATGCTCCATCGCACCGTCGTGGTGGGGCATGATTTGGCGGCTTATGCGCTTGCCATGTTGCTGTACAGGCGCAATAGCGTTGCCGGCAACGACGACATGGCAAAGCCACTGCTGAGGAAGGTCGAGGGGGAACAAGCGGGTGCGCCGGCGCCGGTGCCGGCGACGTTCCCGAACTAGAGATGTGTCTGGTTCCACCAACGAGTACATATGGTTTTGCAGGAGGAGGTGCTACTAGATGTGTCGGTTGGTGAACTGCATGCCATGGTGAAACTGGTGCAGCGCCATGACGACAAGAAGAGCGACATATCAGTGCGCATGTGGTACCTACGGAAGAGCAACGAATGGAAATTGGAAAGATGGGACTGATGGACTAGGTTCTGTAGCAAGGAGTGTAGGATTCGTGCCAAGTGCACGATGTTCTTTTGGCAAATGTGGTAGACTCTTGATCTTTTGTTGTATATATACAGTTGCTTTTGTCAGCAGCAGTTTCACTGTTAAGTATTAATGAAAAACATATTGCCTCTTTGGTTTAATTAATGATTTGAAAGCATACAACCTGTTTGGTCAAGTTCAAAGTCCTACCATGCCAAAATATGTCAATCGAAAACATATACAGCTAGCCTGTTTGATCAACTTCAAACTCCTACCATGCCAAAATATGTCTTTCAAAAACAAGTAAAAGACTCCATAAACCATGTTAAAAAATTAACAAGCATTCATATACCAGGACAACCAATAATAATTATTGCAGCCATGATGATTCACAGATAAGCATCCATTTCAAGTGCATGTAGTTTCAAACATCCATAACATGTGCCTTTAGTTTGATACATCAATGACTACTAGTTTGAACTAACTTAAGACGAGCAACAGCCGCCTAAACCTAGCTGCACCAATCTTCAGTCGTCATTGGGCGTAAAGTGGAACCATCCTTGCCTCATCTTGGCCTTGACAGGAAGCCGGAGCTTCTCCGCCATAGCTTTGATCTGACATTTTACAAGGGAATCAGTTCTATTATCATATGCGCATGAAAGACGATGCTAAGCTTAAAGGAGGACAATCACTTGCTTGGTGCTCGGAGCTGGTCCATGGCCCTCATCATCGTTGTCCTCAGAGAAATGCAGTGTGAAGGTTGTTTTAGAAAAGTCAAAGATATACTCCTTTCCATCCTTCAATTTTACATGCATGCACAAGACATATGTTAACTACAGACAAATGTATGCGAAAATATAATCCGACTCTCGACTCACCTCAAAGATGCGTGAGGATGATGCTCCAGTTACCTTCACCTTGGCCTTCTCCGCGTGGTACCTATCTACAAAATACTATGGCACTGGCGGCTTTGCAGCTATCATCTATTGATAGGCCAAAATGATTAAATCGGGCTACCATGATTAATATACCTTCTATATTTAGATTGTGATTGCATAAAAAAAAGAGAGATGGATTTATATTACAAAAAACTTGCTACTAACAAGCCAAGTACAAAAACATGCTACCTTCTAGTGACATTACTCCTCAAGTACTTAGAGCATATGTAAATCATTATCTAATTATTACTACATGCATCACATATGATAGTGGGACTACCATTGAATCAAGACATCACAATGACGAACTAATGCAAACATCTCACTATATCTTAGTTAAGACATCACAGGTGAACATAAAAATAGAACACTCCTCCATACTCCCGGCCCGGTTGTGCGACATTAATCCTCATGTGCGATAGTCAAAATCATCTAAGACAATGGAGATGTTGGAAGGGTTTGGCTTACAGGAGTTCTGGGAGTTGCAGATGCGCCAGATTGATGCCCTGGTTCCTGGGGGGCCAGCGTGGCTTGCTTGAAAGCCCACTGGCACGTCGCTGACGTCGGGCTTGACATCGTCATCGAAGTTCACCGCGAACGGCGGGGGGCCTTGCCTCGACGATGAGGGCCAGGACGAAGTAGGGAATAGCTCGAAGCGACCCCATTTATCACCGGGCTAGCTCCGGGAGATGTGGTTGTTGCGGAGGGGCATCCTTGCCGTGCGATTGGAGGGTGATTGGAGGGGATGAAGGGAATGGAAGGGCTATTGGACGGGAGGAAGGCGATGCGGCGGCCGGGGATGGGAGGAAGAAGAAGAAAACCCCAGTCTTTGATGGGATGTTTTGGGGGAGCTTGAGGAAGGGGAGAAGGAAAGAGAGGCGTGGTTACCGGTTCAACATCTTTAGGAAGATAGATGGTGGGGGACCGATAGTTGTTTCTATCCAAAAACGGAACTCCTTTTGTCCCCGACATGTGGGACCCACCGAACCTAGGCCGCACGGGAGTCGGTACGTGACGAGCTAGTGAGCCGCGAGAGGCTTATTCCTCGCGTGCGCTGTCGTATGTGCGACTGACACGTGGGCCCAACCTGTCGACACCATGCTTCTTCATTAGTTCATCATCAGTTTTTCATCAGATCTTCATGGATCCTCGTATTTTGCAATTTGATTCATAATGAAAACTTTAAACGTGTATAGATTTCTCATTTGTTGTCCAATTCAGTTGATTTTTTTTGCTGAGGTCACAAAATATCTTTATATATCTCATGGGTTACACTGCGCAGAGTGTCTCCACTTTGATTTTGTACATTATTGGAAATTTGTCTTCGCATTTCATACACTAAGACCTTAATATCCAATGAAGGTGCATTTGCTAATGAGATTTAGTGACTAGTCCATCCTCAAACACATGTGCATATAGAATTATATGATGGAATATTTAAATGGAGCAACTCATACAACCTCTTCCACTCTACTTGGATATGGACTTGAAGAGGACTACGTGGCATATGTCATGTAGTAATCTCACATAGACAAATCACTCTCCTTGTTGTATGTTATTTTAGTTTGGAAATGATCAATGATCACATTCCATGAAGTACACTGCGCAGAGTGTCTCTACATTGATTTTGTACCTTATTGGAAATTTTTAGTATTTCATACACTAAGACCTTACTATCTAATGAAGGTGCATTTACTAATGAGATTTAGTGACTAAGCCATCCTCAAACACATGTGCATATAGAATTATATGATGGAATGTTAACATGAAGAACTCATACAACCTCTTCCACTCTACTTGTATATGGACTTGAAGAGGACTATATGGCATAGGTCATGTAGTAATCTTACATGGACAAATCACTCTCCTTGTTGTATGTTGGTTCAGTTTGGAAATGATCAATGATCACATTCCATCAAGTTCAAAAATCAAAACATTTGCCTGGACACACATTGAATTGCATCGAAGGTTTCACTTATGAATCGAATATATAAGCAATCTACATTTTCTCTTTACGAAAGCGTAATCTCCTATGTCCCTGACTCGTGGGACCCACTGGTGGTGATGAGGACATCACCATGCTGGATATGCATGAGTTGACCTCATCACCAAGCTACAAGTCATCGCCAACTTGGACTGCGAGTTCGTTTCGGATTCAGCCGACATGCCTGCACCAAAACGGCGAATCTCCCTCATAGGGCGTCCAATGAAGGCATTCTTGGGCGTGTTGGATTTGAGATGACGAGACACTTCTTTTGATTCTGGTCCTAGCTCCAGAAGGTTCGTGAATCATTCTGTGTGATCATGACAAGGTGCTGCGTCACCTATTTTGGGCTTTTTCAGGCCTTGTATCATGTCGGGCCATAAGCCCATGTTGTGGGCGTCCACCCTGGTCGCCCCAACCCTAGGACGCCCTCATAAACTTAGTAGCCACCGCCGTTTAGACTAGGGCTTTGTTTAGTCAAGTTTTCGAAGTCGAAACTGTGATAGATTCATTGTAACTTTGGTGATAAGTCCGTTTACAGTGATCCAAGGCCCCCGTTTTTGTGCTACAACCCTGTGGCGATTAGTCCTTTGTTGATCAGAGCTTAAACACCATTGTTTTCACTTCATACAGATCTGCAATTTCAGATTGCGTGTTTCGCTTTCTTGTTTGTGTTCTCCGATTCGCTTGCAGGGAAAAACCTTCTCGGTGAGGTCAATCAAGTTGTGCTTGGTTGATAACCAATGAAGCAATGGTGTAATGGTTGCAGGGTTAGAATCGTGTCTGATTTGAAGCCGGATCGCCAACATCGAGTTCTCCACCAATCGAACTTACCCTCTACCTCTCGGAAGATTGGCCAGCGTCTTATCAAGTGTTATCAGGATTCCAGGTTGCCCGTGAGGTATTATCGTGTGTCTTTTAGATTCAATCGTGTTCATCCCCTATAGTCCACAAAAAGCCCTAAAAATATTTACTTTCCGCTGTCCTATCGCCCTGTTTAGCCTTGCAATTTCATTTTCAGATTCACTTTGTTGAGTTTGTGTCCATGGTCAAGTCTTCTTGTTGGTTTAGGTTGTGTTCGTCGTCGTAATTCAATCGCCCATCGCTGTGTGTTTGTTTCCGCCACTGTCCTACTCCACCTTTACCCAGATTACAAGTCGATCCACCCCATTACTCGACTTGCCCTCGCTAGCCGCCTTGTGTGAATTCTCACTGCGCAAACCCTAGATAGGTTGCAAGCCGCTTTGATCGCCTTTGCATCGCATACCTGATCTTGTTTCATCTGACGAATACCTATTGCTTGCTGCATACTAGGGTAGACATTACCCTTGGATTTCATTGCTAAGAAGCTTTGCTCAACCATCAGATAGGGAAGCTTTGCCCTTGCCGCTGTTGTGTTCCTGCTGAGTTGTGCCGTCCGAAAAACCATAACTTCAGGTACCTTCCATAAAACATGCATAACTTTTCGCTCGGTGCTCAGTTTTAGCTGAATTTTTTATAGCAGCTTGGAAACGAAAAGTTGCACATATGATTCACCGTTCTCAAAAAATTAAAAAAAATCAGGAAGACTGACTTTTTGGGCTTTCAAGCACCAGCACGGTTTTCAGAGAATGTTTCGGAATTTTTGTGGACCACATCTTACCTCTGTTTAAGGTGTCAATTTTTGTGGTTCCATCTTTTGTCATCTCTGTCCAGAGAAAATATAAAAAAATAGTTGAAAAAATAAAAAATCTTGATTTCTACTAGTCTGGAGGTAAATTCAAGGGAAATCGGGGAAAAGATTAAAAATGATTGCAGAAGTTGTTGTGTGCTTGTTCTTTAAGCTTTATCCGTTGTTCTTTATTCTAACTTGTTGTGCTATGTCTAAGGACACGTCTTAGCTAGCAATTGAGACTTGTGCTTTGGATACTTATTGAACTTTGCAATTCTGCATTCAAAATTTGCTAATCCTTGCTACATATTGTGCCTGCCCAAAGCTCCACATATACTTCTGTCAGCATAGGTTTGTCCTTGCAGTTGTTACACCCAAGCTTGACAATAGATTGTGCCACCCTATTGGCTTTGGTAAGAACACATGCAAGACGGTGGTAAGCCGCTTGAGATATTGCTTTCCACTTCCACCACCACATAGTCACTGTTAGTTGATAGGGATAATACTTTTGTGTTGCCTTTTCCTGTCTTCTAACCATGTTAGGGGCAGAGTCTCCAACTAGTTTCAAGGATTGTGTGGTCAAGGAGGAGCTTATGAAGCTTCTTGCTGATGAACGCGCCTACATGATCGGAAGGTTTGATGAGATGATGCGCAACATTACAAATCTGGCCACTCGGATGGAACATGTTGAACGACGACCCCTCCTGAGCAACGCAGTCCTCCTCCTCCTCCTGAGGGTGCAGAATATGAAGAAGAAGAGGAAGAGGAAGAGGTACTTCATCATGATGATCATGATAGGGATCGCCTTCGTCGTAATCGTTATGGCATAGGAGGTAAAAATCGTGGCAATAATGATCCTTTTGCTAAAGCTAAATTTACCATGATCCCTTTTGCTGGTAATGTTGATCCTGAAGCTTATTTAGATTGGGAACTTGCTGTTGAGCAGAAATTTAATTCTCTTTTAGTTCCTTAGGAGCATAGAGTTAGACTTGCTACTAGTGAGTTTACTAGTTTTGCTTTATTCTGGTGGAATGATCTTTACACTGCTAATCAACCAAATGCTATACCTCAGAATTGGAATGCTTTGAAATGACGCATGAAATCTCGTTTTGTTCCTCCTTATTATCGGTGTGACTTGAGATTAAAATTGCAAACTTTGACTCAAGGTACTAAAAGTGTAGAGAAATATTATCTAGAGCTTATTATTAGTTTAGCACGTTGTGATATTCATGAACATGATATGGATACTTGTGCTAGATTCTTTGGTGGTTTAAATCGTGAAATCTAGGATATTCTTGACTATAAAGAATGGACTCATTTTAGACAATTGTATCATCTTACTCTTAAAGCTAAAAGGCAAGTACACGGACGAAGCCAACAACATTCTTTCACCTCCAACACTGTTCGGACCTTTTCACAATGTTCGGCAAACGACAAGTCCAAGACCCATGTTGCTAAGCTACCAGCAACACCAACTGCCACTACACCTGCTTCCGATGTGAGTAGTTTGTCGCCTTTGCCTCCTTTGCAGTTTCCGGCATAGAGGAAAGGTGATTCACCTGGTGCTACTACAAGCCGCTCTTCCAACATCATGTGCCACCGCTGCAAGGGAATGGGACATGTCATGAAGGATTGCCCTAGTAAACGTGCCTACATTGCAACTGCTGATGGTGGATATGTAAGTTCTAGTGATGTTGAAGATTCATTGGCTCTTGCTGCTAACCTTGATGCAGATAGAGATGGTGAAGGAGAGGCCATTGCCATTGATTCTCTAGCTGCCACTGTGGGGTCCAAAAGTATTCTTGTGCAGCGTGTGTTGAGTTCACGTGTGGGACAAGAGGAAGAGACGAAGCTCCAATGCCACAATTTGTTCCACATGTTTCTCATCGTCAAGGACTGCCGTGTCCTCACCATAATTGATGGTGGGAGCTGCAACAACTTGGTTAGTTCAGATCTGGTTGAGAAGCTTGGCTTGACCACATGACAACATCCGCATCCATACAAGCTCCAATGGTTCCCAATAGTGGTAAGACAAAGGTAACTAAATCGGCACGCATCAACTTTTTCATGGGTTCATATCATGATTCTGCTGATTTTGATGTTGTTCCAATGCAAGCTTGTTATATTTTATTAGGCCATCCATGGGAATTTGATACTGATGCTTCATACCATGGTAGAACTAATACATACACTTTCATGCATAAGTCCAAGAAATTTACTTTGCTTCCTTTATCTCCTGCGGATATTTGGAACCATGCTAATGCAATTAAGAATAAACTTCCATTAGACCTTGCTAAACCCAATGGGATTATGTTAAAAGGGGGTACTTTTCTTGCTACAACTTCTGCTACTGCTGACCTATGTGATAATCTGAATGCACCTTGTTATACTATGATTTGTCAAGATGTTAGAGTTTACCATGATACTATATCTTCTACTTTGCATACGTCTGTCACTAACCTTTTAGGAGATTGTTGATGGGAAGGAGTCAAGGGTGACTCCAATTTAAGAAGGGGAGGATGATGAGGACATCACCACACTGGATATACACGAGTCGACCTGATCACCAAGCTACAAGTCGTCGCCAACTTGGACTGCAAGTTCGTTTCGGATTCAGCCGACATGCGTGCACCAAAACGGCGATATGTCTGTCATACGGCGTCCAATGAAGGTGTTCTTGGATGCGTTGGATTCGTGATGATGAGACTCTTCTTTTGGTTCTGGTCCTAGCTCCAGAAGGTTCGTGGATCATTCTGTGTGACCATGACAATATGCTGCATCACCTATTTTGGGCCTTTTCAGGCCTTGTATCGTGTCGGGCCTTAAGCCCATGTTGTGGGTGCCCCCCTGGTTGCCCCAACCCGAGGACGCCCTCATAAACTCAGTAGCCACTACCATTTAGACTCAGGTTTTGCTTAGTTAAGTTTTTGAAGTCAAAACTTTGATAGATTCATTGTAACTGTTGTGACATGTCCGTTTACCGTGATCCAAGGCCCTCGTTCTTGTTCTATAACCCTGTGGCGATTAGTCCTTTGTTGATCAGAGCTTGAACACCATTGTTTTCGCTTCATATAGATCTGCAATTTCAGATTGTGTGTTTTATTTTCTTGCTTGTGTTCTTTGATTCGCTTGCAGGGAAAAGCCTTCTCGGCGAGGTCAATCAATTTGCGCTTGGTTGATAACCAACGGAGCAGTGGTGTAACAGTTGCAGGGTTCAAATCGTGTCTAATTTGAAGCGGGATCGCCAAAATTGAGTTCTCCTCCAATCGAACTTACCCTCTACCACTCGGAAGATCGGGCAGCGTCTTATCAGGTGGCATACGATTTCATCGTCTCTACATAAACACGAATTCTCCTGTGTGACAGACATATGGGCCCTTGTAGTCATTACAGATAATTTGGGCACCGCAGACGATGAGGAGATGTGGCGTCTTCCCCCAACCAAAATTTACTATGGTGTCCGGGGATCGGCACACGCTTTGGGCTCCTCTTTAGTCATTACGAAAATTTGGAATGGCCACCTAAACCAATAGTTACTGTGGTGTTGCATGGCTTCTCCTGTGTCGTCGACATGTGGGACCCATTAGTCATTACAAAAAATTTGGACTAGCTGCTTAAACCAAAACATACACAACCCATCAGAATCCGAATTCCCCCACCCCTAAACTCTCCCTAAACCAGTGGCAGATGCGTCCTCCACCCCACTTCCCACCAAAGCCACCGGCTACTGCGTCCTGCACCTTCCACTTTCCTCTAAAACCAAATTGAGAGGTATCGAGGGGAACGAGCTAGTGGATCCGGCGACTCCATCCATGACAACTCCTTCCAGTTCCGGATCCGGCGGTGGAGCACAACAGAACCGAGGATGACGTCCGGTCATAGAACAAGAAGCCGAGGTCGAGTTAGAAGATATGGCAGTTGCTCCTCACCTCAGGTTTGTATCCCACCTCTAGCGACAACTATGGTTTCCTGCTTCTAGTGTTTATGCATATGAATTTCCGCAATCTGCATCTATTGCGCCTTCGATAGTCATGTATGCTCCCTACACCTAGGGATAGTTTTAGGACGACAACCATCCGCAAGAATTTGATGTTGCCTCTGTTTCAATCTTTATTTGGCACATGATTATATGAAACACTCAACTAGGTTTACATCACATGGATGAACATTAGTTTCAGTATTTTTTTGTGGATGATTAAACTGATGAGTATACAAGCACACCTATTAGAGTTAGGGTCTTTTCATCTTTTATCACGTACTACATACTAAATCTAAATTATTCATACTATTGGCTATTGGTATTTATGTGCACATATATACAGCATCCCACTGATAGGTGAGATGTGAGAGGTTATCGTCTTATGCACCCGAGAAGGAGATCAAGAAGCAGATCGCAGAGTCCATTTGAATCTTGACAAGGCTCGAATAAACTTTTTGAACCTAATAAGTATCAAAGATCAGCTTGGGTATGGTGTCCGGGACTACTACTACAACATCAGGAGAAGCGGAAATGATACATCCACTGTTGAGGCAATTGATACTAGAAAAGAAGTAGAAATCATGGTTTCGGAATTGGATTCAGGTGGTGAAAGGAAAGTCAGGTTGGTATTGTGTAAAAACCAACTTGCCACTAGTTCTGTAAACATTACACCCCTGAAATGACTGTAGGAGAATGAGGAGGCTGATGATGATGCTGATGACGATGATGAAAATATTGATGAATATAAAGATTAGCTTAAATCACTAGGCAAAGAAACTGGTATATATGATGTTTGTACTACACTATCCACATGTACCTATAATTGTACTCTTAACTCACATAATACTGTTGGTAACTTGCAGAACTACGCGATGGGTTCAGGCATCAAAAAGTAGACACACACAAAGATTGGCTTAGGCAGGAAGTGTTACACCCGGATTTATGAAGGAAATCCGAATGCTATTATATGTGTATCCAAGAAGTCTTTACACACATATAGCTCCAGAAATGATTACAAAAGAAAGGGAAACAGTGCTTGATAACATGAATCATAACAAGTCTTTACATCAAAGGCATTACAATTGTTATCGGGTTTATCAAATTAGCAGAAGCCTGATACAAACTAACTCCAAGACATCTCAACAGGGACTCTGATTAGGGGAGAACATAGCCTAGAAATCCGAGAACTCCTCGGAGAAGGCAAAAGCATCCACAAGAGGTTCATCTGAGTACCCATCCGGGATTTTGTTGAAATAAAGCAAGTGTAAGTAGTCCATCTTTCTTAGCAAGTATAACATGATTGGATGAGGCTCAAAAGGTTAGATACGGTCTTATTGCGGTTAGCACTTTTAGTTGGTTGATTTTAGAATTAGCTAAATTACTACCATTTAGTGACATCCCTTTTGTAACCCCAAATTATGAAAAACATGTGAAAGTATAACATGAACAACATCATATTAACCAGTTGATATGAAAAACAGGGAGGCACTATTCAAAAAGGATCTAGGTCGCTCTTGTCCGTGAACATGACTGATATATCAGTTTAAAACACTCTGTAGAGGTTGTACAACTTTCCCCACAAGTCGTGATTCCCGTTTGCCAGGGGTAGCTAGCCCCATATCACATTACGAGGTGTGTGGCTGGGTTTCACTACGAGACTTTTCGATCGACACCCTAGCAAGTTAGTGGCCACTATGGTTTCGAGACAGGCGCATGGACCCCTCCTGCTCCGATCAATCCTACACATGATCCCAGGCCGAGACAGACCGGGATCCACACTTAAACCTGGCAACCCCACTTGTGCCTATCGATAACTACTAAACAAACTAGAGTCGTACATCGTACTAAGTCAAGATCAGAGCCATATGATTCTTGTGGTTGTACGGTAATCCTGGGTTGCCGCTTTAAGAACTAGACATTATGGAGAGACACTAGAGCAATCCAAAAGCACATGCTCTAGCTCCCTAAATTCTTGATCAAAACTGGCCCCGAATTGCTCGCACTATATACATGCATTCCATCACCACACATACATCCATCACAAGCCAATATATGCATACAAAATTATTTCTATTAGAACATTACACCATACAATAAAAATAGAAACAAAGATAAAGGTCTAACCATACAATAAAACTATTCTACGCATTTCTATGAACACATGAACGCGAGAATCACTCTAATCAGAGCTAGGATGAATAAACTACGCTAAAAACAAAGATAAAGGTCTAACCTGCGATAAACTGAGGACCTATATGTAAAACAACGTAGACCTTAGGGGGTAGCAAGAAAGAAAAGGAACACTGGGGGTGGATGGCGGGTTTATTTGCTGTTTTTCTAGGGACTCTTTAGAAAAACATGAAAGGGTATCCTCTGATTTAATCCTGGACGTAGATTGGGAATTGGACGGGGCGGGGGGCATTCTACTCGGCCTCAAGGGGGGCGACGCCAGCCTTCGTTGTTTTTCATGAGCAGAAAGGGCACTGCCATTATTGCGAGCAGAGCTCGCTAGCATTGAAGGGGGCTGGGGCTACGGTGCTCAGAAACTTCTGATGTTTGACCCTCTAGAGAGAGGAGGTCGCCGCGAACCCATCTTCATGCTCAGCTAGGGTAGACAAGCAGGAGGGATGATGTGTCTTCAAGGGGGTGGACAGGAGAGCGACCGTGCATGGAAGAGGGCTGCAGCCTCGGTCTGGAGCTGCAAGACGTTGCCGAGTCATCCTGGGCTCCTTCGCAGGAGAAAGAGAGGGGAAGAGGGAGGGGAAGGCGCGGGCAGCGGCAAAACAACGGCGACGGCGGTGGCTTTACCTCTACCGCTCCAGCACGAATTCCGGCGGCCACAAGCACAGGTGGCAAGCGAAAACAGTGTGCAGGAGAGAAAGGAAAGGAGGAGCTTTGTCCATGGGGTCTTATAGGATGAGGAGAGCTGCTCAGAATCGGAAATTGAAGGGAGGGGGCAGTTTTGCTACTGTTTATTGCAGTAATGGCATTTACTTGCCATAGCTGGGAGTTAAGGAGCGGGCGACGGTTTCGTGACCGAGGGAGAAAGGGGGGTGTAGCGCTGGTGGGTGAGGGGCCAGGTAGCTAGCGGAGTTCTCGCAAGGGGGAAAGGTCACGGGCGCGAGCTGTGGCTGGGTCGGGGAAAGCCGGCCGGTCTTTCTGCACGGTGAACAAGAGAGATAGGGAAGGGCGAAGGTGTTGTTGGTATTTCTTAATGATCATAGATAAATCCGCGAGCGTATGGATACCGATGTAGCTTTCACCCGAGAGTATTACAGGGTATCGAATCCACAGGGAACTTGTGTGCACTAGTTAAGAATCAAGAACGACCAAGGACAAGAGAAGAGATATATGTGTAGAAGGTAGAGAGGGTTATTTCTAAGTATTCTAGATAACTAAGGATTAGTTCAAGTTGTTTGCTATATTACTTGCTTCGGGACGCCCAACCATCCTAGCCTGTCTAGGCAAGCCAAGCAATGGTCCTACTGTACTCTAGTGCTGCTCACGTGGTGGACTATGTAGGCCGTCAGGGCTGTCACCACCTGGGACTACCACTACAAATCCGTGGCACTAGGTGCACTCCAAGGTATTCAAAAGACTAGACACCACATCTACTCAATTAAATACTATCTTAGCTTTGCAAGTACTAAGACACTTATCACAGCAAGGAGCCCACAAGTAAATAATGTAAGGCTTGAACTTCATTAAATACTAATCCAAAAATACAAAGAAAAAACCCGGATGTTACTTGAACCTGAGCCACATCCACCAAGGTACAAGAGGAAGGGAGGAAGCCGACAGCCCCGGCTGCTCCCCGGCTCGCACCTCAACTCTCACCTATTTCTACAAACTATGTGGATATGGCTTCGCCTTGTAGCTTTGCTGCTTCTCTGTGTGTTCTCAAGTGAAGGTGGGGGTCTCTATTTATAGGAGGAGGAAACTTGGCCATGTGGAGAGCCCCCACGAGAAACTAGGGGGTACCCCTCCTCCCCTCGCGCCATCTGGAGGCAAACCGACCTCCCTGGGCGCCAAAACCGCTCCCACCGACGTTCTGGAGGTGGTGGGAGGCCAAAACTAGAGAAAACCACGCAAAACCAGGAGTTTGGGTCAAAGAACCGAACCAAAACTGGATATCCTCGGCATCTATAGGTCCGTAGTAGCAAAAACCTGGCAAAACTAGCCCCCATCCTTCTCTGCATAGGCGATGGAAGAAAACTGGGGAATCTCGAAGAAAACCAGCCATCAAACCAGCTGGACCGCGCCTCCTCCCTGCAAAACCGGCCTCTGGCCTCTCGTAGCATGCCACGTGGGTCCCTGGCGCCCGCAAAACCGCCGTCGAGCCACAAGCCGGCGGGTGGCCTTCGCAAAACCGCTTGGACGGCGCCACCTCCTGTCCCTGCGCCACGCCCCGCCTGGCTACAGGCCTGGGCTGTGCCAGGGCAGCGGCTGGGCCCGTTTGATGTCAGCAGCACTGACTTCAGCGATGATGTTAGCACTGTGCAATAAATTGGGATTTCTACATCTTTTTCTTTCAAGCTCCAAAATATATAAGTAATATATTCATCGAAATCATCTCGACAGGGTCTACACAATGGTGCACTCTAACTTGCCATTTGAGATAATTTGTGATAATGATATATTTGGATCTATCTCACGCCTGTTTTGTCATTTCCTGCAAGACACGACACAACACCAAAACTTGTGGAAATAGTTAGTAATAAACCCTACCATTATGTTTGGTGATCATATTTGGCATACATTTTGCTGGAATTGACGGTCAAAAGTAGCACTTGAGGACCATCAACAAGCTCCCCCACACTTAGCCTTTGCTCGTCCTCGAGTAAGCTCATGACTAAGGTAGAGAACAACATGATCCCAAAAGATATGATGCGAGCATATAAGTTATTCCATGACATACCTGCTCTTGTGACTTTTGAATTGCCTATCATGTCATCTTGGATGGTTGAGAAACGGAACGGTCTTGATTCGAATCACCTCAACTCCTTTTGTAAAGTAACTTGGGTTTTAGATACATTTTCAAAACTTAGCCTTACTTTGCTCCTCAAATGATTCTCTCAGATCGTTCATTGTGTATATTTTCTCACCAAGGCATTATTTTGCCTAATTTCATCCTACTTCTAAAAGGCTTATGTGGAGCTTCAGGTAGGGAATGAAAATATGAGGCACACTTGTATCACATATTATTGCAAAGCCAAAGAATGAATCCAAGAAGAAAACTAATCATACAAATCTGATCAAGATGTGCATGTGTGTGAATGAAAAAATGTATGTGGACATTATGATAGCTCCTTTTTGTATGATCTCTCTCCTCTTAATTTTGAGAACATGGCTATCTCATTTTTTCTTCTTTTTTTCTTCATGCTTGAGAATAAATTTCTCTTTAAGCATGTATTTTTTCTCTTTTTTTTCTTTAGCCCATGTCTCTTTTAAAGGAATATCTAGGAGAGAGATTGACAAAACACATGGAGCATTTATTTTATGGACGGATGGATGTTTCTAACTTCCAATTTAGAAGCTTAGCATATGAATGTGGAGTGTACGTGATCTTGATCATGAAAGTATGAAAAGCATCTTACAAGGGTCACAACAATTTGACAAAGCTCAATGTAATAACAAGCGGCATATGTATGAGGTTTGGCAATGTAAACAACGTATGGCTTTGCTAGGAATATATTTCAAATAAAACAACCTAAGCACTTATAAAGAAGAGAAATTTCTTCTTATCATACCATATCTCATTCATCAACCATTTAGATAAACATGCTTTCCTAATAATATATATTCCCAAGAAACAGGTGTATGTGCTAGGAATAAAGAATATGCAAGCCAATCAAGGAAAGTCATGTACATCAAAGGAGCACTAGGATTCATTGAGTTTAATCTTAGTGATAAATTTAGGAATCAAATAAACTCATGAATCAGGGAGTTTGAGAGATAGAACTGTGCAAACCATGGTTTCCCTTTCAGTGTTGAAAGAAGATGTTCTTAGTGCCTCCCTCACACTATTTTCTGCTGCGCTGTCTTCTCCTGCACATTCTTAGATCAAAGTGAAGCATTTATTTATTTATTAAATGTCAAAAGGTTCTTTTAAATTTATTTTATTTAAGGGTGAAACATTTAATCACCAAAATCGAGGAATTTGATCACATCGACTTCCTCCATCTTTTTGGGCTCAAAATAAACTTTTAAGCGGTGGCCATTTACCTTGAATATATTACCTGAGTCGTCCTAAAGAGTAATGGCTCCATGGGATGATGTGTCAATCACGTTGAATGGTCCTTCCCACTTGCTACTAAGTTTACCATGGCCAAAAAGCTTCACTCTGGAGTTGAACATGAGGACTTTGTATCCGGGCTTGAACTCTTTGTGTTTAAGCCTCTTGTCATACCACCTCTTTGTTCTGTCCTTATAGATCTTGGAGTTTTGGTATGCTCTCTCCCTCCATTCCTCCAGCTCGGATATTTGCATCTTCCCGTTGTTTCCAGCGAGATGGAGGTCCATGTTCCATTTCTTAATGGCCCAGTGGGCTTTGAACTCCAACTCAACTGGAAGACGGCATGTTTTACCATACACGAGCTGGTAGGGGGACATACCAATGGGTATCTTGAATGTTGTGCGGTATGCCCATAATGCTTCAGGGAGTTTGTTCTTCCAGTTCTGTCCCATCTCATTGACGGTCTTCTACAGAATATTCTTGATTTGTTTGTTCGATGTTTCTACTTGACCGCTAGTCTATGGGTGATATGGTGATGGTACATTATGGCGGATCCCAAACCCTGTAAGGTATTGCCTGAAGGTTTTGTCAATGAAGTGGGATCCTCCATCACTTATTACCACGCGGGGCATGCCGAATCGAGGGAAGATGATCTCATGGAACTTCTTCTTGGCATGTTTGGAGTCTGGAGCCCGGCAAGGTAGTGCTTCTACCCACTTGGACACGTAGTCCATAGCTACCAAGATGTATTCGCAGTCATAAGACTTGGGGAATGGCCCCATGTAGTCGATGCCCCACACATCAAAGATCTCAACTTGCAAGTTGCTTGTGAGTGGCATGGCATCTCTTTTGTTGATGTTGTCATTTCGCTGACATCTATCACATCTTCTTATGAACTCTTTGGTGTCATCATACATGGTTGGCTAGAAGAATCCACTTTGCCAAATTTTGGCATGGGTTTTGAACACTCCATAGTGTCCCCTGTATGGAGATGCATGACATCTCTCTATGATTGTTGGGGATTTGGCCCGCCGACAAACGCCTTCTACTTATTTTGCTCTATCTCATGCGTAAGGGTAGCAATGAACAAAGGAGATGAAGCCAATTTAGCTTCATCTGCTTTACAGATCTCTAATCTGGCTTCGGTCAGGTGAGTTAGACCAAAGACAATCGGCTTCGGTGGTCACGTCTCGTTGTATATTAAAGCCAATCGGCTTCGGTGGTCACGTCTCGTTGTATACTAAAGCCAATCGGCTTCGGTGATCACGTCTCGCTGTGTACTAAAGTCAATCGGCTTCGGTCATCGCCTTACAGTATATCAAAGTGACGTTATCTGAACTGAGTTAGAAGCCAATTTGGTAAAGTATTGATATTATTGAGTGCCAAAAGCTATGAATGAGTTAATGGCAAGCTTCGGCTCACTCTATATTGCAGGTTCTTGGAGGAGCCGTCGGCTTTCTGGACGCTGGGAGATGGCTTTGGGTCGTCTCAGTTCGGAAGAAGCCGAATCCAGGGGCTATTTACCTTTTTCCAGCTGGCGAAGCAGGGGTGAACCAAGTCCAAGAAGACCAAGTCTAAGCCGAGTCAAACACGGAATCACAAGTCTACGCATTCACATTGGGAGGAGAAAATGTACCAAAGTGTCCCTAGGCTATTTGTATTGTACAGCCTAGAGGATGATGCTTGATCCCAGGGGTATAATGGGAATGTAAAGACCTTTGGTCTCCCTATAAAAGGAGGCCCCTCTCCCACTTATAAAGGTTGTTGATTTCAAGAATACTGTTGATGAGTAATATATTGTTGCTTGTCCCAGTCGTTCAGTTTCAACCATTGTCTGGGTTCATTGGCTTCGGCTACTAACCCAACAACTGGCGCCCACCGTTTGTGCAGTGCACGAACAAAACCCACGATAACCACCATGCCACCTAAAAAGCCAATCAAACCAACCAAACCAACCACCACTGTGCCAAATGCAACCCTCAGCATCGAAGCCGCCCCCCGACCCACAATTCCACCAACAAACCCACCACCAATAACCGAAGCCATTCTCGACGATCAAGAGATCGATGAAGAAACCCTTACCACTGAGGAGAGAATGCACCGACTTGAAGAAAGGCTTCGTCTTCGACGCCTCGAACAGCAGAGAGAGCTGGATGCGGCACAGCTCGAACTAGAGCAACAAATGCAAGAGGAGGAACAGGAGCAGCAGCATCAATTGTTGCAAGTCAAAAAGCAGCTCGAGGAGCTGAGGCAAGCGAAGCAGAGGAGGCTGAACAACACAAGCTTCAGAGCTGAAAAGCTGCGTCAAGAACTCGAGAAAGCCAAAAAGCAAGTCGCTAAGCTCCAAGCAGAGCTTAATGAGCCAAACATCACCATCAACCCACCAAAACACAACTCTTCATCCCAAACTGGCTTCCAAACACTCCACACTCGCCCCATCGACCATACGTGCCCACTTTCAGAAAGCCTCCAACTGGCAAGATGGCCACCTTCCTATAAACCCATTTCTCTACCAAGATACAACGGCCTCACCGACCCAAAGCAATTCCTAATGAGCTATGAAGCTGCAATAGCTTCGGCAGGGGGAGATGATGTTGTTCTAGCAAAATCCTTCATCATTGTCTGTGATGGCACAACAATGAACTGGTACACGAAGCTGCCTAGCCTATCAATCAACAGCTGGTATGATCTGAAGAGGGAGCTTATCAAAAATTTTGGCATTATGGGAGACCAATCACTCTCATATGCTGAACTCACACTACACCAGCAGCCGAAGGAGCCCCTAGAGTACTACTTCCGTAGATTCGTCACTCTACGTGCTCAAGCTCCACATATCCCTGGTGAAGCAGCAAAATTTGCAGCAATACAAGGGCTTTGCCTCGGATTGTTTGCACAGCATATCGCAAGAGAAACACCAGCTACTCTGGCAGACCTGTATGAGGAGTTCAAAAAAAATTATCACTCTGACAATGACAACCGAATGAGACTGGCTAGAGAAGCCATCATGAGAAACCAATATGAGTCACAAGCCAAAACCCATCACCACAGCCACAACTACCAAAACTACTCCCACCAAACAATCATGAAGGTAGACAATCCGCCTTCTTCCTACGAAACCAAACCACCGTACCCAGAAAGCCAATACCCCAACCAGAGAAATGAGCCCACTCAAAGGGGTGGAAAAGCCGGCAGAGGCCGAGGAAGAGGAAGAGGTCCAGCGGGACCTGAGCTGTATTGCCAATACCACGGCAAAAATCACACCCATGGTACAGAACAGTGCAGAGATATCAAGAAAACAATAGAAAAGCTAAGAGCAGAGAAGATTCAAGCAACCCAAACGAAGCCAATATCCGCTTCGCAGCCAAATACCCAAAACCCTACCCAAGCTATCCAACCATACTGCCCAGTATATCCTTCGCTAAACTCAAACACTGTGCACCCATCAACAGCGATGGCAACTCAATATTTGCCTTCGCCACAAACCTTTCAGCATTATTACCCACAAGCCATATATCCTCACTTATACCCTCAAACCTCCCAGCAAGTGGCTTCGCAAAACATAAAGGTTGAGGAGCTGCCACCACCACCACCACTTTCACAACAAAAAGCCAATCAGAAAGAAGCTCCAAGTCCACTCCCAAGCTATGGACACATCATGCCCATTTCTGGAGGATCATCGCTTGCTTTTGAGAACAAAAAGCAAAGGAAAAGCTATTTTTGCCAAGTCAACAACAACTCTATTGATGGCCCATACAAAAAGTTGGAATGGTCTCATATGCCCATCACCTTCACTGAGGAAGATCTCAAGCTCCACAATTACCCACACAACGATGCTATGTCGATCGAAGCCAATATTGCTGGCTGGATGATTGGAAAGGTGCTAGTGGACACAGGAAGCTCTGCTGACATCATCCTAGCAAAAACACTGAGAAACATGACCAATATCAACCCAGATAACCTGGAGCCATCAGACACTCCGTTGGTCGGCTTCGGAGGGAAGCGAACCCAAACACTCGGGAAAATTTCACTGCAAGTATCCTTCGGTGACACATCCAATGCAAGAACAGAATACATCACCTTTGATGTAGTAGACATGGTCTTTGATTACAATGTCATCTTCGGAAGAGAAGTCATAAACACCTTTGATATCATCATAAGGCAGTCATTCTTATGCATGAAAATGCTAGCTCTCAAAGGAGTTATAACTGTATATGGTGACCAGAGGGAAGCCAGAGCACCAGGTCAGCGAAATGTGCATCTGCTTGAAGAAAAAGATCCATATTACCCAGAAGAAAAGCCAAATATTGAGAAAGATAGTAGAAAGATGCAGAAAGCTGCAGACACGAAGCAGGTGCAGTTGCAGCCTGATGTCTTTGACAGAGAAGTGATCATTGGCTCAGATCTAGAGCCGGACGAAGAAGATAGGCTCATCGAATTCCTGAGAAATAACAAGGATGTGTTCGCTTGGTCAAGCAAAGATCTACCAGGTGTTGACAGAAGCATAATTGAGCATAAGCTGGCAATCAGTCCTGATATGAAGCCAAAAAAGCAAAAGTTGAGAAAGATGTCAGAAGAGAAAGCTGATGCAGTAAAAGCCGAAGTGCAAAGGCTGCTGGACGCCAATGTCATACGCGAAGTCAAATATCCAACATGGCTAGCAAACACTGTACCAGTTCAGAAAAAGAATGGAAAATGGCGAATGTGCATTGATTTCACCGACCTCAACAAAGCTTGCCCAAAAGATGATTACACACTACCAAGAATCAACAAGATTGTTGATCAAGCATCAGCAAGTGAAATGATGTCCCTCTTAGATTGCTTTTCTGGCTATCACCAAATCTGGATGAAAAAAGAGGATGAGGAAAAAACCAGCTTTATCACACCAGTTGGCACTTTTGCTTCGTCAGGATGCCCGAGGGGCTTCGGAATGCAGGAAGCAGCTTCTGCCGAATGTCAAGCACAGTGTTCAAGGACGAACTGTTCAAAACCATATTGGCATATGTTGACGACATCTTGGTCAAAAGTGCAAAAAGGCAAGATCACGTATCAGATCTGGCAACCGCCTTCGCTCGCATGAGACAAGCTGGTCTCAAGCTAAACCCAGAAAAGTGTGTATTTGGAGTGACCAAAGGCAAAATACTTGGTTGTCTGGTTTCAGCTCATGAGATAGAAGCTAATCCAGACAAGATAAATGCAATACTTGACATGGAAGAGCCAAAGTGCATGAGAGACGTGCAGAAGCTGTCGGGCAGAATTGCCGCACTCAACAGATTCATCGCAAAAGCAGCAGAGCGAAGCTTACCATTCTTTGCAACACTCAGAAACACAGCTAAGTTCCAATGGGGGCCAGAGCAGTCAAAAGCATTCCACGAGCTAAGGCAATACTTGACGCAGCTCACGAAGCTAACAGTACCAAACCCAAAAGCACCACTGCTACTGTACATTGCAGCATCACAATCAGCAGTTAGTGCAGCGCTCATCACAGAAAAGCTGGTAGACGGCAGAAACCTTCAGCAGCCAGTGTACTATGTGTCGTAGGCATTGAACTCGTCGAAGCTGTTCTATACAGAGATTGAGAAGATGATCTATGCAGTCATAATGGCTTTCAGAAAGCTCAGACACTATTTTGAGGGCCACAACATCAAAGTCCTCACAGATCAGCCTCTTAAAGAGCTTTTGAACAACAAAGAGGCTTCCGTCAGAATACGCAAGTGGGCTGCGGAGCTTTCTGAATACGTCGTGGACTTTGAAAGGAGAACATCAATCAAATCGCAAGTCCTAGCTGACTTCATTGCGGAGTGGACATCGCCTTCACCACAAAATGCTATCAGAGAGGAAAATTGGCTGATACATTGTGATGGTGCTTGGGGGGGACAAAGGAGCTGGCATCGCAGCAATTGTGCAATCGCCTTCGGGTGTAAAAATGAGATATGCAGCAAATTTAGAGTTTTGCAAATGCAGTGACAGAAGCACAAACAACGTTGCTGAGTACAAAGCTGTGTTACTTGGGCTCAGAAAAGCCAGGGCTTTGGGAGCTCAGAGATTCACTGTCAAAACAGATTCTAAGGTGGTAGCAGATCACATTGAAAAAAGAAAGCATAGCGAAGCAACCAGAACTCATCAAATACTTGACCACTGTACGCTCAATGGAGAAAAAATTCAAAGGTTTCACTGTGGAGTACATCCCAAGAGCAAAAAATGAAGAGGCAGATGCTTTGGCTAAGGCAGCTGCAATGGGGGATAAGCTTCCACCTGATATATTCTTTCAAACATTAACATCACCATCGATAAAGGACTCAGATGACCCACCAAAGCTGATCAATGCAATAAGATCAGAGGATTGGCGATCCCCTATAATAGCTTTTCTTTGAGGATACTATGAGCCAATTGACGAAGATGATCTAAAAGCTATGCAACAAAGAGCACGATGCTATAAGATGATAGATGATGTCCTTTACAAGAAAGGAGTTGTAGCTCCTTGGCTTCGTTGCATCTCTCACAACGAAGGAAAAGAACTGATTCAAGAGATACACAGTGGCTTATGTGGAGCACACTTTGGGGCAAGAGCTCTAGTTGGGAAGGCAATGAGGCAAGGATTTTACTGGCCTGCAATCATCATGGATGCAACAAACACGGTCAAGACCTGTGATCAGTGTCAAAAGTGTGCAGCAAACAGAAAATCTCCTTCGGAGCAGTCACAGCTGATAACTCCAACATGGCCTTTGCAAAGATGGGGCATTGATCTAGTTGGCCCACTTCCAACAGCACAAGGAAATCTGAAATACGCCATAGTAGCAGTTGAGTACTTTACTAAGTGGATCAAAGCCAGACCATTGGCTAACATCACAGCAAAAACAGTGATCAAATTCTTCTGGCAGCAAATTGTGTGCCGATTTGGAGTACCAAGGAAAATAATAGTGGACAATGGGAAGCAGTTTGACTGCGACGAATTCAGACAATATTGCATGTCAATTGGAACGAAAGCGAAATTCGCTTCGGTCTACCACCCACAAACAAACGGAGCAGTTGAAAGAGCCAATGGCTTAATCTTCACAGCCATTCGAAAGTGCCTTGCAAATTGTAAGAAAAAAGGCAAGTGGGTAGAAGAGATGCCGAAGGTGATCTGGGCCCATAACACCACCACATCAAGGGCAACACAGTTTACTCCATTCAAACTGCTTTATGGTGAAGAAGCAGTATGCCCAGAGGAAATACTGCACAAAGGGCTTCGCACACAACAAGAAGCTCCCAAAGATAGCGAAGCCGTTGACAAGGATCTCACTGAGATATACAGGCTCCAAGCAGCAAAAAATATTTTCAAGTATCAAGCTGAGACAAGAAATGGCGAGACAAAAAGGTGGTCAAGAAAGATATCAAGGCAGGGGACTGGGTCCTAAGGAAAAATCCAAGCATGCCCGCTGGAAAGCTGCAACAGAAATGGGAAGGCCCATTTCTGGTCATCAAGAGCAACAGGCCTGGCTCATTTCGCTTAGGCGACGATGAAGGGAATGAGCTGCCGCATTCATGGAATGCAGACAGCTTACGCAAATACTATCTATGAAAAAGATGTAAAATGGCTTCGTATTCTATAAACGAAGTCACTAAGTAGAATAGCATTTTTACCTTCTTTCCAAAAGCCCGTACTCTTTTCCTCACAAGGGGACCCTGACCAAGGGGTGAGGTTTTTAACGAGGCGGTGCTTACTGTAACTCGTCAAATCATATATGAACGAGGTATTCCCCAAAAAAGCAGTATCAAAAGCGATCGGCTTCGACCAAGTCGCTCATATTCGACAACTCAAATAGAACTGAATTGACCCTACCGAGAGTAAGGCCAATTCAGATCTAAGGAAAAGCTTACTCCGAAAAGGAGTAAAAGGGGCTTCGGTCCAGAAAAGCTTACTCTAAAATAGAGTAAAAGGGGCTTTGGCCCAAACAATTATTACGAAAACAGCTTCGGCTATCAGTATTCTAAAAGCTTGTAGGGGCTTCGGCAACTTGTTAGAACCCACAAAAGCAGCATCGAAAGCGATTGGCCTCAACCAAGTCGTTGATATTCGATAATTTAAATAGAACTGAATCGACCCTACCGAGAGTAAGGCCAATTCAGATCTAAAGGAAAAGCCCACTCTAAAACAGAGTAAAAGGGGCTTCGGTACAAAAACGCTTACTCCAATCAGACCAAAAGGGGGCTTCGGCTCAAACATATATTTTAAATTAAAATCAGCTTCGGCTAACAGTATTTTAAAATGATTAAAAATAAACATACGAAACGAATACAAGCACAAATAATAGGGGCTTCAGAAAACTACGAAAACACATCCCCGTATAAAGCTCAAAAGAGCTAAGGCGGCTACAAACCACAAGAGCAAAACACTTGAACCAATAAAACCCCGCTTTGGGGGAGGGGTGAGGAGGCGTTTCTTTCGCAACGAAGCCAAATCGAGCTTACATTCATTCAAGTGTTTCGAATCAAAACAATGAACAAGCGAATTACAATGTGTTTTACAAAGAGATGACTCAGAACATCTCAAAAACATAGCCGTCAAAAAGCTGGCCAGATCTCCTAAATCTGGGAGCATTAAATACATAAGCAAAATCCCTATCATCATCTAAATCTTCTGGCTCCACCTTAACTGGAAGCAGACGAGCAGCTTCGGCGTTTCTTGCACGAGCAAGTTCGACACGAGGAGAACGTCGAACGATGAAAGAGTTAAAAAAGTCAAATACATCGAATTCGCAATGACTAAAGAACTCGTGGCAAAATTCCCAGAAATCATCAAGTCTTTGACTTGGATACAACATCCGATACTGTTCCCATGTGAAGCCAGATACACACAAGGGACCATCGCGCATGGTGATTGGCACGGGTTCAAGAACAACTCCCTCGCCAGTGGTCTGAGTATATACAAATGTCACATCACTTAGTGTTGCTTTACAGCGAAAGCTAAAGTGTTATTCTACAGCAAAAGCTAAACAAGGCGATAGCCTCAGCAAATCTACACCTTCGGCTCTCCATCCCATCTCTCATCAGCACCGGCGTGAGACGATGAAGGGCCATCAGTTGCAGCTTCAGCCTCGGCTTTCTGCTGCTGCTCAAGAGCAAGCTCCTCCTTGTGCTAAAAATAAACAAACCAATCAATATCAAAAGCAAGATAAACAGGATACGAGCAAAAGCAAAAATAGCAGAAAGGGTAAAAGAAGCTAACCTTAACAAGACGATCGTACGCGGTGCTTCGGGCACACTCCCTCCCTGTTTCAGACCAGAATTTTCTGAGAAAGATTCCACGAGTCGCCAAAACCACTTCGATGAAAAATTCCTTTCTGTCAGGGTCCAAAGCCGAAGGGAAGTTAAAGTCCCTTTTCAGAAAGCTCTTATAGTGGGAGCACCCATTATCTGCCAGCATCTTAAAGGCGTTTGTCACACACGTTCGAACAGCATAGTCTCCCACTTTGGAAAAAAGCTCCGGAAGGGACTTAAGCTCATCATCCAGCCATAAAGCTTCCCGACATCAAAGTCATCAGAGGGGAAGGGCAGCGGCTCGGCTCCATATTGTTTCAGAGCAGCTTCGTATTCAGCATAAATGCCCAAGCTGCGACTGAGCAATTCAGAATCTAAACTCTCTTTGTCGGCCTTAAGCTGCCCCACTTGAGACTTAAGCTGACTGGCTTCGGAAATAAGGGAGTTCTTCAAGTCAACAGCAACAAGAAGCTCTCTCTTGTACTTCTCCGCATCAGATACCGCCTTATCTTTAGCAGTTTCGAGAGTCTTTATCTGATTCTTCATTTCATGCTCCAAAGTAGAACTCTCAACCAACTTGTTCCGAAGCCCCTCAATAGTTTGAGCATTAAGCTCACGGGCAGTCTCAAGGGAGGAAACTTTGCTCTTAAGCGAAGCCATCTCCGACGTGGTAGACTCCCGCTCAAGACGAAGCTGCTCTTTTTCATTTTCCAAAGAACTCTTAAGCTGAAGGAAGCTCTCGCGCTCTTTCCTTAGAATTTCAAGCTCGGCCCGTTCTCCCTCAACATCGTTGAGACGGAGCGGAAGGCGAGCGAAGAGCTCCTGCATGGACATCATAGACTAAAACGAGAAAAGTATAAGTACCAAAAAGCCAGACAGTTATCTCAAAAACGAAGCAGAAGGAACAGACCTGGATACCGCCACTAAGGCTGGAGACAGAAAGTGTGTCCAAATCCAAAGATTTGACACGAATTTCAAGCTCTGAAAAAGCAAAAGGAGAATTAAGACAAAAGGTAACACTCAATTAGCTTCATACTAAATAACGCAAAATACTAACCATTTGGAGCAATAATCGGAATGTCACTAGGAGGACGAAAGCCGCCTTGATGAAGCCGATCTGTAAAGGGTCCATACCCAGCATAACTTGTTTCTAAGGCAAAAGAATCAATATATCAAAAAAGCCGTTATTTGAATTAAATCGCCAGTATAACTGCTTTGCAAAACGTACCTCCGGATTCAGGAGCTAGCTTCGCAGGAGCCGATTCAACATCCTTAGCAGGGGCAGATTGTCCGGCGTCAGCTGAATAAGCCAATTTAACTGGCAGAGTAGTGGTTGGAGCCAAGTCGCCAGAACACTGCTCAGTCTGTACAGGTACCTCAACGTTGGCAGAAGCCAACTGCGTGGGCTCCTCAATGTTAGCCATAACCGTCCGCGGAAGCTCCTCAATATTAGCCGAAACCAACTGCGTAAGTCCCTCAGAAATCTGAAGGAACTTGGCCGCTGCACCCGCCAACAAATCCAAGGATGACGGCTGCGAAGGGACGGACGATACTTCAGCTTCACCAAGGGCAAAGTCCTTTGTCTCATCCTCCCTCAAAAGACGGCTGAAGCTAACTTCATCTTCATCGTCAATGCATCCAGGCAGGCGTTGACGACGAGGAGGCGCAGCAACAGCTTTAACTGTAATAAGATAAAAATAGATAAGAAAAGCGAAGCCAAAAACAAAAAAAAATTATATAGATAAGAAAAGCGAAGACAAGATAGACAAGAAACAAACCTCCAAAAGAGGGGACAATAACTGCAGCGGAAGCGAAAGGATCGATTTGCATAGGCACAGCAGCAGCAGGCACCTCAACAGACGAAGCAACAAGACGAGGAGGAGCACTAGAAAGCGGTGTGATGGGAAGAGCTTTAGAAAGCCTTTGACGCTTGGAAGCTTCCAAGGAAGAAGTAATAATTCGCTTCTTTGTTGCAACCACCTTAGAAGCACCTCCTCGGCTTTGGCTCCCGGCCCGGCTAGAGAGGGCTCCGGCCTTGCTGCCACCAGCTTCGTCACCGCCCTCGTCCGACTGACCGCTTCCATGGCCTCCGCCACGACCTTTCTTACCACGACCCCGACCCGGCTTCGTGGGAACCAAGCTGGGATGATCTTCGGCAGAGAATTTCTTAGACGGCTTGGATGGAGCCGTGCGCTGAGGGTAACTAACCTTCATCTCCTCAAAAACTCTATTAAGCCGGACTCCATCAACCAAAGCCAAACAGCTCTCATGCTCCTTAGAAGTATATTTCCCACAAATAATCTCGGCCATCAACTCAATAGACTGCACGAAAGCAAAATCGGACATATTATCCGGCTTCCTCACACCAAACTTAGGGAAACAAACGTGAGGGATCCCTCTGTAGAGCCTCGTCTCGACTGCAAATGGCTTCCAAGCCGCAGATAGAATGTTGAGCCCAACAGCGAGTCCCTCCTCGATCAAGTCCCAGCTGCTGGAGACTCGACTGGCTTTGAAAAAAGCGCTTTCGCAGCGATCGAAACCAGGAGAATTCTTGTCAAAAGCAGGGCAAGCAACAAACTCACAAGGGCCAATGGAACTGTGCAGAGGAAATAATATCTGCTTCGCTCCATCCTCTAACACAGTCTCCAGTGCCGGCACCTTAACATAAAGCCAATAATTCTTCCAATTCTTATCCCAGGTGTTTTTCTGGCAAAAGGTAAGTTCTTCTGCAGATCAGTTTGCCTCCACCGCGCGTAAAAAGTAACGCTGCCAAAGTCCGGCTCGTACTCAAAGCCGTCAATCTTAACGGTTTTTGTCTGACGATGCCCCTCAAAGTAACGGACAAAGCAGTCCGCACTAACATCTGACGCGTTCGTCTTCACAGCCCAAAAGAAGCGAAGCAGATGAGTGATGGCATTAGGGGTGAGATGATGGAGTTGCGAGCCAAACCTCCCAAGAATATCAGCAATTATATTGTCCACGGGCATTCGAAGCCCAGCGCAGAAGAACTCCTTGAATACCACAGCTTTGTCCGCACGGGGCGTCGGGGTAGTCTCCGTAACGGGGGCTCGTCCGTGACCGGCCGGGAAATACCCCTTTCCCTCGTAGAAGCTGATCAGCTCGGGGGTAACAAAAGATTGACCAAAGACAGTGGTCTTTGGCTTCTTCCGGTAATCCATAAGATCCGACACATCGGCTTTCACTTCATCAAGGGCATCACCTGCCGCAGACTCGGCATCCTCTGTGTAATCACCTTCTGCAACTTCCCCTTCATCGACGGGACCCTTCCCCCTTTCATCAATTTCCATAGCAACTCCCGCTTCTGGGGCTGCGGCCACGTTGACCTCAAGCGCCTGAGCAAAGGATGCAGCTTCGGCAGCATCCATATCAGCCGCGCCTGAGTTGTCTTCGTCCGAGACGTAGCCAATCAGACGAGCGGTTTGCTTCGTGCGAGCCGCTACAACAAATAGAAAAAACAATAAGTAAACGAAATAGCAAAAAGACAAAGGAAAAAAACGAAGGAAATAGTAGAGCACAAAAAGCAAAACTTACTTGTGTTGAGAAAGAAAAGCCAAAGCTTGAGTTCAAAAGCTTCCAAAGCCAGAGAAAGCGTCAAGCTCAAGCTAAGTGAAAAAACAGCCAAGCGAAGCAAGCAAAAATCGACCCCCCCCCTTCGGTCCTATTTATAGGCCAGTAAAATCTGACCGTTAAAATCTCGAAAAATGAACCAGCGTTTCAAATTCGGACAAACCGAAGCAAAATTTACAACAACGGTTAGAATAATTTAACCAGTTTCAAGCAACCGAAACCAAATGACATCACATAAGTTAGACAAACGAAGCAAAAATAGAATAATCACAACAAAACACTAAGGGGCTTTCTCCAACAAGGAGGAGGCGTTTCTCGTGCTGGCAAGCAATCCAAAATTCGTGGAGCTCGGCCTGTTGAAGAAAGCCCTCGTCCTCGAGGGGCTACTGTTGGGGGATTTGGCCCACCCACAAACGCCTTCTACTTGTTTTGCTCTATCTCATGCGTAAGGGCAGCAATGAACAAAGGAGATGAAGCCAATTTAGCTTCATCTGCTTTACAGATCTCTAATCTGGCTTCGGTCAGGTGAGTTAGACCAAAGACAATCGGCTTCGGTGGTCACGTCTCGTTGTATACTAAAGCCAATCGGCTTCGGTGGTCACGTCTCGTTGTATACTAAAGCCAATCGGCTTCGGTGATCACGTCTCACTGTGTACTAAAATCAATCGGCTTCGGTCATCGCCTTACAGTATATCAAAGTGACGTTATCTGAACTGAGTTAGAAGCCAATTTGGTAAAGTATTGATATTATTGAGTGCCAAAAGCTATGAATGAGTTAATGGCAAGCTTCGGGTCACTCTATATTGCAGGTTCTTGGAGGAACCGTCGGCTTTCTGGACGCTGGGAGATGGCTTTGGGTCGTCTCAGTTCGGAAGAAGCCAAATCCAGGGGCTATTTAGCTTTTTCCAGCTGGCGAAGCAGGGGTGGACCAAGTCCAAGAAGACCAAGTCTAAGCCGAGTCAAACACGGAATCACAAGTCTACGCATTCACATTGGGAGGAGAAAATGTACCAAAGTGTCCCTAGGCTATTTGTATTGTACAGTCTAGATGATGATGCTTGATCCCAGGGGTATAATGGGAATGTAAAGACCTTTGGTCTCCCTATAAAAGGAGGCCCCTCTCCCACATGTAAAGGTTGTTGATTCTAAGAATACTGTTGATGAGAAATATATTGTTGCTTGTCCCAGTCGTTCAGTTTCAACCATTGTCTGGGTTCATTGGCTTCGGCTACTAACCCAACAATGATCTTGGTAGCTTCAATCATTGGGACACACTTTCTTAGCAACCCATCGGCGCAGACCCGATATAGGTATGGCTCATCCCACAAGTGGAAGCGGCTTTCATACTCCAACTTCTTCTTGTTTCCACCTGGGGAACATAGCCTGCCACTATATAGTTTACAATATTTGCATACCATGGGTTATCATCTGTTACCTTAAGGAGTGTGTCGTCCCTTAGGTAGTCATTGATGGGAAGCTCATGTGTCTCCTCAACCTGCAACCTGGATAGATGATCGGCTGCCGAGTTTCCTACTCCCTTTTTATCTCGGATTTCTAGATCGAATTCTTGGAGAAGAAGGATCCATCGGATGAGCCTAGGTTTAGCATCCTTCTTAGTGAGGAGGTATTTGAACACAGCATAGTCTGTGTAGATGATTACCTTTGCCCCCACCAAGTAGGATCTAAACTTATCTATCGCGAAGACCACAACCAACAACTCTTTTTCAGTGGTGGCATAGTTCAGCTGGGCTTCGGTCAAGGTTTTGCTAGCATAGGAAATGGCATAGTGCCTTTTGTTTTTGGTTTGGCCTAGGACAGCTCCTACGGCATAATCGCTAGCATCGCACATGATCTCAAAGGGTAATGCCCAGTCGGGTGGTTGAATGACTGGGGCTGAGATGAGTGCCTTCTTTAGGATTTGGAAGGCATGATGGCACTCATCAGTGAAGACGAACTCCGCCTCTTTTGCTAGGAGATTGGTTAAGGGTCGGGCGATATGGGAGAAGTTTTTGATAAAACGCCGATAAAACCCGGCATGTCCTAGAAAGCTGCGAATTTCCTTCACGTTCGTGGGAGGTGGAAGCTTCTCGATAACTTCAATTTTTGCCTTATCCACCTCTATGCCACGTTCGGACACCAAGTGTCCTAGCACTATTCCTTCCCGAACCATAAAATGGCATTTCTCCCAGTTCAGGATTAAGTGCTTTTCTTCACATCATTGCAAGACCTTGTCTAAATTCTCTAGACAATCTGTGAAGGATTTGCCATAGACAAAAAAGTCGTCCATGAACACCTCCATGATTTTCTCAATCATGTCAGAGAAAATAGACATCATGCACCTTTGGAATGAGGCTGAGGCATTGCAAAGACTGAAGGACATCCTACGGTAAGCATATGTAGGGGCATGTGAAGGTGGTCTTACTTTGGTCATCCAGGTGTACGAGGATTTGATGATATCCAGAGTATCCATCAAGGAAACAAAAGAAAGAGTGGTTTGCAAGCCGTTCCAACATCTCATCGATGAAAGGCAACGGAAAGTGGTCCTTCTTAGTAGCCTTGTTGAGTCTCCAGTAATCAATGCACATGCGCCACCCGGTGACGGTGCATTGAGGGATCGACTTGTTTTTGACATTTTTCACCACCGTCATCCCTCTTTTCTTTGGTACCACTTGCACCGGACTCACCCACTCACTGTATGGCACGGGATAAATAATCCCCACGTGAAGTAGCTTGAGGACTTCCTTCTTAACTACTTCTCGCATTGCGTTGTTCAACCTTCTTTGGGGTTCCCTAGAAGGTGTGGAATCAGGATCGATCGGGATGCGATGAGTGCAAAGAGTAGGACTTATGCCCTTAAGATCATGGAGTGAGTAACCTAGGACGGAAAGATGTTTTTCCAAGACAACAACAAGTCTATTGGTTTCTTCTTCGGTGAGCTTGTCGTTGATGATAATCGGGGTTTGACAGTTACCATGAAGGAGAACATATTTTAGGCCAGGCGGGAGAGGTTTTAGCTCGATTGTGGGTGGTGGTGATTGCTCCGTTATGTCCAACTTAATGGGCTCAGCAATGACCTCTTCTTCATGAGAGAAGTTTATTGCATCGTCATCCCAGTTTGGTTGGGCCATATCGAACAATGACACTCCCATAAGCTCTTCGATAGGGTCAGGAATTGGCATTGGCTCCGCTATCGAATTATTTGCACGAGCTTAAGGAACGGTATAAGTGGATTTCCCTATTTGAATGGCAGGGCCTCCTTTACGCATTTCTTGGAAGAGTTTCTCGATAGGCCTGCCGATAAGTATGGGAACGTCTGGACCGTCATAAACATGGAAGTCCAGGAAAACCTCGGCCTCATTGAAGACTACGGTGATCGTTCTAAGGATGCCATAGCATTCCAAAATGTTCCCATCAGGATCTTACATAAGCTTTTGGGAACGGGATAAGGCCGCGTTGGGACAAAGTGTTTGGGCAAGAGATTTTGAAATGACATTTATCCCAACGGTTGGGTTGCAAAGGGTTCCCACAGTGACCCCCCTATATTTGACAAAAGTAAGAGATTGAGGGTCTGCTGAGTCGGACTACCTCGGGCAATGTCTCTACTTTCCTTAGCCATTCTCTACTCATAATCGCCGATAAGTATTTTTGATCTTCTATGGGAATGGACTTATCAGATGGGTTAAGATTTTGTTGGAGCAGAGATCTACATGCTCGGGGTTTAGGTTGAATTGGTAAACTCAAGGCATTTCCAATATCTGTGAAAAGATCATCCTTGATTTCACCAATAAAGTGCATTGGATGAGTTTCCTCATCTTCTAGACTATGGGATTTTCCACGAGAGGCTCTTCTTTTACAGGCTCAAAAAGCAAGGTAGTCACAAGTGTAGGCTTGATAGATAGGACCCCTTGTTCTGGCTCAGGGATTTCTCCATCTTCTGGTTTGGGGAATTCATCAAAGATACCAGTGAAAGGGGTGTTCTCGAGTATTTTACTGAGGACAGCTCTCCCTTCACTAGGTGTCAAATGAGTGAACGACCCACCTGAAGAAGTGTCGAGAATGACAGCGGATTCCTCGCTAAGGCCTCGACGGAAATGCTGTAAAAGCATAGGTTCCAGGATAGCGAGGTCGGGACCAGACATGTTTAGATTCAAGAATTGGGCCCAGGCCGCTCCCAAGGTTTCTTTCTCCCTTTGCCAAAGGTTAGGATTTCTACTCGGAGATCCACTATTTGGGAGATTGGAAAGAAAGCTAGAAAAAGTTTGTCTCGCAGCACTCCCCAATCTCCATTGGTACTACCTACGGTTTGAGCGTACCATCGCTTGGCAATTCCCATCAAAGAGAACGGGAAAAGCTTCCACTTTAGTGTTTCCAGCAACATGCCAGGAATTGCAAGGCAGGAGCACACTTGCTCACACTACAAGGTTTTTCCCCTAATGCCACGAAGCACCATTGCAACACCAATAATTTGGGTGCAATAGGTAGGTCGTATTGCAACATATCTGTTAAATGGTGGTAATAAGTGACTATATTGCTACGACTAAATTGTGTTGCAATATGTGTGGCTTTCGTTGCAATAGGAAGGTGCTACTGCAACCATTTAAGGATTGTGTTGCAATTGGGTGGGAGTATTGCCACGATGCTTTGGAGTTGCATTAGTATTGATTTTCATTGCAATTATTAGGTGCTGTTGCAACCTTATTGGATTTGGTTGCTTTAGCTTGCATCTATTGCCATGGTTGTTTTGGATTGCAATAATCTTCGTCGGTGTTGCAACATGTAGGTGGTTATTGCAACGAGTATTATTAATGGATGCAATAACATGTTTATATTGCCACGTGTTTTATGGCTGTAATAACGTTCAATGGCGTTGCAATTGCTACGAGCTTATTGCAAGGAAAATTCTAAACCGGGGTAACACGCATCACGCCCTAGACGAGCGCTAGGTACGATTGGGGTGTCGCTTGTCGATCGAGTGAAATGCTGCACAGATAATAAAGTTAGGTCCCACTGCCACAGATAAAATGGGCCCTACCAAAAGTTCATTTCTATTATGTGCTTAATTAGCTTGATTCCAAGGAAAATGGAACCTATACGGTTAGCAAGACAATTTGCTAGATGTAATTTTAGCATCTGTTGCGTGTGATTTCTGACCAAATATAATATATGTATACAGTTTGGTATGAACCACAAAGCTTATATAGGAACACATCTTAAATTATGTTAGAAGGTTTGTGTTACAACATAATCTGAATAACTTAGTCCTAAGTAGGTAGGCAAACGCAGTGTGCTGCATGCTGCCAAAAGAAAATAATTTACCAGACCAAAATGTGTGGCGGATAAGTTGGAAAACCTCAATAGTAAAAATAGCAATGTCCAAATGAACAATTGTCAGCTGTGACACAATTCGGAAGACTGTTTATCTAAATAAAACCCAAATCCATGAGTGCGAAATGGAGTACAGATGCATTACATATTCACTTGTAACATCTTAGAATGTTATATAACAGCACGTTCATCCATATATATGACAATCATGGAATATATATGTTTCATAAATCCATAAAAGTGGAACTTAGAAGTTGACCGACATTTCAAAAATCAATTTTTTTGTACCGCCAAAAGCAAAAAAACAGAACTAAAAAAGCACCGAAAAAAATGTAGCACTCAGAGCTTGCTGGAAAAATCAGTATGCTATGGCAGAAAGTTATTACATAATTCACCAATTACTGAGCAAAAAAATATTTGAATAAACAACCTAAAAATCAGTCAACAAGGGGAGATGTGCAATTAAAATGTGATGTTAGAACCACCTTAGAGATACATTGGCCAGAATGAAATTTAGAACCTTGGCTCACATAGTACCTGCTATAAGAAAAATGTGATACTGAAAGTTGGAATTGCTTGTGCCTGCCAGTTCCTTTGACATCACGCTAGGAGCCATGTAACAGAACAGATCAATAGGAGGAACTCAAGACACTATATTGAACTCATAAGATTATTATAGGGAGTTAGATAGGTACCCATTCATGGTATAGGCCAGCTTCCTATAGATAAATTTGCCCTAAGTATGTTGACTTTTACTTGTGTCGGGGTTCTCTACCGCCGACAAGTAAATTTCCTACGATCGCGTGTCAGGGCTCGGATGGTGACTCGAGAGACAGGGGGTTTTAGACTGGTTCGGGCCTCCGGAGAGTAATACCCTACGTCCAGTGTGTGCCGGTGTTCTCAAGTCCAAGTCTGTAGTAGGGGTGTACAAACTAGTCGGGAGAGGGAGAGGGTCCCAAGTCCCTGAGCGGTGTGAGTGAGCGTGTTGCGTGTGCTGTGACCGAGTGTTCGACTAGTGTTCGAATGTCCCCCACTGATGTCCCCTTGTCCCCTTTTATAGCCTCAAGGGGAGAAGGGAGTGGGGGGTAAAAAAGGAGAAAATTACAAGGGGAGTTACTGCCCCCGAGAGCTTCAACCAGCGTCGCTCGCCGAGCCGTACCGGGAGCAGGTGTTGACGGAGTGGGCGCCCCGCCGGACCCGGGATCGTACATCCCAGGTGGTTGGTGTCGACGCCTTCTTGGGTAAGCTCCCGGGTAGTTTCCGGGTCATGGTTGACTTACTCGAGGTCCTCGAGCGCTCCAGGTGTCCTGCTCGGGCTCCAGGTGTCGTCCGCGGACGCCTGGAACCGTACTTGAGCGCCCGGTGTTGCGCATGCACTCCTCCCAAGACTTGTAGCGTTCCTGTTCGGATGGGACGAGTGCCACTGTGGCTGCCGTGGCGAAGGACGGACGCCCATCATGCTCTGACGCGGCGGGTACCAAGTGGGTACGGCGCCGGATGGGCCAAGACGTGGCCGGGTAGTTTCACCCGGAGAGCTAGAGACTCCTCGGAGGCGGAGAACTCCTCGGGCGAATCGGAGAGCCCTTCGAGGGCGGAGAACTCCTCGGGCGAGCAGTGGAGCCACTCGGAGGCGGAGAACTCCTCGGGCGAATCGCGGGGACTCCTCGGAGGCGGAGAACTCCTCGGGCGAGCAGGGGAGCCACTCGGAGGCGGAGAACTCCTCGGGCGAATCGCGGGGACTCCTCGGAGGCGGAGAATTCCTCGGGCGAATCGGGGACTCGTCGGGCGGCCTCCGAGGTGTCGTGGCATGGTGAATCTGCTTTGGTTTGGGTCTTCAATTTTTGCTTTTTGAGGGGTGGATTATTGTAAGCTCCCGGGTTAAGGGTTTGGTTGGGCACCCCCAATTCGGACCTTCGTCAGTAGCCCCGAGCCTGGGGGGGAGATGGAGACTCGCGCCCAGGCTGGATGGCGGCGTGGATATGGTAAGTTATGATTTTTCCGGTGGGGGCGCGCGAGCGCACCCGCCGGGTGTAGCCCCCGAGCCTTGAGAAGAGCTGGTGCTCTTGTTAAGGTTTTGTGCCCGGGTGGTTTACCTTGGGTGTTGTCGGGATCGAAGAACTTGTCGGGGAGGGGAAGCTTGTCGGGGACGCTTCTTTGGTGGGCCGGACAGCTGCCGGACCGTTGACAGGCCGGGAACGGAAGCATCGGCCCGTTCCCCCGCCGCGTGGGGAGGTGGACGCGCCTTTTGAGGAGGTCAGGCGAGGCGACGTGCGCACGTTGCCGCGGCGCCAGTGGTGGGCCCGCGCAATTAAGGCAGCGGCCGTTTTGTCTCGCCCCTATTTATAGCCGCGTGCTGCGGCGGCCTCGGGTTTTACCCCAGCCCGAGCTTTCCAACTTTTCGTTGCGCGCTTCGTCTTCCTCGTTGCTGCCGCTTGTCCTCTTGCATCCTCCGCCGCCGTCGCTTCGCCGGTCCGGAGAGCAAGCGCCCGAGCCCCTCACCCCGCCGGCGTTTTGAGGGGTGGATTATTGTAAGCTGAAGTCAGTCGTGGTGATGACCGCCGGCGCCTCGTCCTCGGCGCAGCATTCGGGGCGGAGCGGGAGAGGAGGGTCGCCACCGCCGGACTCAGGAAGAGGCGAAGGCTCTCGGTCGGACCGGCATCGGCGGTCCTCCGAGGAGAGCCGGCGCGAGAGGCGCAGCCGCACACCTCCGTCCTCCCGTCACGACCTCGAGAAGGGAAGGAGTTCCCGGCGGGAGACGGTCTCCCCTCGCCGGGAGAGGAGCCGGAGCCGGGACCTACCAGAGCGCGCCCACAAGGGGGGCTCGTCCTCGGGGGCGTCGCGCTCCCCCTTGCGATTCGCGCCGCGGGACGACAGGCGGCCGCCGTCGGCCCCTCAGATGACGCGGGCGCGGAGCGAAGGGCAGGACGCGCCCCGGACGCCCGTGGTGGAGGCGCAAGCCCCTCCCGGCCCGGTGAGGGTCACGACAAGGCGGCCGGACTCGACACCGGTCGAGGGGGGAGGCTCGTCAGGTCGGGCGGCGCCCCACTCGGGCAGGGACGCCGCAGTCGCGCCCGTGGCCCCTGCCCCGACGACGCTGGCGGGATCCAAGCGGCCCGCATCCCCGCAGGCCCCAGCGCCGACGGGGTCCAAGCGGACGCGGAGGATTGCGAAGGGGTGAGTGATGTCCTGTGTTTCTCGAATGGTTTCGGTTTTTTCTGTAGTTACCATTTTTCTCAGCCGGGTTCGCTGACTTGCAATGAACCAGTCGGGCCGATACTCCGCTCGAGGTGGCGCCGAGGAAGACGCTGCGCCCGGTGGCGCAGAGGCCGGGGCCTGTGGCGGAGCAAGCCGAGCAGGTGACGCCGGAGCCCGCGGCGGAGCTGGCCAGAAAAGCGACGGTAGACCCCGTGGTGGAGCGGGCTGAGGTGACTCCGCCGGTGCCCTCGGCGGAGCGGGCCGAGGAGGGAACGCCGGTGCCCTCGGCGGAGCAAGCCGAGGAGGGGACACGGAGGGCGGTGCCCTCCGCGGAGGAACAAGTGCCGGAGGGGGACGGCACCAGCCCGGGAGACGCACTCCCCACGGGCCTAGCCTTCGCGCAGACCGTCCCCTCAGAGGCGGCCGTGGCGGCGCTCCAAGCGGAGCTGGCCGGGGAGTTGGTGGAGGCGGCCCTGCCTACTCCTCAGGAGGAGTCGGCCCGCCCCGAAGTGGAGGAAATCACCATGTCCGGGGGCGCGGCCGGAGAAGATGGCCGCGGGATTGCTGCCTCTCCGGGGGCCGCTGTTGGCCCCCAAGAAGCAGAGGCGGGGACCTCCGGCGCTCGTCAGGACGCCGCCACCCCGGCAGCCGTTGCAGCCCCCGAGTCCTCCGGGGTGATCCCCCCGGAGGTCGTCGTGCTCGAGGACTCGCCGGAGGGCAGCTCGCGGAGGGTTGCCGGGGAGTGCAGCAGGAGGCTGACCGTGGAGCCCCCGAGGCCTTCGTGCCCTTCGAGCGAGGGCTTGTGCTATCTCCGGGAGACGCCGGGAATGATGACGGTGGACCGTCGATTCGGCGCCATCGTACCTATCGAAGACAACCCGAACCTTCCGTGCGAGGGTCGGTTGTTGTGGTACGACCGTCAGAACCCGGCGGCGGGTCCCGTCTTCGAGCTGAACGACGCGGCGGAGAGGGAGCAGTGCCAGCTTCTCACCGAAGGCCTCGAGAACATGAAGGAGGTCTTCAACAAGTTGATCATCGGGCCTTCCAAGGTGAGTTTCTAGACTTCGTTCTTCTAGTTTTGGCGCTGTTTTTTGTCGCGTCTTACCGTTCTTCTTTTTGTTTTCGTTCAGAAAATCTTGGAGCGCAGCGCCGAAAAGTCGGCGTTCCTGCGCCGGGAGTCCGGGCTTTGGCACGCCGTGGCGCAGCTGAAGGCCGAGAAGGAGCAGCTCGAGGCCCAGCTGGCCGAGGCCCGGGAGGCGAGGGACGAGGCGATCCTGGACGCCGCGGAGAGGGAGGCCGCCCTCGAGGCGAAGGTGGACGAGGCTGAGAGGACCGTGAGGGAGGCGTTGGTGGCCGCCGACGCCTCCAATCGGGATAAGGCTGCCGCCGTGCGGGAGGTCGAGGAGCTGAGGACGAAGGTGGTGGACCTTCAGACAGACGTCCAGCACCGCGACCTCGACCTCAAGACGGTCGGCAACCAGCTGGTCGAGGTGGCCGGCAAGCTGACGGCCGCGGAGGAGGAGGGGGCC
>CM014273.1:32839155-32869894 GCA_004135705.1 Alloteropsis semialata | reverse complement strand
TCACCATGCGCGATGGCCCCTTGTGTGTGTCTGGCTTCGCATGGGAACAGTATCAACGATGTTATCGGAGTCGAAGACTTGGCAATTTTTGGGAATTTTGTCACGAGTTTTTTCGTCATTGCGAATTTGATGTGTTTGACTTTTTTAACTCTTTCATCGTTCGACAGTCGCCTCATGTCGAACTTGCTCGTGCGAGAAACGCCGAAGCTGCTCGTTTGCTTCCAGTTAAGGTCGAGCCAGAGGACTTAGATGATGATAGGGATTTTTCTTACGTGTTTAATGCTCCAAGATTTAGGAGATCTGGCCAGCAATTTGACGGCTATATTTTTGAGATGTTTTGAGCCATCTCTTTGTAAAACACTTTGTAATCCGCTTGGTCATTGTTTCGATTGGAAACACTTGAATGAATGTAAGCTCGATTTGGCTTCGTTACGAAAGAAACGCCTCCTCCCCCCGAAGCGAGGTTTATTCGTTCAAGTGTTTTGTACTTGCGTGTACCTGTGGTTCCAAGCCACTCTAGCTTTTTTGAGCTTTTGTGCATAAATATGAATGTATAAGAATATGTTGTACGTGAATTCTGATAGGTTGCCGAAGCCCCTGTTACTTGTATTTGCATAAACTTCTTGTTGTTGTTTATAAGCGTTTATAAAACTGTTAGCCGAAGCTATTTTTGATTTTATATAGTTGTTTGAGCCAAAGCCCCTTTTACTCTGTTTAGAGTAAGCGTTTTTGGACCGAAGCCCCTTTTACTCCTTTTTCGAGTAAGCTTTTCCTTAGATCTGAATTGGCCTTACTCTCGGTAGGGTCAATTCAGTTCTATTTGAATTGTCGAATACCAGCGACTTGGTCGAAGCCAATCGCTTTTGATGCTGCTCGTTTGGGGAATACCTCGTTTATATATAGCTTGACGAGTTACAGTAAACACCGCCTCGTTAAAAACCTCACCCCTTGGTCAGGGTCCCCTTGTGAGGAAAAGAGTACGGGCTTATGGAAAAAGTAAAAATGCTATTCTACTTAATGACTTCGTTTATAGAACACGAAGCCATTTTACATCTTTTTATAAATAATATTTGCGTAAGCTGTCGGCATTCCACGAATGCGGCAGCTCATTGCCTTCGTCGTCGCCTAAGCGAAATGAGCCAGGCCTGTTGCTTTTGATGACCAAAAATGGGCCTTCCCATTTCTGTTGCAGCTTTCCAGCGGGCATGCTTGGGTTTTTCCTTAGGACCCAGTCCCCTACCTTGATATCTTTCTTAACTACCTTCTTGTCTCGCCATTTTCTTGTCTTAGCTTGATACTTGGAAATATTTTTTGCTGCTTGCAGCCTGTATACCTCAATGAGATCCTTGTCAATGGCTTCGCTATCTTTGGGAGCCTCTTGTTGGGTGCGAAGCCCCTTGTGCAATATTTCCTCTGGGCATACTGCTTCTTCACCATAAAGTAATTTGAATGGGGTAAACTGTGTTGCTCTTGATGTGGTGGTGTTATGAGCCCAAATCACCTTCGGCATCTCTTCTACCCACTTGCCTTTTTTCTTACAATTTGCAAGGCACTTTCGAATGGCCGTAAAGATTAAGCCATTGGTTCTTTCAACTGCTCCATTTGTTTGTGGGTGATAGACCGAAGCAAATTTTTCCTTTGTTCCAATCGACATGCAATACTGCCTGAATTCATCACAGTCAAACTGCTTCCCATTGTCCACTGTTATTTCCCTTGGTACTCCTAATCGGCATACAATTTGCTGCCAGAAGAACTTTATCACTGTTTTTGCTGTGATGTTAGCCAATGGTCTGGCTTCGATCCACTTGGTGAAATACTCAACTGCTACTATGGCATATTTGAGATTTCCTTGAGCTGTTGGAAGTGGGCCAACTAGATCAATGCCCCATCTTTGCAGAGGCCATGTTGGAGTTATCAACTGTGACTGCTCCGAAGGAGATTTTCTGTTTGCTGCACACTTTTGACACTGGTCACATGTCTTGACTGTGTTTGTTGCATCGATGATGATTGCAGGCCAATAGAATCCTTGCCTCATTGCCTTCCCCACTAAAGCTCTTGGCCCAAAGTGTGCTCCACATAAGCCACTATGTATCTCTTGAATCAGCTCTTTGCCTTCGTTGTGAGAGATGCAACGAAGCCAAGGTGCTACAACTCCTTTTTTGTAAAGGACGTCATCTATCATCTGATAGCATCTTGCCCTTTGTTGCATGGCTTTTAGATCATCGTCGTCAATTGGCTCATAGTATCCCCGAAGATAAGCTATTATTGGGGATCACCAATCCTCTGAGCTTATTGCGTTGATCAGCTTCGGCAAATCATCTGAGTCCTTTATCGATGGTGTTGTTAGTGTTTGAAAGAATACATCAGGTGGAAGCTTGTCCCCCTTTGCAGCTGCCTTAGCCAGCGCATCTGCCTCTTCATTTTTTGATCTTGGGATGTACTCCACAGTGAAACCCTTGAATTTTTTCTCCATGGAGCGTACAGTGGTCAAGTATTTGATGAGTTCTGGTTGCTTCGCGATGCTTTCTTTTTCAATGTGGTCTGCTACCACCTTTGAATCTGTTTTGACAGTAAATCTCTGAGCTCCCAAAGCCCTTGCTTTTCTGAGCCCCAGTAACACAGCTTCGTATTCGGCCACATTGTTTGTGCTTCTGTCGCTGTTTTTGCAGAACTCCAGATTTGCTGCATATCTCATTTTCACACCCGAAGGCGATTGCACAATTGCCGCTATGCCAGCTCCTTTGTCCCCCCAAGCACCATCACAGTGTATCAGCCAATTTTCCTCTCTGATAGCATTTTGTGGTGAAGGCGATGTCCACTCCGCAATGAAGTCAGCTAGGACTTGAGATTTGATTGATGTTCTCCTTTCAAAGTCCACGACGTACTCTGAAAGCTCCGCGGCGCTGTCAAACGACGTCGAGCAATTAGCCGCCAAAACCGAACCACAGATGGACAAAAGAGGTCTAGCAAGCTTCCTTACATGCGCACAGTGCTCCAGGCGGTGTCCTCGGGGGCGCACGAGCGACGGCGGCTCGGAACCGAGGGCGGCGGCGGTGACCTTCGAGGGCGGCGGCGGCTGCTGCGGAACGCGGCACTCTTGCGGTTAGGGTTGCTTGGGGAGGCTTGCGGGCTGGCGGCGCAACTTATAAAGAGGCTAGGGAGGCCGGGATACGCGGGCAAGCGGTTGGGATGCGACGCGTCCAGGGCGGAGGTCGGAGCCGGGCTCGTGCCCGAGCGGGACTCAAGGTCGGGGATGAGTCCGACCACCGGGACCCACTTGTCGGCGAAACGAGCGAAGGCGGGTTCGGGGCGGGACGTCTTCGACGTCGGCTAAAAGGGCGAGGCTGGCGGTGGGCTGGGAAATGGGCCGCACCAGGAAATGTACCGGGCCGAACGGGGTGGTCCACCGGACTCAGGGAAGAAAACAGGGGCTAAAACCAGACTGACCAAGAGTTCAGGGGGGTTTTCCGGACTAAAACTAAAAACTACAAAACTATCTCAAACAAATGCAATTCAAATCAAATTTAAAATAAATTTAAACTCTCTTTGACTTGCAAACAGTACAATAAACTTATGCAGCAGCATGAATGCAACAAAAACTTATTGAAGCTAATAATTAATTATTAAATTGAATAAAATACCTAATGAATTCCAATTAAATCCTAGAAATTTATTAAAGCCCTAAATAAATCCTAGAAAATTCAGAATTGGTTTCTAAGATTTATTGTGATGAAAAATTAGGGTGTTACAAACTTACCCCCCTTAAAATGAATCTCGTCCTCGAGATTCGGATGAACTTGCGAAGAGATTGGGAAATTCTGCCATCAATTCATCCTCTCTCTCCCATGTAGCTTCATCCTCTCCATGATGACTCCATTGCACCTTGCACATCTTAATTACTTTATTTCTAGTAACTCTCTCAGCCCTCTCCAATATTCTAACTGGATACTCAGAATAAGATAGATCATCCTGCACACTCAGATCATCCAAAGACAACTGCTCTTCTGGCACTCTGAGGCACTTCTTGAGCTGAGATATATGGAATACATCATGCGCATCTGACAACTGAGCTGGCAACTCTAACTGATAAGCCACTTCTCCCTTCCTCTCCAAAATCTTGAAAGGTCCAATATAGCGAGGTGCAAGCTTCCCTTTGACTTTAAACCTGCGCAACCCCCTAATTGGAGATACTTTCAAGTATACATAATCACCAACATCAAAAGCTAGCTCCCTTCTCCTAGTATCAGCATAGCTTTTCTGCCTGGACTGAGCTGTCCTCAAATTCTCCCTAATCACCTGCACTTGCCTCTCTGCTTCCTTAATAGCATCTGGCCCAAATACTTGCCTCTCTCCAGTCTCACTCCAGAACAATGGAGTTCTGCATTTCCTCCCATACAAGGCCTCAAAAGGGGCCATCTTCAGACTCGCCTGATAACTGTTATTATACGAAAACTCAGCATACGGCAAACTCTTATCCCAACTCTTACCATACTTCAATGCACATGCCCTCAACATGTCTTCCAACACCTGGTTGGTTCTCTCAGTCTGACCATCAGTCTGGGGATGATATGCAGAGCTAAAATTAAGGCGGGTGTCCATAGAAGCATGCAACTGCTGCCAGAACCTAGAAGTGAACTGGGTACCTCTGTCAGACACTATCTTCTTGGGCACACCATGAAAACACACAATCCTGGTGAAGTATAACTCTGCAAGCTGAGCTCCATTATAGGTGGTCTTTACTGGAATAAAGTGAGCAACCTTCGTCAACCGATCAACAATCACCCATATGGAGTCATAACCAGACCGTGTACGAGGCAAACCAACTATGAAATCCATACTAATCTCCTCCCACTTCCATTCAGGTATCTTCAGTGGCTGTAGCAGTCCTGCTGGCCTCTGATGCTCTGCCTTCACCCTCTGACAAGTGTCACAAATGGCCACATACTCTGCTACATCTCGCTTCATGCCATACCACCAATACCTCTCCTTCAAATCCTGGTACATCTTGGTACACCCAGGATGAATGGAGTAAGCTGAATCATGCGCTTCCCTCAGTATCATCTGCCTAATAGAATCAATAGCAGGCACGCAAATCCTATCTCCCAGCCAAAGCGTGCCTTGCTCATCTAGCCTGTATCCTGGAGCTCCTCCTTCTATCATACTCTGCTTAATCTCCTTGATCTTCGCATCATCAAGTTGTCCCTTCCGGATCTCCAGCTCTAAAGTAGGCTCCACTTCCAGAGTCACTGCCTCGGTGTGAGCAACAAGACCAAGGTTCAGTTTCTGGAACTCCTCGCATAACTCGTCAGGCATCGCATGAGTCAGAAGGGTATTAGCATGCCCCTTTCTGCTCAATGCATCCGCAACCACGTTGGCCTTTCCCGGGTGATAATGAATCTCCAGGTCATAGTCCTTGATTAACTCTAGCCAACGTCGCTGCCTCAAATTGAGATCCTTCTGAGTAAAGATATATTTCAAGCTCTTGTGATCTGTATAAATCCTACACTTATTGCCCAACATGTAGTGCCTCCAGATCTTCAGAGCATGAACAACTGCTGCTAACTCAAGATCATGAGTGGGATAATTCACCTCATGCTTCCTCAACTGTCTAGATGCATAAGCTATGACTCGGCCTTCCTGCATAAGAACACATCCTAAACCAAGTCTAGATGCATCACAGTATATATCAAAACTCTTAGTAATGTCTGGCATTACCAATACAGGAGCTGTCGTCAACCTCTTCCTGAGTTCCTCAAAACTGGCCTGGCAAGCATCTGTCCACACAAACTCCTTCCCTTTCTCTAAGAGCGATGTGAGAGGCTTCGCCAACTTAGAGAATCCCTCAATGAATCTCCTATAATAACCTGCCAAACCCAGAAAGCTCCTGATCTCGGACACATTCTCTGGTGGCTCCCAATCTAGCACCTCACTGACCTTGCCTGGATCAACTGCAATGCCACCATCTGTGATAACATGTCCAAGAAAAGACACCTCCTTCAGCCAGAACTCACATTTGCTAAGCTTGGCATACAACTGATGCTCTCTCAGCTTCTCCATCACTAGCCTCAAGTGTTCCTTATGCTCCTCTTCATTCTTGGAATAAATCAGGATGTCATCAATGAACACCACTACGAACTTATCCAAGTACTCCATGAAGACCTTGTTCATCAAGTACATGAAGTAGGCGGGAGCATTAGTCAAACCAAAAGACATGACTGTGTATTCATACAACCCGTACCTGGTGGTAAAAGCTGTCTTAGGAATATCTGATGGTCTGATCTTGAGCTGGTGATAACCTGACCTCAAATCGATCTTGGAAAACACCTTAGCTCCCTCTCAACTGATCAAATAGGTCCTCAATTCTTGGCAACGGATATTTATTCTTAATAGTTACCTCATTAAGCAACCTATAATCAACGCACATTCTCTGTGTGCCATCCTTCTTCTCCACAAAAATAACAGGTGCTCCCCAAGGTGATGAACTAGGACGAATAAAACCCTTGTCTGATAATTCTTTTAATTGTTTCTTAAGTTCTTCTAATTCATCAACAGCCATTCTATAAGGTCTTTTAGCAATAGGGGCAGTGCCAGGTAAAAGCTCAATAATAAACTCGATGTCACGATCAGGTGGCATACCTGGCAAATCGTCAGGAAAGACATCCGGATAGTCACAGACAACGCTGATATCCTCCAATGAAACTCCCTTCATCTGATGAACTGTGCCCTCTGCTGATGAAGGTATGGCAACATCTACCTCAATCCTTTCCCCCTCTGGACTGGTGAGAAGTACTGATCTCTTGGCACACTGAATTACTGCATCATACTTGGCTAACCATCCCATTCCGAGAATAACATCAATCCCAGATGACTCTAGCACTATAGGATGAACCAAGAAATCTCTATCCAAAATTCTCAGTTTAACATTATGGCATCTATAAGATGATTTCATGTTCCCCCCCGGTGAATTAACTAGCAAGTCGCTTCTCATTGTGGACACGGGTATGTTATGTTTAGCAACAAACTGAGCAGTAATAAAACTATGAGAAGCTCCTGAATCAAATAAAACCGAGGCGGGGGCGGAGTTAACAAGGAACATACCAAGCACAACATCCTGAGCCTCCTGAGCGGTCTCTGCTGCAAGGTGATTCACCTTGCCCTGGGTGAACCTCTGCTGTCCTCTGCTGCCCTGTGGAGTCTGGTTCCCATTCCTCTGCTGGGACTGCTGGACCTGTCTGGGAGTGCTGCTGCCCTGACCCTGTGAAGACTGACCAGAACCCTTGGGACAGTTGTGAGCAAAGTGGCCAACTTCCCCACACCTGAAACAACCACGAGCGGGTGGAGTGCTGGGGGTAGCACCTCTCACAGGCGTGCTAGCTGGAGTACCCTGGCGACCCTGGGTGGAAGGAGTGCGCTGGCCCTGCTGGCTGGAGCGCTGGAACTGTGGAGCGGGGCGCTGAGGCTGCTGGAACTGCTGAGGCTGTCCACCCTGTCCTCCTGAACGGTACGGCGTACCCTGAGCCTGTGACTGGAAGTAGCGTGGGCGAGAGCTGCTGCCTGACTGACCCTGCTGAAGAAGCTTCCTCTTGTGGTCACCCATCTCACGGCGTGTGTACTCCACACCAATGGCCTTATCAATCAGCTGCTGGAAGGTAGGAAAAGTATGGACCATCAACTGGTAGCGAATAGGAGCACTAAGGCCCTCCAGAAAGTGATCCTGCTTCTTCGCATCACTATCCACCTCCTCTGGAGCGTAGCGAGACAGCTGAGTGAACCTGTCCCTGTACTCAGCCACTGACATGTTCCCCTGCTTCAAAGCGAGGAACTCCTTCTTCTTTTGCTTCATCACACCTGCAGGAATATGGTGATCTCTGAAGCTGGTCTTGAACTGATCCCAGGTGATAGCATTACGATCTGCAGCAGCGGCGGCGTAGGAATCCCACCAGTCAGAAGCTGCACCCTCAAGTCGTCCTGAAGCATACAGGACCTTCTCCCTGTCAGTGCACTGTGTGATCTCCAGCTTCTTCTCAATGTTCTTGATCCAATCATCCGCATCAAGTGGATCAGCACAATGTGAGAAGGTGGGCGGATGATGACTCATGAACTCGCGGTGCCTGTCCCGTGGCTGATTCCCCTGTCCTCCCTGCTGGTTCAGCTGGTTCTGCAGGTTGGTCATGGCTGCAGTCATGTTCTGCAGAAGCGCCATCTGAGCAGCAACAAACTGTTGATCCATTGCTGGCGGTGGCACTGGGGGCTGCTGGGGACCGTGGCGAGGAACAGCTGGCTGATCAACTCCTGAACCAGACCTGGTGTTCACCATCTGAGCGTTAGAAACATGAGATTTAGATATTGATAGACGAACTGAATAAGATGGAATAAAGAATGCACAACAATATGAATACCAGATGTAATTACTTGTATAAGCAAGTTTTACAACATGAATATCATATAATTGACATAGATCATAAGGTTAAAGATTAAATCTCGTCTCCAGATTTAGACAGATTCTATTAGTCCAACTAAAACAGATATAACTCTTAAACAGATCATCCAAAAATAATGAATTTTTGATAGAACAGAGAGTATGAAATTCTGAATCCAACCCAATAGAAATCAACTCATTTGGATTTCGGGAACAAAAGATATTAAGGAAACATCCTGGCTGTGTCAGAGGCTCTAGACAGATTCTGTATACTCCAATAAAACACAGGTATCGTTTTACCAGAAAATCCAAAAATCGTAAGATTTTGCCAGAAAATAACTTATCAAATTCTGGATCTAACCCAACTGGTTTCATGTCAATCGGAGCTCTGTAGCTTCAGATATAATTCAAACAGTACAGCAGTGTCAGATAATGACGAGAACAGATTTAAATATGACGTGATTAAGGATATATAATGATAATGATTGATAAAGAGATTAAAAAAAAACATTAAGAACAGAACCCAAGACATATCCCAAACTAACTAAATTTATTGATTTAATAAAAATGATGTTGTGTGGTCATCACTCCACAAAACACCGCAATCATACAAAACTCCAAATCACCAAGTTTAGCACACAGCAAAACAATCTCACACCTAAGCAAAATCTAACACACCGCTAATTAATCGAACTATCGTTTATTACAAGACCTGAACAAGACTGAACTCCTATCATCCTAAGGATCCCTAATGATGGTCCTGCAAGACGAAGAACCAAAGCGAATCCTCTTGCGCGGCGGCGACTGAACATGAGCATGTAACTCGTCCTTAGGTGGTTGAGCATCTCCTCGACGCTCTGCCTCTAGCTCCTCAATCCTCTGATGAGCTGCTTCAATCCTAGCATATGCCAACTCTAGCTCTGAATGAGTGGCATCCAAGTTCTCACTGAGTGCGCTTGTAAGGCCAACCTGAGCATTCATGGTACCGCTCTCAATGGGAGGCGCTGTGAGCTCTACCATGTTACTCCCACTGGCTCGGCGCGGGTAGTGCCTGAAGAAAGAATTAGCCAGAGACGACTGATGGTTGTGAAGAAGAACATACAAGGCACTCCTTGCAGCGTCATCAATCCCAGCTGCAAAGGTGGTATGTGGAGAAATAGCCCTGTGTGCCCTCAACACCAAGAACTTCCTGGTGACCTCATCAAATGCTCTGGCACAGTCACGTACCACAGCTCAGGATAGCGTGAGCTTTGGTACCTCTCTCCAATGTACTCAGGCCTGATTGGGTTTCCCTCCTTCACCAGAATGAACCGGAGTACCCTGGGGAAGAACCCACTCCCATCAGTGGTGCGCTCTGTAGTCATCCACCTCGCAACGGGAGAATCGTCTGAGTAGTTGTCCACATCTGAGTCTTCTTCATCACTGGAGTCAGGTCCATCATCATCCCCATTGTCATCACCTCCTGGATCACCTCCAGCTTCACCCTGTTGAGCTGGAACGTCAACAGGTACCTCCTCCTCGTCATCATCCTCCACTAGGACTGGTGGCACCTGAACTGGAGCTGGCGGCTGCTGAACTGGTGCAGCATCGTCCTGACGAACACACCTCCCTCCAGTCCTCTTGCGAGCGGTCTTCTTAGTCCTAGCCATCTTCAGAAAAGACCAGGCCACGTAAGCACAACTCTAAGAGGTAAGAGCAAAAACAGGTAGATAGAAACAAGACCAAGATATAAGATGAACAGAGTAAGGATAGAGCAATATAAGACAAAAATAAATTTTTGTTTAGCCAAAAGCAGACAGAGTAAGCAATAGCGGAAGTAAGAAAGAACAATTAAGGGCCTAAAAGACGACCATGCTAACTAGGCTAACGTCCTACAGTCAACACTGCTCTGGTACCACTTCTGTCACACCCGGTTTTTGAGGAATAAAACCAAGTAAATCACATGTGCGCCAGGATCCGTTCACACACACATGATGACATCATTAGCAGTATCAAACCAATGTATATCGAAAACAAAAGAGAGTTAAGTAACATTATTACAAGCCACAAATAATATCCTTAACAATAATAAATGTCTCATCTAAGGACTGATAATAGATCCATCCACAGGCAGTCGACTGGTGGAACGCACACCTAGAACTCGTCAAACTCCTCGATGTAGTCTCCACAAGTATCACCCTCTGAGCCGCAGATAAACAAGTTTGAGTACACTTATGGTTGGTACTCAGCAAAGTGGAGTAATAAATAAATATGACATGCAAGGCTTTAATCAAGGATGGCAATAGGCTATAGCATTAAGCAATTTTAGTTGGTCATGTTTTTAATTAGCAAGCTTAACTAAGTATAAGTATATACCAACCCCAAATATAGTACAGAAATAAATGCTCAACAAGTAACCATGATTTAATTCAACTTCAAGTTTAATTATCATGAGAGGATCCAAGCCGCTCTTAACCGTGAGCACGGCTGATATATCAGTTTTACACTCTGCAGAGGTTGTACACTTTACCCACACACAATGTATTCTCATATAGCCTGAGGTCATGAGTCTCTTCAACACTTCCTTAGGTGAGGGGCCAGAGAAACATTACATGATCTTTACAAAGAATTATTAACATGAAACAACCCGCTAAGGTTTCAAGCCATAGCAAAGCATAACCTTTTCTAATCGCCGAGTTACTTACCAAAGCATACTCCCAAGAGATCCGGCTATACCCCATCTATGCTTCCCCTCTTGCCCTTTCGGTAAGATCATTACAAGTTAACTCTTCTAATTAATTAATCATGACCAGAGCCCGTTAGTTATGTGGTTGCACTGTTTTCTCGGGTTGTCACTCCATGTTCCAATTAAAATAATGATCTTGTTTATCGTCCAATGAGCATATCACATATTCATAAGTTCAGCATTAATGATCTCCATAACCCAAGTGTAGAGCAACTAAGCAAAGCTACCCATCAATAATTAAATACCCAGGTTATGCAAGGAATAAGGTAAACAAGACTAGGCACATCCCTAAAAATAGGTCCCATCAATATTATAACCATGCATGACATAAAAGTAAATGTGATAATAGTATGATTATCCTTGGGATAAGCATGATCAAGGACACTTGCCTTCTGCGAAAGGCTCCTGCTGCTCAGAGTCTTCAAAGAACTGCTCCTGCTCCTGCTCGAACTGCTCTCCTTCTAAANCTTAAGGCGATATGGTGTCCTGTGGCGCTGGCGCCTTGTGTGCTCGGTACTATCGCAGGCGGCCCCTAACTAGGCCCTTGTGGCGCCTTGGGTATGCCTTGTCACCTAGGCGATGCCTTAAGAACAATGGCACTCCTGCGTTTTGTATAACTCAGTACATCCCAATTCAATAGAACTATTGTTCTTTGTTAGCACATTGGCAAATACATAGCCCGAGGTCCAAGCATACTATTTCCTCAAAATTTTGGAGGCTGTTGTCAATTTGAAATTACCTTTCAGAATCTGGAAGTTTGAGAAGTGAATTATTTTTTTGTGAGAGGTAGCATCCTGCAACAATTACCGATTCATTAATGTTTCCGTCACAGAATCCACTAGACAATTTTGTTGCAATCGCAAAACTGTTAAATATCTATCAGTCTCTGAAAGTACCAAGAGATTGCCTCATCTCCATGTCTTGTTCACAATATAGGCCTAAGGAACAACGATATACCTAAAGAAACACACTCAGCATTCAATATATCATACAATTTGAACTGGCTAAAGACTTGTGATGGATATTAAACTAAGCAACGCCTGCTCTTTATATCTCATTAAGAAAGCTTATTGTATATGATTTGCACAAGATTGGGCATGTTTGGTTGAGTAACAAATTTGCCATACAATTTTGCCTAAGGTTACTAAAATTAGTTTTGCCACACTTTTGTGGCAATAAAATTGACCACCTAACCTTAGGCAAAGTTAGGCAAAAAGTTTGAGTCTATGACACGTGGACCAAGTGACTAAGAAGTTAGGCAGACTAAGTTGTGGCAGGAACCAAACATCAACTAAGAAAATTGTGGCTGCCTAAAGTTAGTCGTGGCAATCTTAGTCGCAAACCAAACACGCCCTTACTCTGCATTGATAATGCGACGTCTCCATACTATCTTTTCTTTAAAGAGTATAATTTTCACAACATGTGGTTCAACCCTATTTTGACACAATAATGCCATGTATTTGGTGCAGTCATTGGAGGAAGACCCCGATGATCCTGCCCCACAGTCTAATGCATTGGGAGAGAGCGAGGTTTCACAGTGGAATGTACTGCAGTTCAACACGGGAACTACTGCACCTTTTATCATAAAATGTGGAGCAAATTCAAGCAGCGAACTGGTGATCAAGACTGATCTGCGAGTTCAGGAGCCAAAAGGTGGCGAGGTGATCCGTGTCGTTCCAAGACCATCTGTTCTTGCAGACTTGAGTTTTGAGGAAGTAAAAGGCGTGTTTGAGCAATTGCCAGAGGCAATCAGCTTGCTTGCCTTGGCACGAACAGCAGATGGTACAAGAGCCAGGTACTCAAGATTGTACAGAACCTTAGCCAGCAAAGTGCCGGCCTTGAAAGAGATTGTCGCGGAGATGGAAAGAGGCGGTGTCTTCAAGGATGTCCGGTCATCGTAGTGTAGGTCCATTTGTAGAGTATATATGATATTGTATATGGATGCCATTTTGTGGGCATCCCTTGTAACCGGTTTTGTTTATCATATGACGAAGCCTATGTTGTAACACTATTCTTTGGCAAGAGATGTTCCTTGTCTGTGCATGTGCCTGTCAACTGTCATGCCATTATTTTTGATACACTTTCCAGCTTAATGAAGTTATGATTGTTTTGATGTTGTTTGTACTAGGGTATTTCACTAGTGAATTTTCGCTGGCTATTCCGGACCTCTTTGTTTAGATCTCTACCTTATTAGGTGTAGAGATAGAGAGAGATGTTGATCCTTTATGATCAGCAATATGGATATACAGGTGAAAAAAATAACACATTCAATTTTTTGCATTCTGTTGAACAGAATTTACTTGTGCACATATATGAATTGAAACGTTATTGCTTTGACAAGAAAGTTGGGTATTTATCTAATAAAAGAATGTTCTATTTTTATCATGGAAATTCTATATTTTTATAATAAAATAACCCTACCATAGATTGAATTTTTGATACATATATTATATCTATACTAGTAAATTATGCCCGTGCGTTGCAACGGGAGGGAAGAAAAAAAATTCTAATAAACATGGCATTTAATACCTCATGCAATTGATATTCAATACATGGATAATGTATGTTTACATTCAAGACACTGAATGATGTATTTGATGACAGTTCCATAAATTTCATATGAATTTACAAAACACAACATAAACAAAATCTTTTTACAATCATTTAATAGTCTATCGCTAGATAATCAAAAGAATCTCTAGAACGTGTTAGATGTCGATCAATAAGATGGATGTTTAGCCATCATGTGCTTTGCAGACTCTCTTCTGGGCTGCTGATTTTCAAGCTGTATGTGTGCGCAAATGTCGACAATAATATCCTTTGTTCAAAGTTCAGAAATAACAATAAAATTAGGGTGCACAGCTCAAGTTAATTTTCAGCTTCAAAAACACAGAGCTAATTGAAAAGAGGAGCTAGAGAAGTCCACTTATGTTGGACTTGAAATGAGGTGCAGACATGTTTCTCCAAATTTCTCATCACTAACAAGATCTACAGGAGGTAATTATAATTTCTCAATAGGAAAGAATAGTGTGAATTGCAGGATGCGAGAAAGAGATTAGCACTGGCCCGCAAAAATGAGGAGAGAGATTAGCACTGAAACCTCAAAGTCTTGACTCTTGACTATATATCCTCCAATTTATGCATATGGGCTTCGACTGGTATCAGTGTCTGCAGGTAAAAAATGTGGCCATTGAACATATATGTACACTTGAAATGCAGATTGTTTACATGAGAAGATCTAGATGGAGTTAATTCAGGATCACTTGTGTTTTTAATCAGATCAAGTTTACCCTCAGAAAAGAAATTGGTCTTGAATAGGAGTTAGTACCAGGGAGGCAGGGACAATGGAAACCCACTTGTGCTGCTGCTAGCCCATTTGAATCGCCTGCCACTGCCACCTGAATCGGTACAAACAAGTTATTTTTTTACAAATCTTTTAAATGTGACTACTTATATTTTTTCACAAATCTTTCTACCGTGACTACATATCAAGAAATCGAAACTTGTGTCTGGACAAAATTACCAGTGACGATGCAGGTGGTGCAATCTGGCTCTATGCATTAAGAGTCACCCCACCCATGTTGTAGTCCTTGAGATTGAAAGCCTTCCTGGTCCAAGCCTTGCATCTATAGACAATATTCAAAAACGATGTAAGATCCCCATTCAGAAATCTAAGGCTTTATTGATTAAATGTAAGTCGAGCCAACTTGATGAGAGTTTATTTTACAGTACCGTCCCTAGACTGTGCCACGGTGCTGCAGCACCTCCTTTTTCTTCCACACCAGCTGTCGCCCTTCATTTTCCTTTGTCCAGTCACTCGCGTACGTATTCCCTTGTGCCAACCCAGGCTTCCCACGCTTCTCTCGCTGGCAAGCTGCATGCAGTACCTCGCATACACCAGCGAGGTCGTCATCTCATCTGCTAGTCCACCAACGATAATGACATCAATTTTGTTGTCCCGGCGTCCGACACCGGCGCTCGTCCACCCGCAGGTGATCAGAACCACGACATGAAAAATTCGCGTCGCTCGTTCTAGAGGTTGACATGAGCATGCTGCCGGCGGCGCCAATTCTGGCCATATAGGGCACGCCCTTAAACGTGTATAAAACAACCATCCGGAGGGCCTCTCCGATCCCTCTCGATCGAGCTCAGCAAGATGGGTATGATCCTGCCATCCTGGTGCTCAATCGGGAGACAGGCTCGGCGCGGCGATGATCATGTCGTAGATTGGCAGCGACGTTCGCGCTCGAGTACCTCGACCTCTTCGGCAAAGGCAGCAATGTGCTGCAAGGCATGCTCTCCTGGCATCAGATGAGGAGTTTGGCGAGCGGGGGAAGGAAATAGGAAAGTAGTCCGTTTTTTACTGGAACTCTTGTTGCGTTGTGAATCGAGATGACGGACAAACGGATCCGCGGACGAAGAACGGACGGGTGACTTATAGGGGCCCATACGACGCCGGACGAAACATTGACGACGGACGAAACAGTCCTCCCTTTAATATTAGGTAGAGACTAGCAATTGTGCCCGTGCGTTGATACGGTAAAAAAAAAAGTGTTTCGATATCTACTAATTTGTTTCCTCATTTTTATTTTCCAGATATGACCCTTCTTCCTCGTGTTATTTCTTGGTTTTTATCCTTGCGTCACTAATCGAAAGTCTATATTGGTTGACCCTAGTGCAAGCCTCTCCGTAGACGTCTACCCCTAACCTTTTTGCCGCTCTGGTTGCCAAGTCAATAATATCGGCGCTCCTCAATAGGCCGGATGCAGTGTATAGTGGATGAGTGTTCTTGGTCATGTCTCACCAGCATCATCCCATCGTCGAAGCGAGCTTCACATTCACCCTCGATGGCAGTGGCGAATTCAAGAATCACCATTAGAGGGGTTGAACTTCTTTCTTATTACTCTATCCTTTATTTTTTTTCATTATTTTCCTTTTCTACTTTTCCTCCTCTTATTTTTTCTCCATTGATGCATGAATGTAGAGGGGCTAGAACCCCCACTCTTGGTGGCATCCATGGAAGCCAGAACAAAAAGATCGTGAGACCAAAAACGAGATAGATAAGGGTGCAAGGAGGTTTAGAAAAACCCAGAACGCATGAGGCATCATGTGAGAGGACGTGAGGTGCTTGGACTGTGGGAGCTTTGCTGCTGCAACAGGTTATGTAGATCATCACCAACGCTGAGGCAGATATTGTAACATCTTGTCCCAGGGCTTAATAGGATTGGTAGAATACTCATACCAATAAGTTGCAACTTCTATTTCGGAAGCTTATCTCCAAAGAACTCCGAGGTTTAAGCGTGCTTAGCCTGGAGCAATTTGGGGATAGGTGACCGACCAAAAAGTTCTTCCCGGGTGCGCACGAGTGAGGACAAAGTGCGCAGAAAAGACTTGTGTTGGTCTGTTAGAGAAGTCTTGATATCCTAGAGAGCTGTCAGGTGTAAGCGGACCCAGACCCGAGGGGTCGGAACGTTACAGATATGATATAGGACCCCAATGGTAGATTGGTAGCACGAAGAATCGCAATGCCTCCGAACACCAGGAATCCTAACAATGTGGCAGCTACGGCGACAAAACAGGCGAGCGGCCAATGGATACGACCGACGACTGTCACATACCTGTGCAAGACCGCATGCTCCTCGTAAAGGGTGGGGCGCATGTTGTCTGTGTCGACGCGTGCGGGCGTTCAGGCTGTCCATCGGCGGCGACACACCGCCGCATTCGGCATGCTATCTTGTCACGTCCGTCCGCCTGAACATGATGAGCCATCCCTTTGGATTTCCTTAGGACGAAGATGTGACCAATGCTTGCACGTGATGAGAATATTAGATAAGCCTCAGCTTTCCCATTTCCTTGTACGTTTTTAAGACCGTACGGTGCTTTGTAATTCAAGTTTCCTATATATATATACCGAGTAAGACATGGACGACGGACGAAAAACAACAGAGCAACGGACCAAGGCAGAATATACGAAGGATTCGGTTCGACGACGGACGACAGATGAAACCGTCCGCGCTTTAGTATTATATTAGGTAGAGATCTGTTACAGCCTGTGTTGTTAGCCAAACAACGTAAAGGAAATAAAAATATTACCAAACCCAACCAAACAAAGAGCGCTTTCCATTCCACTATAATAGATAACACCGGCAACTGATTACATTAGCGTTACCGTTACCACAACCAAGCCAAACGCTACCTAAACTCCAGACACCTAAAGCTCGCACCTAGGAGTTGATCCAAACAATGGCGGCTTCTGCTGCGAACAAGAAGCTGCACCTGGCGGTGTGGCAATATGTCTGGCGCTGCCGCGCTGGTGGTGGTTGCAGCAGCTGCAGCAACTGGACCGGGTGAGGAAGTGAAGCCGGCCGTGCCAATGTGCCAGGTGCCCAACAATGTGGGCCTGCGTCCAGCAGGTCAAGCACTTGAGCCTGCTGAACAACGATGGGGAGTTGTTGTCGCCGGATTGCTGCAAGCAGCTGACGAATTTTTTTAAATTTTTTTTATGATTTTGCAAAAACAGGGTGACAGATTTTGCAATTCTATCGTCCAATCGCCGTTTCAAATGGCTGTCGCCATATCAAATGGCGGCAAGTGTGGCACGGCGGTTAGAGAAACCGCAGTTTGAATTAGCTGTTTAATTAAAAAAAACATTTTGGGCAACCTAACCGCCGTTTGGTCTGGCGGTAGGTGTCGGCACCTAGGCCCGACCCACCTAACCGCTAGATGAATCGGCGGTAGGTGACTGCGGGGGCATTCCGCGCCGTTTGATCCAGCGGGAAGGGTATCCGCCGTTGGATCGACGGCAGCAACCCCCTACCGCCAAATGACACGGCGGTTAGGTCCCCCAGCCCTATAAAACCCCAAAAATAGATGGAAATCTTATTCTAAATCAAAAAAAGAAAAACTAGGGTTAGAGTGAGGGAGTGCGGGAGAGGGAGGTTCAGCGAGGAAGCCCTGCCGGTTCCACGCGTCGGTTTCAGGTAAAATCCGAACTCGTAGTTGTAGATTCAATTTCTTAGATGTATTAGCTTATAGTTAGTTTAGTATTTAGTTTAGACATTATGATATTGTAGTATTATTTTAGAGTTAGTGATATTAGAGATAGTTAATGAAATTAGTTTTAGTGATATTAGATTTAGTGATATTAGATTTAGTCAAATTAGTTTTAATTTTAGTGATATTAGATTTACAGATATTAGAGTTAGTAATATTAGACATATTGATATTAGATGTAATGATATTAAAGTTAGTTATATTAGACAGGGATATTACAGTTAGTTAGTGATATTTTAGTCAGCGATATTAGAGATACTGGAATTAGATCTTGTACACTAGATGGCTACATATTAGTATATGACATTTATGCATATATCTTTTTTTATCAGTAGAAAGTCGTATTAATTCTTCAAATTGTCTTGTTCTGGTGTTAGGCATGTCTGAACCCTTATGGTTCCAATTGTACTATGGATCAGTGGAAGTTAGATATGGTCCTGAAGGGGTGGATCTGTCAAAATTTAGTTCCACTACAAAAAAATAGCTAGAGCAGCAGAGAGAAATTGGTTTCATTAAAAAAGTGGCTTTATCATTCATTTGGACTTGATGAGGAGCAACATGACCTGTCCGTGATGGCAGTGATGAACAGAAGTTCAACTCTGCATTGAGAACTTATCTCGCTTGAAGGAACCCAGAACTGGAGGTCATTTGTGACACTTGGTACCCTGCACGGTATGCCGCTGGTGTTGCTTGTCCGAGCCTTCCACAAGGGTGGGTCCAAAGTGAAATGCACGAAGAAGTTGAAGATGCTGCACGGGAAAAAACCTTGAAGTTGCTATGCAGGAGGAAGGTGAAGAAGTGGAAGAAGGGTCAACCGAAGAAGATTATGACGCACCCCGTGAACCATCGGCGGAGCTTGATGAAGCCGAAGATTTCCCTGAGATGGTTTTGGAGGCAGAGAGGGAGGGCGGAGAGCACGAACATTACATGGAGGAGGACTCATCGGATGATGACGATGACGAGGAGCTGCAAGTGCCAAGGAACTGGGACAACTATGACTTCTCACAGCTTAGGATAAATAAAGGCGAACAAGTCACCTGGGAGTACAAGTGCAACGAGGTTTGCCTCAGTTCATGCTACAAGACTGCAGAAGAAATGAAGGATGCAATAAAACAATGGTCCAATTTGTGTTTGCAAAGGGAGTTCAGGGTAGTTAAGAGCAACAGACAAGTCTATGACATATGCTGCGTCACAGAAGGGTGTCCTTTTTGGGTTCACACATTCTGTGGGAAGTGGAAGAATTATTGGGTGGTGACCAGATTCGGTTTTGTGGCTAACTTCATGTATGCACACATCAATGATAATCCAAGCTACGAGCACAAGTTTATAATATGTGCCATCGAGGAGAAATTCAAGTACAAAATTAGTTACAGCAAGGCATATAGAGCGAGACAGAAGGCATTGGAGATGAAGTGGGGAACTTTTGAAGCATCATATGACAACCTTCCAGCTTTGCTCCACGCCATATGCCAGTGAAATGATGGGAGCTTCTATGACCTGAAGACTTTTCCCTCCGTACGAAAGCCAGGGAAGCAAGTGCTGCAATGGACATTACTGGCATTGGGGCTGTGCATTAAGGCTTTCAAACACTGTAGGCCAATCATATGCATAGATGGGACCTTCTGACAGGAAGGTAGAAAGGCACAATCCTCACTGTCGTTACTGGCGACGGTAACAATCAATTGTTGCCTTTGGCCATTGCTTTTGTGGAGAAAGAGAACGGAGACACCTGGTATTGGTTTCTGGAGAGGCTGAAGAGTATGGTTGTGGGGGATGTGCCAAATGTGTGTGTCATACACGATAGGCACAAAAGTATTCTGCAGGCAATTGAAGAAATGAAGAATGGCAGCACCGAGCGTCATACTTTACTATGTTGGCCCAACGTCGTGAGCAGGTGGTGCATGCGCCACACGGGGGCAAATTTTCATAGCCAGTTCAAGAACAAGGTACTGACGAAGTTGTTCAAGCGCTTGTACAGCCAGAATCAAGAGAGGAAGTTCAAACAAATCTGGAAGAAACTAGATGACCTTACGAAGAAACAATCAGAAGAGCTCACAAAGAAACCCGTGACTGATCAAGCAGATGAGCCAGTGTCTCTTGAGAATGCGGGGTTGGACACTAGCCTTATAAGAAAGAGAAGTGGCCGTGCAGTTAATACTTTCAGCCAGTGGATTGCGAATGAGCCAAAAGGAAAATGGGCATTGGTCTATGATGAAGGAGGTGCTCGGCATGGTATAATGACTACAAACTTTGTCGAGGTTTACAATTGGGTGTTGTGTGGTGCTAGGGGCCTCCCCCTAGTGGGAATCATCGAGTTCTTCCTGTACCGCACAATCAAATATTTTCATGAGTGATGTGCAAAGGCTGTGGAGGCTGTGGCAAACAACCAGTTGATGTACTGCTACAAGATGACTGAGCATATGGACGATAAGCAGAAGAAGGCTCTATTGCACCGTACGTATTCTTGTGGTTCAGCTGAACGGCGGTTCAAGGTTCTTTGCAAGGACAAAGGGCGGTCGGTGGCCGGACAGGAAAGGGTCAAATAAGAGTGTGTTCTCCGGAACGATATGTGCATTTTCTTATGCCAGAAGCCGAAGCTGCTGCACAAGCCTTGCTCCCATGTGATTGCTGTCTGCTATGAAGCTGGGGTACTGCAGCTCTGTATGTTTGTCCCTCCCTACTTCTTCAAGCAAACCATTATGGCTACTTGGAGTTGTGAGGTGTATGGCTATGAGATTTTTGGTTCCTTCACCAACAAACTAGGGAAAATGCAACTTATATCCCAGATCCAGATCCAGAAATGTTCCAAGGCCATGGGCGATGGAAGAAGAAGCGCATTAGGAATAACATGGATCGATCTGAAGCTGGTCCAGATGTGCGTATCTGCTCTAAGTGCCATGAGCCTGGGCACACATACAATAAGTGCATTGCGACGTCTTAATATGATCCAACCACTGCAGGAGGGTCATCAAATGTGGTCTCAAATCCTCCAGCAAGGGGTCGTGGTCATCGTGGGCGTGGCACCAATGAGGGCCTCATATGATAGTACTGTAATATTACTACTTTGATGTTGTTTGTATTATTAGTTGAAAGTGCATCTAGGCCTCCCATGTGTTTTGGTGTTAATGACAACTAGAATTTGGGATTTGATGCTTGTGTTGAAGTGTATGCAGGAATAAAAGAAAAGAATGGATTATGAATATCAAAAGAAGGTCCCCAATTATTTATGTATGGTGGAAGAGCTCATTGGCGATTTAAATTCCTTTTTGGTTTGAATTTGAGTATAGGAATCACCGTACTATCAAGGGGGACGTGTTTGATGAATCAAAAGTGCCAAAAGTGCTTATTCGAGATGCTAACTACCCAAGAGAAAATCTAGCTTAGTTTTTCGGGCCAAAAACCGGTCTGACCGGTTTTGGGAACCGGTCTGACCGGTTTCTAACTTCAGTTTGTCAGGCGCTGCACAGCGTCCTGTCGGAAATTCCGACACTGTGCCGGAAATTCCGGTAGGGCCGGAAATAGCCGCTGCTCTTTATCCGGTACGCTCTGTTTGCCGCCGGAAATCTCCGGTGGGTAGTGCCGGAATTTCCGGCAGCTCTGTTCTTAGCGCTGACTCAGTTGACTTTGGCATGCCCGGAAATATCTGATGACTATCTCCGGTGCGCTCTGTTAGGGATCAGAAATTTCGGTGGGTTATGCCGGAAGTTCCGGTGGGGCTGTTCGTAAGGCTGTTTCTTAGTTCAAAACAGTGCCTTGCCGGAAGTTCCGACACTATGTCGGAAATTCCGGCAGGTGCCCTGACAGTGCATAACGGCTAGTTTTTGGGGGACCTCTATTTATACCCCCTCAGCCCCTCCTTTCATTGCTGCTGACCTAACCCGAGACAAACACATTCACAAGTATTCAATTCACTCTCCCAACTCCCTCTAGTGCCAATTCTTGCAAAGATTTGAGTAGGGCTTTGGGTGTGAGTGATTCTTGAGGTGTGAGACCAAGCCATTGAGTGAGTTCATCCTTTGTTCATCTCAAGAAGCACTTGAAGCAAGTTTGGCTCGTCGATTCTCGTTCATTACTCTTGGAGCTGAGCTCCTAGACGGTTAGGCGTCGCCGGCAACTCCCAACTTCGTGCGGTTGAGTGCCGGACGTTTGTAATCTTCATCCCTTTGTGGGACAATAGTAAGAATTTCAATCCGGCCTTTGTGGTTGATTGAAGGAGGCAAGGGGTTAGAGTTGACCCGGCTCTAAGTGAGCACCTCAACGGAGACGTAGCTCCTAAGTGGAGTGAACTTCGGTGAACAAATCCTTGTCTCTTGTTCTTGATTATTGTTCTTCACCTTCATATCGTTCTTGAGCTTAAATTGACCCGATCTATATTGTGTTAAGTTTCCGCTGCTAGAGATCTTAGTTTTAAGCTTCCTAACACTTGTGGTGAACTTTCTATTCATATAGAATCTGCTATTTCATTTTAGTTTTTGAATCTCGAATTCAGGTTTTGTCCTGCCGGAAGTTCTTCCCCTGTGCCGGCAATTTCCGTTGCACCGGAAATTCCGACACAGTGACAGAACTTCCGGCACATTTAATTTTAATTTGTGAAATTTGCAGAAATTTTTATACAGGCCTATTCACCCCCCCCTCTAGGCCTAGTGTCGGTCCTTTCAATTGGTATCAGAGCCTAATCTCTTGATTTAGGCTTAACCGCTAAGGGAAAACACTATGGCCGGTAAAGAGGATGATGTTGCTATTACCGGTGCTTCCGCCGTCGACGGCTCCAACACTTCCGCCGCTGCTGCTCAACTCTTGATTGGTAGCCGTCGAAGTCATCCCCCAACTCATTACGACTCAAGCTCGAGCGATGATGATTTTGAAGTGAGTGATGTTGAGGGTGACTTCACCGAAGAAGAAAAGAAGAAGCTAAGAAAGGAAAAGCTAAAGAAGAAGTGTCAAGAGAGAGCCGAGAAGAAGGCTCAAAGACTTTTCAAGAAAAAAGATCAAAGAAGAAAGGGAGAAGAATACTCTTAACGGGCTTCATGCGGTGTCTCATCCATATGGGGCATCTTTACAAAGTACTTCTAACCCTTCTCCATTTTCATTTACTCCCGTTCCAATGGGCAAAGCCCCTCACTTTGATGGGAGTGACTATGCCCGTTGGAGTGATGATATGAAAATGCATCTTTATGGTCTTAATCCCGCTCTTTGGACCATTGTGGTTGTAGGTGTGAAGCAACATGATGAGGATGAACCTATTACTCCAGAGCTAGAGCATGACATGTTCCGGAATGCTCAAGCCGTTCGGGTCATTAGAAGCTCACTTTGCACTTATGAGTACAACAAGGTTAGAGGGATTGAGAGTGCCAAGGAGATTTGGGACATACTTCAATTGTCTCATGAAGGCTCCGATGAGGTCAAGGAAGGGAAGATGGATCTACTCCAAGGAGAATTGGAGTCATTTGTCATGAAGAAGGATGAAACTCTCCGGGAAATGTATGATAGGCTCAAGTTGCTTGTGACCGACATTAGAACTCTTGGAAGCAAGGATTGGGATGATAGCAAGGCCACAAAGAAGATGCTTAGAGCTTATGCCCCCAAGAACCAAACATTGGCAACCATCATTAGAGGGAAGGAAAATTACAAGAAGATGAAGCCAATCCAACTACTCAATGAGTTGGAATATCATGAGATGAATGATTTGGATATCAAGAGGTCAATTGGACAAGATGAAGTCAAAACCATTGCTCTCAAGGCCGAACCAAGCAATAGAGTTGAATCAATTGAGAAGCCATCAAAATCAAAGAAGAAGATTGATTCAAGTGAAGATGAGAGCACGGATGAAGAAACGGCAATGATGGTCAAGAACTTCAAAAGGTTCATGAAGAGGAGAAGTGACAAGAAAAAGAACAACTCAAGATGGACCGCTGTTGGACCGCTGCGGTTTCCAGGAGCGCGCGGAGCTGCTGATGAAACCTCCGGTCTTCGGGCGCCGCTGGTTCAGGGTGTTCACGTAGCAGGACAGCAGCCGCTGCGAGGTTCTGGGACGCCCGGTTGAACACCGGCGCGTTGTTGGCGTTGGCACCGTCGTTGACGATGCGCTGTTGTACGTCCCGGGCTCGTGCGCGGGCGGCTCCTCCGTCCGCGTTTCTCCCGAGCTCGCGGTTGAGCTGTTGCCGTTCTGCCTCGATCTGACGCCGGGCCTCGTCTAGCTCCTGCAGCCTGACCCGCCGAGCATCGTCCACCGGGACGTTTGGTGGTGGCGCCGCGGGAGCATTGGCAGGAGGAGCTGCAGGGGCTCGGGCAGGCGGAGCCGCAGCGGCGTTGGCAGGTGGTGCTGCGGGGGCACCGTCCCGCGTCGAGCTGCTCGCAGACTGCACATCCCCGTCGGGGGTGTGGCACATGAAGCACTCTCGGTAAGGGTCGAAGTTCGGCGGAGCCCACGTACGCCGCGGGCGCGGGCTTTGCTCGCCCACCGTGCTTCTGGTGGTTGGCGAGGCGTGTGGGTCGGACTCCGTCGATGTTGGGGTGACCGCCGGGTCGCTCGGCAGGCCTGGCTGCCCCTCCGGGTACATGGCGTTGTAGCAGTCGATGAACTCGTCCCAGAGGAGCTGTTCCTGCCCTCCGACCTGGAGAGCGAGATTGGTGATCATGTAGGAGACGTTGCGGAAGCGTTCCTGGGACGGGCTCCGTCCCAGGGCGGCCGCCAAGTCCCCTCCGAGTAGGTCGAGGACGTAGGCGGTAGCTCCCGCCGTGGCGTGGGAGGGCTTGGGCCCCTCGTCGTGGAGCGTCTTGCCGTCGTCGCGGGCAAGCTTGGGGCGCACGAAAGTCGCCCCGACGATGGGTTCCACCGACTTGTCGATGACGAAGTCGAGGGAGCCGAACCGCAGGTGGTCGCCAGACGCCAGCGAGGCGCCACTGTGGGCCATCCGGACCCTGGTGAAGTGTCGTGACACGCGAAAAGCCCCTACCTGGCGCGCCAACTGTCGGGGTTCTCTACCGCCGACAAGTAAATTTCCTACGATCGCGTGTCAGGGCTCGGATGGTGACTCGAGAGACAGGGGGTTTTAGACTGGTTCGGGCCTCCGGAGAGTAATACCCTACGTCCAGTGAGTGCCGGTGTTCTCAAGTCCAAGTCTGTAGTAGGGGTGTACAAACTAGTCGGGAGAGGGAGAGGGTCCCAAGTCCCTGAGTGGTGCGAGTGAGCGTGTTGCGTGTGCTGTGACCGAGTGTTCGACTAGTGTTCGAATGTCCCCCACTGATGTCCCCTTGTCCCCTTTTATAGCCTCAAGGGGAGAAGGGAGTGGGGGGTAAGAAAGGAGAAAATTACAAGGGGAGTTACTGCCCCCGAGAGCTTCAACCAGCGTCGCTCGCTGAGCCGTACCGGGAGCAGGTGTTGACGGAGTGGGCGCCCCGCCGGACCCGGGATCGTACATCCCGGGTGGTTGGTGTCGACGCTTTCTCGGGTAAGCTCCCGGGTAGTTTCCGGGTCATGGTTGACTTACTCGAGGTCCTCGAGCGCTCCAGGTGTCCTGCTCGGGCTCCAGGTGTCGTCCGTGGACGCCTGGAACCGTACTTGAGTGCCTGGTGTAGCGCATGCATTCCTTCTCCAGACTGTAGCGTTCCTGTTCGGATGAGACGGGCGCCACTGTGGCTGCCGTGGCGAAGGACGGACGCCCATCATGCTCTGACGCGGCAAGTACCAAGTGGGTACGGCGCCGGATGGGCCGGGGCGTGGCCGGGTAGTTTTACCCGAGGAGCTGGAGACCACTCGGAAGCGGAGAACTCCTCGGGCGAACCGGAAAGCCACTCGGAGGCGGAGAACTCCTCGGGCGAACCGGAAAAGCCACTCGGAGGCGGAGAACTCCTCGGGCGAACCGGAAAAGCCACTCGGAGGCGGAGAACTCCTCGGGCGAATCGGGAGTCCGTCGGGCAGTCCCCAAGCGGTCGGGGTGCGTGGAGCTTGCCTTGCTTTGGGTCTTCAATTTCTGTTTTTTGGGGGGTGGATTTTCGTAAGCTCCCGGGTTAAGGGCTTGATTGGGTACCCCTAATTTGGACCCTCATCAGTAGCCCCCGAGCCTGGGGGGGAGATGAAGGCTCGCGCCCAGGCTGGATGGCGGCGTGGATATGGTAAGTTATGATCTTTCCGGTGGGGGCGCGCGAGCGCACCCGCCGGGTGTAGCCCCCGAGCCTTGAGAAGAGCTGGTGCTCTTGTTAAGGTTTTGTGCCCGGGTGGTTTGCCTTGAATGTTGTCGGGATCGAAGAACTTGTCGGGGAGGGGAAGCTTGTCGGGGACGCTTCTTTGGTGGGCCGGACAGCTGCCCAACCGTTGACGGGCCGGGAACGGAAGCGTCGGCCCAGTCCCCCGCCGCGTGGGGAGGTGGGCGCGCCTTTTGAGGAGGTCAGGCGAAGCGACGTGCGCACGTCGCCGCGGCGCCAGTGGTGGGCCCGCGCAATTAAGGCAGCGGCCGTTTCGTCTCGCCCCTTTTTATAGCCGCGTGCTGCGGTGGCCTCGGGTTTTACCCGAGCCCGAGCTTTCCAACTTGCGCCTCGTCTCTGCTTGTTGCTGCCGCTTGTCTTCTTGCATCCTCCGCCGCCGTCGCTTCGCCGGTCCGGAGAGCAAGCGCCCGAGCCCCTCACCCCGCCGGCGTTTCTCCCTCTTCGAAGCTCTGCGATGTCGACCTGGGAGCGCTCCCGCGTCTCGCTCCGGCAGCTGGAGGGTCTCGTGGCGGAAGGACTGCTTCCGCCGTTGACGGAGGCCGGGGAGTGGAAGGTGCCCGGCGTCGAGGACTTCCCCCAACCGCCGGAGGGGTACGTTGTTTCTTTCGTCGCCTTCCACGAGCGCGGGTTCTCCGTCCCCGCAGGAAGGTTCATCCGCGCCGTACTCAACGAGTACGGGCTGGAGCTCCACCACCTCAACCCCAACGGAGTCCAGCAGATGGCGGTGTTCGTGGCTCTCTGCGAGGGGTACCTGGGGATAGGGGCCCATTGGGACCTCTTCAGGTACTTCTTCAAGTTTTCGTTGCACTCCGCGGAGGGCGGAGCCCCCGCGACGATTGGTTGTGCCGTGCTGAAGGCGAAGCAGGGGCGGCTGAAGGCCTACATCTCGGGGACCTTGACCAGCTCGAACAAGGGCTGGCACCCGCTGTGGTTCTACTTGAAGAACGACAGCAGAAACCCCCTTCCGGCGTATACCGGAAAAACCTTCGAGAAGTTGCCCGAGGCATGGGCGTACGGGCCCGAGAAGGAGCGGCAAGACAAGGTTCTCGGGGACATCTGGGAGGCCCTCGCCCGGCTCCGCGACGCGAGGGTGTCCACAGCAGAAGTCCTCGGCGGGTACCTCTCGAGAGGTATCGTGCCGCTGAGGCGGCGCACTCTCCAGATCTGGGAGATGATCCCGAAGAATGCCCCCTTCGAGGGGACCGTGACGATGAACCCCCTGCCGTCGGGGGACGAGGTGAAGCGTCGGGTGACGGCGGCGATGGGGAAGGGTCATGAAGCATATCCTCCCCCGGGCCTCCTCCCCATGCTCCCGCACAAGCGCACCAGGGACCTGGTAAGGTTTTCTTCGTGCACCTTGAATCCCCGATTGGTTTTTCAGTTGGCTGATCCTGAATTCTTTTAGATGAAGGGCCTCCACTGCACCCTCTCCCGGCCGCCACTCCCCGAGGACAAGGCGAGAAACCGGGCCGAGGCCGCATACGCCAAGGCGAGGATAGATCGCCGGGAGGAGTGGAAGAAGAACGAGGTCGCCAAGCGCGAGCGGAACGCCGAGCGATCCAGGAGGAGGAGGAGGGGAGAGGACGAGGTCTCCGAGGACGAGGACCCCGAGGAGTTCGTGGAGAACGTCTCGGGGAGCGAGGATGACGAGGAGAGTGACGACGACTCGCCTCCTCAGAAGCTGAAGTCGGTCGTGGTGATGACCGCCGGCGCCTCGTCCTCGGCGCAGCATTCGGGGCGGAGCGGGAGAGGAGGGCCGCCCCCGCCGGACTCGGGAAGGGGCGAAGGCTCTCGGTCGGACCGGCATCGGCGGTCCTCCGAGGAGAGTCGGCGCGAGAGGCGCAGCCGCACACCTCCGTCCTCCCGTCACGACCTCGAGAAGGGAAGGAGTTCCCGGCGGGAGACGGTCTCCCCTCGCCGGGAGAGGAGCCGGAGCCGGGACCTGCCAGAGCGCGCCCACAAGGGGGGCTCGTCTTCGGGGGCGTCGCGCTCCCCCTTGCGATTCGCGCCGCGGGACGACAGGCGGCCGCCGTCGGCCCCTCAGATGACGCGGGCGCGGAGCGAAGGGCGGGACGCGCCCCGGACGCCCGTGGTGGAGACGCAAGCCCCTCCCGCCCCGGTGAGGGTCACGACAAGGCGGCCGGACTCGACACCGGTCGAGGGGGGAGGTTCGTCAGGTCGGGCGGCGCCCCACTCGGGCAGGGACGCCGCAGTCGCGCCCGTGGCCCCTGCCCCGACGACGCTGGCGGGATCCAAGCGGCCCGCATCCCCGCAGGCCCCAGCGCCGACGGGGTCCAAGCGGACGCGGAGGATTGCGAAGGGGTGAGTGATGTCCTGTGTTTCTCGAATGGTTTCGGTTTTTTCTGTAGTTACCATTTTTCTCAGCCGGGTTCGCTGACTTGCAATGAACCAGTCGGGCCGATACTCCGCTCGAGGTGGCGCCGAGGAAGACGCTGCGCCTGGTGGCGCAGAGGCCGGGGCCTGTGGCGGAGCAAGCCGAGCAGGTGACGCCGGAGCCCACGGCGGAGCTGGCCAGGAAGGCGACGGTAGACCCCGTGGTGGAGCGGGCCGAGGTGACTCCGCCGGTGCCCTCGGCAGAGCGGGCCGAGGAGGGAACGCCGGTGCCCTCGGCGGAGCAAGCCGAGGAGGGGACACGGAGGGCGGCGCCCTCCGCGGAGGAACAGGTGTCGGAGGGGGACGGCGACAGCCCGGGAGACACACTCCCAACGGGCCTAGCCTTTGCACAGGCCGTCCCCCCAGAGGCGGCCGTGGCGGCGCTCCAAGCGGAGCTGGCCGAGGAGCTGGCGGAGGCGGCCCTGCCTGCTCCTCAGGAGGAGCCGGCTCACCCCGGAGTGGAGGGAGTCGCCGGGGAAGATGGCCGCGGGGTTGCTGCCTCTCCAGGGGCTGCGGCTGGCCCCCAGGAAGCAGAGGCGGGGACCTCGGGCGCTCGTCCAGACGCCGCCATTTCGGCAGCCGTTGCAGCCCCCGAGCCCTCCGGGGTGGTTCCCCCGGAGATCGTCGTGCTCGAGGACTCGCCGGAGGGTAGCTCGCGGAGGGTCGCCGGGGAGTGCAGCAGGAGGTTGATCATGGAGCCCCCGAGACCTTCGTGCCCTTCGAGCGAGGGCCTGTGCCATCTCCGGGAGACGCCGGGGATGATTACGGTGGACCGTCGATGTGCTGCCCTCGTACCCATCGAGGACAACCCGAACCTTCCGTGCGAGGGTCGGTTCTTATGGTACGACCGTCAGAACCCGGCGGCGGGTCCAGTCTTCGAGCTAGATGACGCGGCGGAGAGGGAGCAGTGCCAGCTTCTCCGCGAAGGCCTCGACAACATGAAGGAGGTCTTCAACAAGTTGATCATCGAGCCTTCCCGGGTGAGTCTCTGGACTTCGTTCTTCTAATCCTAACGCTGCTCTGGGGCACGCCTTACCGCTCTTCTTTTCGTTTTTATTCAGCGAATTATCGAGCGCAGTGCCGAGAAATCGGCGTTCCTGCGCCGGGAGTCCGGTCTTTGGCACGCCGTGGAGCAGCTGAAGGCCGAGAAGGAGCAGCTCGAGGCCCAGCTGGCCGAGGCCCGGGAGGCGAGGGACGAGGCGATCCTGGACGCCGCGGAGAGGGAGGCCGCCCTCGAGGCGAAGGTGGACGAGGCCGAGAGGACCGTGAGGGAGGTGTTGGTGGCCGCCGACGCCTCCAATCGGGAAAAGGCTGCCGCCGTGCGGGAGGTCGAGGAGCTGAGGACGAAGGTGGCGGACCTTCAGACAGACGTCCAGCACCGCGACCTCGACCTCAAGACGGTCGGCAACCAGCTGGTCGAGGTGGCCGGCAAGCTGACGGCCGCGGAGGAGGAGGGAGCCCGCCTCAAGGAGATCGCCGGGAAACGGGAGGAAGAGATCCTTGGTAAGTCATCCCTCCTCATCAGTTGTCGGGCGGTTTCTTTCTGTTCTCCTTGCGTGGCGGCAGGTTTGCTTAAGCTTGACTGTCAATGCAGCCCTGCGGAGGGGGAAGGTTGATCTGGAGGCCCAGCTCGAGGGGGAGAAGCGCAAGGTGGCCAAGGCCTTTGCTACCAACCAAGAGCTGGTGCAGCTTGGTCACGATCTTAAGGCGCAGCTGACCAGTAAGTATCGCGCGTCCGCTCGCCCTTCTTCTTGCAGAATGATGCTGACGAAGAGTTGCCTGCAGGGGTCGTCGAGGACCTTCGGAGGTCCCGGGAGGCGGGCGAGCAGAGCCAGAGGGCCCTCGAGAAGAAGTCCGAGGTCCATCAGGCTTTGGTCCAGGCGGTTGAGCGCTTGCTCGAGGAGCTCAACGTCGGCGACGGCCCATCCTTGGTGGATCGCCTC
>CM014273.1:32757847-32838983 GCA_004135705.1 Alloteropsis semialata | reverse complement strand
AAAGAACTTGGTCACTCCTTGTTATGTAATGAACAAAGTTCCTAGGACGATCGTTGTTGCCCCGAAAACTCGCGTCTTTTCTGTTGTTTGCCATTTTCGTTTTCTTCCGAATGCCTTTGGGGGCCGTGGGCCGAGCTGGAAAGGCGCGGGGTCCTGCCCGTCGGACTCCGTTCTGTAGCCGCCGGGGCGTAGGAACTCGGGAGATTGGGCACTCGGACTCGCAGCCCCCGAGTAGTTTCGGAAGGTTCGAACGATGACAAGCAACAGATCGGGTATGCTGAAGGCAACTATTAGTCGAAGCGGTTCCTTTATTGCTTCTCGGGAAAAGGACGTCAGCCTGAGGGCTTGGACTTTGCCCGCAAGTTAGCGCCGTAGCCGCAGGGGCGTGAGCACTCGAAACTTGGACAAGCGCGGTCACAAAGCCCTTTGAGTTGACGTTCCTTTCTCGCAAGCGCAAAAGTATACCGCTTGATCGCGCGCGAGAGCGATCACTTGGCGAAAAACAGAGTGAAAAAACGGAGGGGCACCGGGCCTCGGGTGGAGCCCCCGAGCGGTGGGCGATCCTGCACAGGGAAGGGGTCGCCCGCCGCTTAGCTTTGGGAACTCACGGGGTACATTTCAGTCGTATGCGAATAAAGTACTCGGAATAGCACAGTGCTTTGACTATTATTGCGAATTGAAAAGTACAGGTACTTTTAAGGGTAGAGTGACGTAGCTGTGTGAGCCCGCAGGGGAGTGTGAGGCTCTTCGGGAGAGGCGGGGACTCGTCGGGCGAGGTGGGGACTTCTCGGGCTCGTCCTCGGCCTCGTTTTGTCGTGGCGAGATCTCTTTCAGGCCTTGTTTCGTGACCTGGGACCCCGCGCGATGCAGGGTGCTGATGGAGAGGCCTTTTTCTCCTTGCGTCGTTACCCCTCATGCACCTTTTTTCGCAAAAGGTGGAGGGGCCGGACCGCGCCGTATTTTTGCCTCGATGGCCGAAAATGCGGTGTCCGTGTGAGCTGATAACGGGTTAATTCGAGTGAAGCCACGGCATCCCGCTCGACGGGTTCCGATCGGACCAGCTGGTGGCCAGCTTCAAATTCTTGGTGGCGAGATCATCTAGTTACCGAGTCCGTTCGACCGGACCTGGCGGCTCTTTGCCTTTCCGTTCGGGGGAAAAACCATGATCTTTCTTGCCATCAAGACTCGAATGCAGTTCGGGATGCCCATGACGCTCGTGCGCCCGGGTACTGGCCGCTGGGACCCATCCCTTGCTGCCCCTCGCTCGAGGTGCCCGGGGGCGGCTGTTGAACCCTTCGACGGGCCAGCCTTCGAACCCCTGGCGGTCGTCAGGCCATAGTAGGTACTTACCGTGTCGTTTGTCGAGAGCATTCGACCCTACGCGGGGAGAGTGTCACTCGCCTCTTTTTTCAGAGGGCTCGTGGAGCGTCTCGGGAAACGACTGTAAGCTTATAAAGTACTCGGAACGGAAGAGCATTTTTATTATTGCAAGTGAACGACAAATTACAGATGCTTTCTAGGGTAAAAGCGACGTAGCTGCTCTATGTTCCAAGCGTTCGTGAGGACTTGGCCGTTCTCGTCCTTGAGCTTGTAAGTCCCCGGGCGGAGGACTTGATCGACGATGTAGGGGCCTTCCCATGGCGGCGACAGCTTGTGGCGGCCGCGGTTGTCCTGAACTCGTCGGAGGACGAGGTCGCCGACTTGAAAGGCCCGGCTTCGGATGTTGCAGTCGTGGTATCGTCGTAGGGCCTGCTGGTACTTGGCCGAGTGGAGGAGCGCGACGCTGCGCGCTTCATCGAGCTGGTCGATGGCATCTTCCAAGGAGGCTTGGTTCCCTTCGTCGTCGTAGGCGCGGACCCGTGGGCTGCCGTAGTCGAGGTCAGTTGGGAGGACCGCCTCGGATCCGTGCACCATGAAGAAAGGCGTGCAGCCCGTGGCTCGACTCGGAGTGGTTCGCAGGCTCCAGAGGACCGACGGGAGCTCTGCAACCCACCTTGCTTTGAACTTCTCGAGGCGTTTGAAGATTCGCGGCTTTAGTCCCTGTAAGATCATGCCGTTGGCTCTCTCCACCTGTCCGTTGGTCTTGGGGTGGCTGACGGCGGCCCAATCCACTCGGATGTTGTTGTCGTCGCAGAAGTTGAGGAACTTTCTTCCCGTGAACTGAGTGCCGTTGTCGGTGATGATCACGTTCGGGACCCCGAAGCGGTAGATGATGTCGGTGAAGAACTGGACAGCTTCTTGCGAGCGAACCCGCCGGATGGGCCTTGCCTCGATCCATTTGGAGAACTTGTCAACGGCGACGAGGAGATGCGTGAAGCCCCCGGGTGCCTTCTTCAGTGGCCCGACTAGATCCAAACCCCATACGGCAAAGGGCCAAGTGATGGGGATGGTCTGCAGGGCTTGCGCCGGGAGGTGAGTTTGTCTTGCATAGAACTGACAGCCCTCACATCTGCGCACGATGTCCTTGGCATTGGCCACCGCGGTTGGCCAGTAGAACCCTTGACGGAAAGCTTTCCCGACAAGTGTCTTCGGCGCGGCATGGTGTCCACATGCTCCTGCATGGATGTCCCTCAGCAATTCCTTGCCTTGGTCGATCGGGATGCAGCGCATTAGGATGCCAAAGGTGCCTCGCCGGTAAAGCTCCCCGTCAATGAGCGTAAAAGTTTTAGCCCAGCGCGCGATCCGCCGAGCCTCGGTCGGGTCGGATGGGAGCTTACCCTGCACGATCCACTCGAGTAGCGGGATTCTCCAGTCGGGGTCCTCGAGGTTGGGCTCGGGTGCTGCGTCTATTTCCATTACTTCCGCCTCCTCTTGCGCTGAAGGCTCGGGCGGCTCGTCGTCGAGTCGGATGGAGGGGGCGTGCTGATCCTTGGCGAACACTCCATGGGGGACGGGCTTCCGGTTGGAGGCCGCCTTGGCGAGGGTGTCGGCCGCCTCGTTGTATCGCCGTTGGACATGCTTGAGCTCGAGGCCGAGGAACTTGTCTTCCAGCTCGCGGACTGCCCGGCAGTAGGCGGCCATCTTGGGGCTGACGCAGCTCGACTCCTTCATGACTTGATCGACGACCAACTCCGAGTCTCCTCGGATCTCGAGACGCCGTATGCCAAGCTCGAGGGCGATACGGAGTCCGTTGATGAGGGCCTCGTACTCGGCGGCGTTGTTGGAGGCCGAGAAGTGCAGTCGAACCATGTACTCCATGCGCACGCCCAGAGGCGAGACAAAGACCAGGCCGACGCCTGCCCCTTCCTTCATCAGCGATCCGTCGAAGTACATGACCCAGGTTTCGTGCTCGACGGAGGTCGAGGGAGTCTGGGCCTCGGTCCACTCGGCGATGAAGTCGGCCAACGCTTGCGACTTGATGGCGTCCCGAGGTGCGTAGGTGACGCTCTTCCCCATCAACTCGAGCGCCCACTTGGCTATCCTCCCGTCGGCCTCGGGGTTCTGGATTACTTCGCCGAGTGGATACCTCGACACCACCGTGATGGGGTGGGCGTCGAAGTAGTGCCGGAGTTTCCGCTTGGTGATGAGGACGGCGTAGACAAGCTTTTGGATCTGGGGATACCGTACCTTGGTGTCGGACAGGACTTCGCTGATGAAGTAAACGGGGCGTTGCACCTTCTGGATCTTCTCGAGCTCGCTTCGCTCGACGACGAGGGCGGTGCTTACCACATGGGTGGTTGCCGCGATGTAGAGTAGCATGGGTTCCCCTTCCATCGGAGCGGTCAGGATCGGTGGGTTTCTGAGCGTCGCCTTGAGCGAGTCGAGGGCCTGCTGCGCCTCGGCGTTCCAGACGAAGTGGTCCGACTTTTTGAGTAGTCGATACAAGGGCAGGCTTCGCTCCCCGAGTCGGGCAATGAAACGACTGAGCGCGGCCAAGCATCCCGCGACGCGTTGGACACCCTTTACGTTCCGGATTGGCCCCATGTCGGTGATGGCTGTTATCTTCTCGGGATTGGCTTCGATGCCTCGTTCCGATACGATAAAGCCGAGGAGCATGCCTCTCGGGATCCCGAAAACGCATTTCTCGGGGTTAAGCTTTACTTTGTTCAGCCGGAGCTTCTCAAAGACAGCTGTGAGGTCGGAGACCAAGTCGCCAGTGCGTTTGGATTTCACTACTATATCGTCAACATATGCCTCGACCAGTCGGCCGATTAAGTCACCAAAGACGCGTCGCATGCATCTCTGGAACGTGGCACCCGCGTTTTTCAGCCCGAATGGCATAGACGAATAGCAGTAGGTTCCGTAGGGCGTGATGAACGAGGTTGCGAGCTGATCGGCCAGGCTCATCGCGATCTGATGGTACCCGGAGTACGCATCGAGAAAGCAGAGGGTTTCGCACCCCGCGGTGGAGTCGACCACCTGATCTATGCGTGGGAGAGGGAAGGAGTCTTTTGGACATGCCTTGTTAAGGCCAGTATAGTCAACGCACATCCTCTATTTCCCATTTTTCTTTTTTACAAGTACAGGGTTGGCCAACCACTCGGGGTGGTATACTTCCCTAATGAAGCCGGCGCTGAGGAGCTTTTTGAGCTCTTCGCCGATGGCTTTGTACTTTTCGTCGTCGTAGCGTCGGAGCTTCTGTTTGACGGGTCGAGCGCCAGTCTTGATGTCGAGTTTGTGCTCGGCGACTTCCCTTGGAATCCCCGGCATGTCCGAGGGCTTCCATGCAAACACGTCGAGGTTTGCGCGGAGAAAGTCGACGAGCGCGCTTTCCCATTTAGGATCGAGCGCCGTCCCGATACGGAAGGTGCGGCCATCGTTGGCCACGGCAACCTCCTTGACGTCCTTGGCCGGCTCAAAGGAGCACGCGGCACGCTTGGAGGTCTCGGGGATATCCAGGTCCCTGGGTGAAGGCTCAGCGGCGAGCCTCTTGGACTGGACGAGCGCCTCCGCAAACTGGAAGCACTCGGTTTCACAAGCGAACGCATGCTCAAATGAAGTCCCCACGGTGATGACACCCTTGGGTCCGGGGATCTTCAGTTTGAGGTACGTGTAGTTCGGGACAGCCATGAACTTTGCGTATGCAGGCCTCCCGAGGATGGCATGATACGCCCCGGGAAATCCCACCACTTCGAAAGTGAGGGTTTCTCTGCGGAAGTTGCGTGGAGTCCCGAACGTGACGGGCAGGTCGATCTGCCCGAGTGGTATTGCGTCCACCCCGGGGACGATCCCGTGGAATGGCACCGGGGATGGCCGAAGTTGGGAACGCGGGATCCCCATCTCGTCAAGAGTGTCGACGTAGAGGATGTTGAGACCGCTCCCGCCGTCCATCAATACCTTGTGGACGCGTTTCGTCCCGAAGAGAGGAGCAACCACGAGCGGGTACCTTCCGGGCTGTGGGACATAATCGGGATGATCGGAGCGGTCGAAGGTGATCGGGGCCTCGGACCATTTTAGGTAGGAGGGCACCGCGGGCTCTGTGTGACCGACCTCTCGCCGGATCAGCTTCTCGTCGCGCTTCGAGGGGCAGGCTGCCGACCCCCCGACGATCATCAGGATCGCTCCGTCCTCCCTGGGGTAGCCATCGTCGTTGTTCGAGCCACCGGCTGCGTCTCGGTTCTCGTATGGCTTCTTCTTCAGGGTGCCGGCGAGGAAGCTTCTCATGAGCTTGCAATCCTTCAGGGCATGCTTGACAGGGCCTTCGTGGTTGGTGCAGGGCGCCTCGAGGAGTTTTTCGAAGTGGTCCTTTGGCGCCGGGTTCCCTTTGGGTTTCGTGGCCTTGCGCTCGGCTGCTGCCACCATACGTCCATCGCGCCTCCGCTTGTCCTTCCTTTTCTTCTTGTCGGGTCGGGCGGAGGTGCCCTCGGCAGCCGACTCCGACTGCTTGCCCTTGGCCTGAGGCCGTTCAAGAGTTGCAGCGACGGCGTCCTCCCCATCGGCGTAGTCGGTGGCGATGTCGAGGAGCTCCCGAATGGTTCGTGGCTTCCTGCGCCCCAACTCATGGATGAGGGTCGCGCAGGTGGTTCCAAAGCGGAACGCGGAGACAACATCTGTGTCAGCAGTGTTTGGCAGCTCGGTGCAGCGCTTGGAGAAGCGCTTGATGTAGTCACGCAGGGTCTCGTCCTCTGCCTGGAGGCAGTTGCGGAGGTCCCAGGGATTCCCGGGACGAGTGTAGGTGCCCTGGAAGTTGCCAATGAAGGCGTCACGCAGCTGCGCCCAGCTGTCGATCTTGCCCGCAGGGAGATGCTCCAGCCATGTTCGAGCTGAGTCGGCGAGGTAGAGGGGGAGGCTTTTGATGATGAAGTAATCGTCTTGCGCTCCCCCTGCGTGGCACGCGAGCCGGTAGTCCTCCAGCCAGACACTGGGGTTTGTGTCCCCGTCGTACTTGGGCACCGTCGTGGGAGCCCGGAAGCGCGGAGGAACCTGAGCGCCGAGGACGTGGGGTCCAAAGGCACGCGGTCCCCTGGGGTCGGGTGACGCACTCCTGCTCCGGTCCTCACCGCTGTCGTAGCGGCCCCCGCGCCGTCTGTTATAGGCTCGGCGTGGGCGGTGCTGAGGGTGCTCGTCCCGTCGCCTGGCGCCTCCGTCGGCTGTGGCCCCGCGATGATGCACAGAACGTTCATGATCGGGCTCTCGAGGAGCGCGCTGGCGTGAGGCAGAGCTTTCCGCCTGCTGGACTGCTGCGGTTTCCAGGAGCGCACGGAGCTGCTGATGGAACCTCCGATCTTCGGGCGCCGCTGGTTCGGGATGCTCGCGGAGCAGGACAGCAGCCGCTGCGAGGTTCTGGGACGCCCGGTTGAAGACCTGCGCGTCATTGGCGTTGCCACCGTCGTTGACGATGCGCTGTTGCACGTCCCGGGCCCGTGCGCGGGCGGCTCCTCCATCCGCGTTTCTCCCAAGCTCACGGTTGAGCTGCTGTCGCTCTGCCTCGATCTGACGCCGAGCCTCATCCAGCTCCTGCAGCCTGACCCGCCGAGCGTCGTCCGCCGGGGCGTTCGGTGGTGGCGCCACAGGAGCGTTGGCAGGCGGAGCTGCAGGGGCTCGGGCAGGCGGAGCCGCAGCGGCGTTGGCAGGTGGTGCTGTCGAGCTGCTCGCGGACTGCACATCCCCGTCGGGGGTATGACACATGAAGCACTGCCGGTGAGGGTCGAAGTTCGGCGGAGCCCACGTCAGCCGTGGGCGCGAGCCTTGCTCGCACACCACGCTTCTGGCGGTTGGCGAGACGCGTGGGTCGGACTCCGTTGGTGTCGGGGTGACCACCGGGTCGCTCGACAGGCCTGGCTGTCCCTCCGGGTACATGGCGTTGTAGCAGTTGACGAACTCGTCCCAGAGGAGCTGCTCCTGCCCTCCGACCTGGAGGGCGAGATTGGTGATGATGTAGGAGATGTTGCGGAAGCGTTCCTGGGACGGGTTCCGTCCCAGGGCGGCCGCCAGGTCCCCTCCGAGTAGGTTGAGGACGTAGGCGGTAGCTCCCGCCGTGACGTGGGAGGGCTTGGGCCCCTCGCCGTGGAGCGTCTTGCCATCGTCGCGGGCAAACTTGGGGCGCATGAAAGTCGCCCCGATGATGGGCTCCACCGACTTGTCGATGACGAAGTCGAGGGAGCCGAACCGCAGGTGATCGCCAGACGCCAGTGAGGCGCCGCTGTGGGCCATCCGGACCCTGGTGAAGTGTCGTGACACGCGAAGTGCCCCTACCTGGCGCGCCAACTGTCGGGGTTCTCTACCGCCGACAAGTAAATTTCCTACGATCGCGTGTCAGGGCTCGGATGGTGACTCGAGAGACAGGGGGTTTTAGACTGGTTCGGGCCTCCGGAGAGTAATACCCTACGTCCAGTGTGTGCCGGTGTTCTCAAGTCCAAGTCTGTAGTAGGGGTGTACAAACTAGTCGGGAGAGGGAGAGGGTCCCAAGTCCCTGAGCGGTGTGAGTGAGCGTGTTGCGTGTGCTGTGACCGAGTGTTCGACTAGTGTTCGAATGTCCCCCACTGATGTCCCCTTGTCCCCTTTTATAGCCTCAAGGGGAGAAGGGAGTGGGGGGTAAAAAGGAGAAAATTACAAGGGGAGTTACTGCCCCCGAGAGCTTCAACCAGCGTCGCTCGCCGAGCCGTACCGGGAGCAGGTGTTGACGGAGTGGGCGCCCCGCCGGACCCGGGATCGTACATCCCAGGTGGTTGGTGTCGACGCCTTCTTGGGTAAGCTCCCGGGTAGTTTCCGGGTCATGGTTGACTTACTCGAGGTCCTCGAGCGCTCCAGGTGTCCTGCTCGGGCTCCAGGTGTCGTCCGCGGACGCCTGGAACCGTACTTGAGCGCCCGGTGTTGCGCATGCACTCCTCCCAAGACTTGTAGCGTTCCTGTTCGGATGGGACGAGTGCCACTGTGGCTGCCGTGGCGAAGGACGGACGCCCATCATGCTCTGACGCGGCGGGTACCAAGTGGGTACGGCGCCGGATGGGCCAAGACGTGGCCGGGTAGTTTCACCCGGAGAGCTAGAGACTCCTCGGAGGCGGAGAACTCCTCGGGCGAATCGGAGAGCCCTTCGAGGGCGGAGAACTCCTCGGGCGAGCAGTGGAGCCACTCGGAGGCGGAGAACTCCTCGGGCGAATCGCGGGGACTCCTCGGAGGCGGAGAACTCCTCGGGCGAGCAGGGGAGCCACTCGGAGGCGGAGAACTCCTCGGGCGAATCGCGGGGACTCCTCGGAGGCGGAGAATTCCTCGGGCGAATCGGGGACTCGTCGGGCGGCCTCCGAGGTGTCGTGGCATGGTGAATCTGCTTTGGTTTGGGTCTTCAATTTTTGCTTTTTGAGGGGTGGATTATTGTAAGCTCCCGGGTTAAGGGTTTGGTTGGGCACCCCCAATTCGGACCTTCGTCAACTTGACTAGCCATCTTGATTACTATTACTCACAAACAACACACTGGTGTTAGGTTATGTACCAACTTTCAAAGTTTGGTACATTTTGAGGCTCATGCCATTCAAATTCATTCTGTAATTACTACAATAAAATTTACACCCTCAGAATTGAGATACTGTACCATAGTTTATTCTCTATATCCCTTCATTACACCTCATATCCCTATATATCAGTGTCACTGATGCATATGCCAATGTTATTAATTCTTTTCAGGATGAAACTAGAGTTTGAGTGGAGCGCACAAGTGATGGGATGGTCATCATCAAGCCAACCTTTGTTGCAGTGCTAGGTATAGCTCATTACATTTTTATGTATTGAAACAGAAGTGTTGGATACCTTATGTGTTTGACTAGTGCGTGTGTCTAAGCCAAGCTTGACATTGGATGGTTTCATTAATAATCTATACTATAAGGATCCAAAACAATTGAAAATGGCTCCCACTTTAAAACACACCCATACCCCCTCACATATCCCCGGGTTGAGGCCCACACGTCGGCTCAAGAATGACCAAAGTTTTTGGCATTTGGAAAAAATCGCGATTTCTAAAATGTTTCATACTTTTTTCGCTGTTTTTTTTCACCAACGCTTCCCCCTTACCCACCTCACGTACCCGCGCCAAATGAACGCCCTTCTTTTGGAATGCTAGCACCGGAATTTTTCTTTCTATTTGTTGGAACGTGAAAATTTAAGATAATGCATTATAGGAAACCAGGGATTATAATCACTGGAGGCTTGCCTCCCTTGTAATCGTAGCCTTTCTTTCCTTATTTACTCCGATCTGATATCACTCTAATTAATCTCATGTATGGTAATCTTCTCCAAATGAACGCCCTTCTTTTGGAATGCTAGCACCGGAATTTTTCTTTCTATTTGTTGGAACGACTATTCCTTTATAGATCGTTTCATTTATAGTATGTACCTCTCCTTCTTGCCCCTACGCCTTTCCTTTACAAATTGCACTGTACTGTATGCACTGCTTCACCGCGACAAGCAAGCTGGCAGAAAAGCAAATCACGCCGCTCATCACGGAGGATATCCCAAGGCTCGGCTCGCTCTCGGTATAGTAGATGATTGTGTTATGTATACGAGAAAGGTTTGGGACCGAGCAAGATGAAACGACGCGGCGCTCAGGGTCTCCTTGTCTCCATGATCTGTGCGCCTTCTCAATTCTCATTTCATTTTTTTTCTGACGTGAGGCGAGCAGCCTCCAGCAGCGCATCGGCGGCTCGTCGTGACGGCGCCATCGGCTAATGTGACTCGCGGACTCATGCCTCGCGCCGTCACGGACGCCATTGTCCTTGCAGCATGGCAACATCGTGATCCCGCATCCGACGGCCGAGCCTCCGTTTCTGTAGTCCGTATCTCATCAAGTCACACCGTCGCCCATTCCAAATCCATGGCTGCAGGCAAAAGCCATCAATGAAGGCACAGGAACTGGAGAAGCAGTGAAGGTAGAGATATTTACATTAATATTTTTTATATGTACATTATAAAAATAGTCTGGATTTTATTTCCTATCCGAACCTTATTCTTAGTGGACCATATTGTTACAAAGGCACTAAATCTCAACATTGCAGAAATCATGGAGCCATTATTGCTCTAATATTGATGGTTTTCTGGCAAATCATGGTGCCATTATTGCTCTAATATTGATGGTTTTCTGGCTGGACACGTATCACTGAACAGGATATGCACTGCTCAGGTGAGTTGTTTCATCTTTCGTCTTGTTTTTTCCTTCCTTTATAAGTAATATACTGCTTGAGATTTAGCTGCTGTAGTTGATGGCATTCTAAATAATTAGTTCTCTTTGCATAGTGAGTGTTAATCTTAGAAATAACATGGTTCAGAGTTAGAAGTCTCGGGCTCTTGAACTGTTTGCAAGCAACTGCACATTTGACTTAGGGCCCTTTTGCTGTCTTGGTTAGTTTGTTGGAGTAACCCGTTTTTGGACAGGTCGAAGAGGAGGCAACGATGTGTCAAACTCTCCAATTCAATGGGCATTAGTGCTGCTGCATTATGAGGTTACTTTTCTGTTCAAAATCTTTTCTTTTTTTTAATTAATTATCTTCATGGTTCCTAGGGTAACTAAAGAATACTGCTAGAATCCACATAGGTTCATCTTTATTTTTTTGTTTCTTTCAGTGAATTTTCAACTTGTAAAATATTCAGTCATTATTTTATTGTTGCGTTGATGAATATAGGTTTATAAATGGTCTTCCCTCTTTATTTTGATCTATACTATAATAAGTTATGGAAGAACTATAAACTTTTTGGTTTCTGAATATGCCCTTGCTACATGTAATTTTTTAACGATATAAAATCTATGTTTACATGGTTATTTTTATAAACATGTGTGTGCATGCATCACAGACTGTCTCAAGGAGTTCTACAATGTTCAGGGTAAGATTGCACCTGAATTGTGCACTCCATTGATTATGACTTTTTATTTGTGGCGCTTAAAAAGGGATGCAAAGTGAAGCTTTTGGTTTTTTCTATTGCATAAAACTGTGGTGTTGCTGAACGTGGTGCTGCTAAGATTTTCGTAGAGAGGTAGAGCAAGAGGTTGTTGCATTTCGATGCCTGTGCATATGAAAAATCAAATAGTTTCAGAACTGAAATGATCATGTGTGGCTTTTTTCTACAGTATTACGCTAGCATGCTCTCACGACTTGCAACTCACATGTATTTCTAATTGTGCTTTATTTAACTTTTATCTTTGTTTATGATTACGACAGGCCAACTTTTCCATGATTTTAGTGTTCTATCATTTTGACTATAAGATTGACTACATGAGATGAAAATGTACCATTTGACTATTTGAGCACTGGAATACCTTTGGCCTAAATAGATCAATTTTTGGCCTGTTACATCCAACATCACCGTCCATCTCCTCCCCATCCATCTTGCCTAGCTTCAACAGAATGTTAGTGAAGCCATAAGACCTTAGCTGTAGTATTCTTGTCTTATGAAACATGTGAAAACAGAGACTGATATGTAATGCCTTAGATGTTGGCAGCACAGGAAATCAAACGATCCATGCTAGATTTGGTAGTATGGTAGTCGTGATTGTACTATTTTAGTATAGATCGACCTTTGCAAACCTTTTTTTTTGTTATAGCCAGCCTTTTTCACTTTTGGAAGAATAATACTCAAATTCCACTTGTCTTCTTTGATATCTATGCGCAGAATACTCACTTTCTTTTTTGGCTAATTTGACTGTAGGAGTATATGAGATCTTGGAGTTGAGGGATGTAGGATCTTATTTATGATGGCAAGGGTGTTCTTTCATGGTCAGTTCTACTTGGGAATTTTTCCATTTAGTGTGATTGTATTATACTTTATGATGCAATTGTGTTAAGAGTTGATTAAGAATGGGAGCTTTTGCTATTTTGTGTGTAATTATGCTTAGAGCAACCGAGAGAGTGTCATGGCCCCTTCTATATCCTGTTACAAGCTTATATACTGGGGTGGAGGGGTCAGATCAATATTACAATTAGTGAAATAATTTATAGTGTTATAGCCAATAGCTTGATTTAACAAAATATGTGTAGTTTCTTTGTGAAAATGTTCTTTTTGTTTTAGCACAATGGTTATCATATTCTTGTTTTGGCTGGTTATGGCATTTTGAGTTCACCACGTTGAGGCATATGGGTTTGCACTTTTTATAATTTGGGTAATGGGCTAAGATCTATTGTGTTTCTACAGAACATATTTGAGCATTAGTATATTGTTTGGTCGGTTTTATTCCTTGCAGTTTGTTGACAAAATACGAAAACTGACAAGGCAAGATGAATTTTCACTTTGAGACATTATCATTTTTTTAAGTTCATATTTCTGCTATTATTTATGATAATCTTACTTTTTTGTCATCATTTTTACGGGGGAAGTCAGCAAGGGAGGTCCCTACCCTTTTATGTATAAATGAAGGTGGTATGTACAATGGGTTACATGAGCACCAGGCTCTAGAGAGAAATTCAAAAGCCTATTAGACATGTTATCAATCATAGTTGTTCGGGCCATAGTTCTGAGGCTGAACCTGGATGATCTTTTCGAGCAAAAGAATGATGTGGTAAAAGCTGTCTTGGAGGAGCTTGATAAGGTAACTTAAATAGCAGTTTTTACTGGTAGTCTGGACTTGCTCAAAATTATTGATTCTGCACACATATTACTGCAGTGACACTTCTGGCCATTGTTTTTATTTCACTTGTTTACATATATTGCTTGCATTCATGGTCCATAGTTTCATGATTCAATCCATTTTGATGATACTCCGCTTTTAGTTAGTAATCTGTTTTGGCCTGACCACTGTAGCGTAATCCTGATCTATTTGCACCTTGTATATGCTCAGTGTTTTCAATACATCCTAAACATCCTATTTGTTTGGCTCCAACCCTTTTTTATTTTCCGTATATGTTTAACATGTTACGCATGCATCTCTTATAGCTAGAGCTTATTGGAGCTTGGAGATTTTTTTATGTCCAATTGATGGTGTGAGCAGCAATAGTAGCAAAGAGTAGCATTTATTTTATTCCAATTGAAACTATATCTTTTTAAAGCAAGCAAGGGCTGTAGTCTATGATGTTTCCTTTCTGTGTGCATTTATGTGTTACCTTGGGGAATATAACCTTGCTGTAGTGGAGGGTCAAGAACGCGCATCACTCCTTGCTAATGAGCTTGACTTTCTTATTGTGCAGTATATGACAGGTGCACTTGATGAAATACATTAAGCTGCTCCAGCCATGTTGTCTCAGTTCATGGGACAGCTTCAGAGGCTCAGGTAGGTCAATACCAATGACCCGCCTCACTTGCTCTACTTGAACACGAGCCTCCAAAGAGATTGGAGCAGCCGACTGATGATCGAGCAAAACATTGTGCAGTGGTTGGAACCCTGAAGCTTAGAATTTAAATTTTCATTTATAATCTTTCAAAAACCCGTGTGTGCCACATGGACACCTTTGCTTGAATAGATTGATTGTTTTGTTGCACTTTATGTAAGGACCATATATTTATTATTGTTTCTCATGTACAATATATGTTACTATCTAAACCAATCATGGTGTAAGAACATTGTTGTATATATATATATATATATATATATGAAGATATTGCTCAGTTCTATGGCCTCCTCACTTGAGCCCCTTCCTCGTAATCTGACTCACTCCGTTCCTATTAGGATTAATATTATTGTTGAATAATCTTTGTTGTATTCAATACTTGTACTGCACATTTAACTTTTTCACAGTTTTTTTTTAAAAACATGTGCGTGCCGCACGTGCACCTTACTAGTTTGTACAAATAAATCATATTTTGGTTTTATGGCTATCAATGCTTTATCATGGACCATATATTGTTCTAAAATTTAATAACGTGCTAATATGGACTCCTGGTATAATCATTTGGGGTGACAATATATATTATATCAACAAACAAATGGTATCGTAAAACACCCTATAACAACGAAACATTGTGTGTGGCAAAAGGGTCTTTGACATATAGCAACAAAACATTAAGCGTGGCGATACAGTACTCCACCTATAGCGACCAAGCTTTATTGTGGCAATAGAGGCTTCACCTTACAGCAACCAAACATTTGTTGTGGCAATAGAGGCTTAACCCTATAGCAGCCAAACATTTAGTGTGGCAATAGAGGCTTCATCCTATAGCAACAAAACATTTAGTGTGGCAATAGAGGGTGCCGTCCAAACATTTATTGTGGCAATAGAGGCTTGTATCTATTTCCATGCTTTTGTTGCATGGCAATATAGTCTATGGCAACACCCATTTTCGTTGCTAGTACACCTGTTGCCATGCTTGAGGTATGTTGTAACTGGTATCTTTGGCAATGCCAAATGCGTTGCAACAGTAATTATTACCACCAATACGGTTGTTCCCTAACAATGACTTGCAACACTTCACTGTGTTGCGATAGTTACAACTATTGCAACACCAAAAAAATGGTTGCCCAAACTTTAAACCATGGCCGCATTTTCCACCACTTTTGACCAATTTTTTGTGTTGCAATTACGCCTATTGCAACCATTTAGGGCCTATTGCAACACTTTTAGGCTGTTGTATCAGCAGGGAAACTTTGTAGTGACCGCGTAGGTGAGTGTATGGACTTTCCTCTTCTGCTCCAGTGAAAGACTGCTCCCACACCATGGCTATGAGGGCGGGGCGAAGTTCATAGCCAGGTGTATGGATAGGTAACGATGAAGGTGGAGGCTCCAGATATTCGCCCTTTGGAGCTGAGTACTGATTGATCAACATTGATTCCATGGGGTAGGTGTAATGGTATGGATGGGGATACATGGACGAACATGGTTCGAAACTAGTACAACAACCGTTCCCTGGCAACAGCGCCAGAAAACTTGTTGGTATTTCTTAACGATCACAGATAAATCCAGCAGCGTACGGATACCGATGTACCTTTCACCCGAGAGTATTCCAGGGTATCAAATTCATAGGGAACTTGTGTGCACTAGTTAAGAATCAAGAACGACCGAGGACAAGAGAAGAGGTATATGTGTAGAAGGTAGAGAGGGTTATTTCTAAGTACTCTGGATAACTAAGGATTATATCAAGTTGTTTACTATTCGGGACGCCCAACCGTCCTAGACTCAGAAAGGGATGAGAAGGGGACTAGGCAAGCCAAGCAATGGTCCTACTGTACTCTAGTGCTGCCCACATGGTGGACTACGTAGGTCGTCAAGTCTGTGGCACTAGGTGCACTCTAAGGTATTCAAAAGACTAGACACTACGTCTACTCAATTAAATACTATCTTAGCTTTGCAAGTACTAAGACACATCACAGTAAGGAGCCCACAAGTAAATAAAGTAAAGCTTGAACTTAACTAAATACTAATCCAGAAATACAAAGAAAATACCTGGATGTTACTCGAATCTGAGCCGCATCCACCGAGGTACAAGAGGAAGGGAGGAAGCCGACCGCCCTGGCTTCTCCCCGGCTCGCACCTCAACTCTCACCTATTTCTACAAACTATGTGGATGTGGCATCGTCTTGTAGCTTCGCTGCTTCTCTGCTTCTCTGGGGCTACCACTACAAACTATGTCTCTATTTATAGGAGGAAAATTGGCCATGTGGAGAACCCCCACTAGAAACTAGGGGTACCCCTCCTCCCCTCGCACCATCTGGAGGCAAACCGACCTCCCTGGGCGCCAAAACCGCTCCCACCGACGTTCTGGAGGCGGTGGGAGGCCAAAACCGGATAAAACCACACAAAACTGGGAGTCTGGGTCAAAGAACCGGCCAAAACTGGATATCCTCGGCATCTGTAGGTCGGCAGCAGCAAAAACGGGTAAAAACCGGCCCCTATCTCTACGCAGGCGGTGGAAGAAAAAAGGGGGAATCTCGAAGAAAATCGGTCGCCGAACCAGCTGGACCGCGCCTCCTCCCCAAAAAACCGGCCTCTAGCCTGTCGCAGCGCGCCACGTGGGCCCCTAGCGCCAGCAAAACCGCCACCGAGCCAAAAGCCGACAGGTGGCCCCCCGCACAACCGCTTGGACCGCGCCACCTCCTGGCCCTGTGGGACATGCGTTGGGCCGGTGGTCCTCTACGCGCGGTCTGGCGGCAGTCTCGCACGCGCGCCCTGTCGGCGTGTGCTTGGGCCTTGCTGGGCCACTTGGCCTGGGCCGCGCCTGCTACAGGCCTAGGCCATGCCAAGGCAGCGCCTGGGCTAATTTGACATCAGCAGCGCTGACGTCAACGATGACGTTAACGCTGCGCAATAAATTGGGATTTCAGCATCTTTTTCTTTTGAGCTCCAAAATATATAAATAATATATTCATCAGAATCGTCTCGATGAGCTCTACGCAATGGTACACTCCAACTTGCCATTTGAGATAATTTGTGATAATGATATATTTGGATCTATCTCACACCTGTTTTGTCATTTCCTGCAGGACACGGTACAACATCAAAACTTGTGGAAATTGTTAGTAATAAACCCTACCATTATATTTGGTGATCATATGTGGCATATATTGTGACATCCTGGCCCAAGGCTTAATAGAATTGATAGAATACTCATACCAACAAGTTGCAACTTCTTTTCCGGGAGCTCATCTCGAAAGAACTCTGAGGTTAAGCGTGCTTGGCCTGGAGCAATTTCGGGATGGGTGACCGACCGGGAAGTCCTTCCCGGGTGCGCATGAGTGAGGACAAAGTGCGCAGAAAAGACTCGTGTTGGTCTGTGAGGGCATTCTCGAGGTCCTAGAGAGCTGCCAGGCGTAAGCGGGCCCGGACCCGGGGGTCGGGACGTTACAATTGGTATCAGAGCCGACTCTCGCGGTTTCACGGGCGCGTGGGGTCGCAGTTGCGCAGGCATGGTGCGCATGGCTGGTGTGAGCCCAGAGTGGTCACACAGCATGGCACATGCGCTAGCATTGGGCACACGGACGTGGCCAAGAGAGGACGTTACTGGCTTGGGGTTGACCGACGAGGACGTCGGTCTTCTAAGAAGGGGAGGATGTGACATCCTGGCCCAAGGCTTAATAGGATTGATAGAATACTCATACCAACAAGTTGCAACTTCTTTTCCGGGAGCTCATCTCGAAAGAACTCTGAGGTTAAGCGTGCTTGGCCTGGAGCAATTTCGGGATGGGTGACCGACCGGGAAGTCCTTCCCGGGTGCGCATGAGTGAGGACAAAGTGCGCAGAAAAGACTCGTGTTGGTCTGTGAGGGCATTCTCGAGGTCCTAGAGAGCTGCCAGGCGTAAGCGGGCCCGGACCCGGGGGGTCAGGACGTTACATATATTTTGCAGGAATTGACTGTCAAAAGTAGCACTTAAGGACCGTCAACAGGCGCCCAGATGCGAGGACACCTCCTGCATCCGTGCGTGAGGAGAGAGGGGAAGAATGATGGTTGGCCGAGTGGAGGTTGGGCCAGGATGCGTGCACGCTGGGAGAAAAGGCCGGAAGAAAAAGGGACTAAATGGGTTGGGCCATGGGGGAAGAAAAGGAGAAAAGAATGTCGGGTCGAATTTGGTTGACAGGTTTACAGGCCCGGGTTGGATTCATATCGGGCTCCGGGTAGGGTAGGGCCCACGAGGTTTTGGGCTAGGTTTTGGACTTTGGATTTTTAGGGTTTTGGGCCCTAGGGCTCGGCACACAAAAACACACATAAAATGAAACAATGCATCGGCATGAAATGCACATGAAATGTTACTATGCCTTATAGTTGATTTTATTTTCCAAAAAGTTTAATATTTTCCTTAATTTTATGAATGCACACACATTAACTTAGAAAATGATTACTATATTAGAAAAGGAATTTTAGGGTGTTACAAACCTACCCCCTTAAAATGAATCTCGTCCTCAAGATTCAGTTGTGCCTTCAAACAGTTGTGGATATTCTGCCCTTAAATCTTCTTCTCTTTCCCAAGTTGACTCATCCGTGGAGTGTCGGCTCCGCTGCACCTTACTCATCTGTATCACCTTACTCCTTGTGACTCTTTCTGCAACTTCTAGTATCTCGACAGGATACTCTTTATAAGTAAGATCCTCTTGTGCATTGAGTTCCTCTAGAGGTGACTGTATTTCTGGTACTCGTCAACATTTCTTTAATTGAGACACATGGAACACATCATGTACTCCTGACAGTCTAGTTGGCAATTCCAATTGATAAGCTACTTCTCCTTTTCTGTCCAACACCTTGAATGGTCCAATGTACTGCGATGCTAGTTTGCCTTTAACATTAAATCTGTGAACTCCTGTATAGGTGACGCCTTGAGATATACGTAGTCGCCAATTTCAAAACTAAGGTCTCGACGTCTGACATCGGCATAACTCTTTTGTTTGGATTGTTCCACTTTCAAATTTTTCCTGGTTGTCTACACCTGTCTTTCAGCCTCTTTAAGAATTTTATGTCCAAACACTTGGCTTTCTTCCGTTTGATTCTAGAACAGGTGTCTTGCATTTCCTGCCATATAGTGCCTCAAACGGTGCCATTTGTAGACTCTTCTGGAAACTGTTATTATAAGAAAATTCTGCGTATGGCAAACTCTTGTCCCAACTTGTCCCGTATTTTAAAGCACAAACCCTCAACATATCTTCCAATATTTGGTTCATTCTTTCAGTTTGCCCATCAATTTTTGGATGATAAGCTGAACTGATGTTCATTTTTGCATCCATTGACTCGTGAAGTTTATGCCAGAACTGTGACGTGTGACATGAACTGTGATCCCCGATCTGACACTATTTTCTTTGGAACTCCATGTAAACATACTATTCGCTCCATATATAGCTCTGCTATCTTTGCACCTGAGTAGGTGGTCTTTACCGGAACCAAATGAGCCACCTTCGTTAGTTGATCCACAATTACCCATATAGAGTCAAAACCTAAGTATGGGGTAAACCGACTATAAAGTCCATTCCGACTTCTTCCCATTTCCATTCTGGTATCTTCAAGGGTTGGAGTAAACCGGCAGGTCTCTGATGCTCTGCTTTAACCCTTTGACATGTGTTACATAAAGCGACATATGTTGCAACATCTCACTTCATTCCATACCACCAGTATCTCTCTTTAATATGCAAATACATTTTTATAATTCCTGGGTGTATGGAGTAAGCTGAGTCATGTGCTTCCCTTAGTATAGCATCTCTTATATGCTTCAGGTTAGGCACACAGTTCCTTGCTCGTCCATGTTAAATCCTAGTGCTTTACTAAGGGAAGCACATGACTCAGCTTACTCCATACATATTCTTTTATCCACATAGTTCCTTGCTCGTCCATGTTAAATCCTGGTGCTTTTCCATGAATAATCAAAGCTATGATTTCTTGAATCTTCCTATCTTCTTGTTGCCCTTTTTCAATCTCTTTTTCCAATGTTGGTTCAACTTCCATTTCCAGTGTGCTAGAGGAAAATCCCAGATTCAACCGTTCAAATTCGTTATTGAGTTCATCTAGTAACTGGGTAATTCCATTTACATGACTTCTTCTCCTTAGAGCATCTGCCACCAAATTTGCCTTTCCCGAATGATAGTGAATTTTCACGAATGGTAGATGTGCAGAACAAAAACCCATCCCACTATTTAAACATTAAACCTTAAGCCTTAAACATGTATCTAGATGCTTGTGCGTATAAAACCCACATTCATCACAATCATTACAAAAATCCAACTCATGCATTAAACATAATCACAATTTATTCAAATCACCCAATAACACAAGTTCACACCCAAAGCGCATCTAGGTCGTTTATTACAACTCATGGGACAAATCCAACGATCCTTATCTTTGGTGGTATGGGCCTATCTCATAAAAGAAGACAACGAATAGAGTCAAATTTTGCAATAGATAAGGATAGAAGTATAAGCAAAAAATTTTAATAAATTAATGACAAGAAAAAATAAGGATAGATTAAATAAATAAAATGAGGTCTGTATAATCAATAAATAAAATAAGCAAAGTTAAATCAAAATGAAATAAAGCAAGGAGCATAAACTCTAAACGACCATTCTAATCTAGGTTGTGCATACAGTCAGCACTGCTTTGATACCACTCTGTCACACCCGGCTTTACGAAGAAAATCTGAATGCTACTATATGTGTACCTAGGAAGTCTTTAAACACATATAGCTCCAGAAATGATTACCAAAGAAAGGGAAACAGTGCTCGATAACATGAATCATAACAAGTCTTTACATCAAAGGCATTACAATTATTATCAAGTTAATCAATGTAGCGGAAGCCTGATACAAACTAACTCCAAGACATCTCCACAGGGACTCTGATTGGGGGAGAACACAGCCTAGAAATCTAGGAACTCCTCGAGGAAGGCAAAAGCATCCACAGGTGGTTCATCTAAGTACCCATCCGAGATTTTTTTTGAAATAAAGCAAGTGTAAGTAGTCCATCTTTCTTAGCAAGTCTAACATGATTGGATGAGGATCAAAAGGCTACACATGGTCTTATTGCGGTTAGCACTTTTAGTTGGTTGATTTTAGAATTAGCTAAATTACAACCATTTAGTGACATCCCTGTTGTAACCCCTAATTATGAAAAACATGTGAAAGTATAACATGAACAACATCATATTAACCATTTGATATGAAAACAGGGAGCCACTAATCAAAAAGGATCTAGGTCGCTCTTGTCCGTGAGCACGGCTGATATATCTGTTTAAAACACTCTGCAGAGTTTGTACAGCTTTCCCCACAAGTCGTGATTCCCGTTTGCTAGGGGTAGCTGGCCCCATATCACACTTCCGAGGTGTGTGACTGGGTTTCACTACGAGACTTTTCGACCGACACCTTAGCAAGTTAGTGTCCGCTATGGTTTGGAGACAGGCGCATGGACCCCTCCTTCTCCGATCAATCCTACACATGATCTCAGGCCGAGACAGACCGGGGTCCACACTTAAACTTGGCAACCCCACTTGCGCCTATAGGTAACCACTAAACAAACTAGAGCCATACAGCGTACTAAGTCAAGATTAGAGCCATATGATTCTCGTGGTTGTACGGTAATCCTGGGTTTCCTCTTTAAGAACCAGACCTTACGGAGAGACACTAGAGCAATCCAAAAGCACATGCTCTAGCTCCCTAGACCATGTTGCTAAAAAGCATATTTTATATTCATTCCATATAACCATTAATAAATATTAGTGAATAATGAACATGAGCGTTAGAGCAGACTAAGCATATCTAAACCTGTCTACCCATATTCAAAAACCCAAGGTATCAAGGTATAGGATAAAAGATTCTAGTCCTCCTTATGGTTTCTCAAATTTAGACACCACATGTAAATGCAAGAATGTGATTATAAAGTGCATAGGTATCAAGGTTGCATCATGTTACACTTGCCTTCCTTAAAATACTGCTGTTGATCTAGGTCTTCAAATTCTTGATCAAAACCGGCCCCGAATTGCTCGCACTATATACACGAATTCCATCACCACACATACATCCATCACAATCAAATACATGAACACAAAAGTATTTCTATTAGAACATTACACCATACAATAAAAACAGAAGCAAAAGGGATAGAAAACTATTTTACGCATTTCTACGAACACATGAATCTGAGAATCACTCTAATCTGAGCTGTGATGAATAAACTAAGCTAAAAACAAGATAAAGGTCTAACCTGCGATAAACCGAGGACCTATACATAATTAAACATAGACCTTAGGGGGGTAGCAAGAAAGAAAAGCAACACATGAGGGTGGATGGCGGGTTTATTTGCTAGTTTTGCAGGAACCCTTTAGAAAACATGAAAGGGTATCTTCTGATTTAATCCTGGCCGCATATTGGGAATTGGATGGCGGGGCAGGGGGATGGGGCATTCTGCTCAGCCTCAAGGGGGGACGACGCCGGCCTTTGTTGTTTTTCACGAGCAGAAAGGGTGCCTTCACCGGTGTTGAAGGGGCCAGGGCTATGGTGCTCAGAAACTTGTGATGTTTGGCCCTAGAAAGAGAGGAGGTCGCCGCGAACACATCTTGTTGCTCACCAAGGGTGGATAGGTAGCAAGGATGGTGTGTCTTGAAGGGTGGTGAACAGGAGAGCGGTCGCGCGTGGGAGAGGGCTGCGGCCTTTGTCCGGAGCTGCAAGATGTTACCGAGTCATCCTGGGGTCCTGTGTAGGAGATAGAGAGGCGAAGGGTGAGGGGAAGGCACGGGCAGCAGCAAAACAACGGTGATGGCAGCGGCTTTACCTCTGCTGCTCCGACGCGAATTCTGGCAGCCACAAGCACTGGTGGCAAACGAAAACAGCGTGCAGGAGAGAAGGGAAAGGAGGAGCTTTGTCCACTAGGTCTCATAGGATGAGGAGAGGGGCTCCGGATCAGAAATTGAAGGGAGGGGGCGATTTTGCTACTGTTTATTGCCGTAATGGCATTTACTCACCATAGCTGCGAGTTAAGGAGGGGGCAACGGTTTCGTTGCCGAGGGAGAAAGGGGGGCACAATGCTGGTGGGTGAGGGGCCGGGCAGTGGTGTTCTCGCGAGGGGGAAAGGTCATGGGCGCGAGTTGTGGCTAGGGTCGGGAAAGCCGGCCAGTCTTTCTGCGTGGTGAACCATAGAGAGGGAAGGGCGAAGGCGCCCAGATGCGAGGACACCTCTTGCATCCGTGTGTGAGGAGAGAGGGGAAGGGTGATGGTGGGTCGAGTGGAAGTTGGGCCAGGATGCGTGCACGCTAGGAGAAAAGGCCGAAAAAAAGGAGTTGAATGGGTTGGGCCACAGGGGAAGGAGAAAAGAATGTCGGGTCGGGTTTGGTCAACAGGGTTACAGGCCCGGGTTGGATTCGGATCGGACTCCAGGTAGGGTAGGGTCCACGAGGTTTTGGGCTAGGTTTTGGACTCTGGATTTTTAGGGTTTTGGGCCCTAGGGCTTAACACACAAAAACACACATACAATGAAACAGTGCAGCATCGGCATGAAATGCACATGAAATGTTACTATTCCTTATAGTTGATTTTATTTTCCAAAAAGTTTTATATTTTCCTTAATTTTGTGAATGCGCACACATTAACTTAGCAAATTGATTGCTATATTTGAAAAGGAATTTTTAGGGTGTTACAGGAAGGTCTTCTGAGACAAATTGGCATATCCTTTTTGATTTGCACTTCTTACTTATACTCAAATTTGTGAATGTACTAAGTGCAAGTTTTAAATCTTTTTGCAGCGGCTTATAGTAGACCTCGAGGTCAGTGTACAGAACCACTTGCTGAGTAGCGTGACACCGACATCAGTATGGCCATGTCATGTAAGGAAAGTACAGAAGAAGACAAAAGGTTGTAAAAGCTATCACATAATTTGAATGTTCACTCTTTATTGTTCAGCAGTTAATCTGAGCTTGTAATTTGTGAATGCATGTAGATGGCAAGAGAGCTGGCCGTGGATCCTTGAAAGGCTAGCTGCACTTGCCAGGAGATCGAAGTCTGGATCCAACAAACTAAAAATCCAGTTTTCTCGTCTGGGTGGTCCCTGTGGTGAGAATCAATGTTCCTTTGTGGACAAAATTATTATGATCACAAGGCAAAGAGCTCCACTAATTGGAGTTAAAAATTGGTGCGAAATAATTGACAAAGTCAAGGAGGATATCACTCAGGCTGTAAAGGTATGTTAATTGCCACCTCATATGCTTCATCATAATGTTAGATACATGTAGTTAGTTAATACATTTAGTCAAAAATATTATGAATGTACTATACTACATAACATGTTTTCTTTTGCACCAGAATCTATGGGACCTTGAGACCACTGAGGACCTGAAGATATGGACGATTGCCAGAGAACGCTGCAAAGGTTGGCGATCCACCTTGGTACTACATTCAGGGCATACGACAATTATGAGGACATAATAAAAAATAAGCCTGAAGACTTAGACATTGTGGAGTGGCACTATTTGATCCAGTACTTTGGAAGAAAAAGATTCCAAGTACACACTATTTGCTAAGTTCAAGAACACAAGCTTGAGTTGAATTTTTCATTGCTGAACATACATTACTTGTTCACTGCATGCAAGAGTCGAGCATCAGGAACTCTTCGAATCGCTATCGAATGAAGACCAACCGTACGACAGGTTCTAAACCTTTCTCTTAGTTTAGTTGGGAAAATGTAAAGAACTGATCCTCAATTCTCAACATGCACTATAGTAAAGAATGATATATTGATGACATGTAATTTTGCTACAGAGATCCAGTAACTGGTGATGAGCCACGCAAGTTGTCACTTTGGATGACTACCCACACGAAGCGAGGAAGATGGACAATGATGCAGGCTAAGAGTGTTTATGTCAGTGCTACTTTGAATATAAGCATTCTTCCGCAATAGAATTAATTTTTTACGTATCACAATGTGACCAAAATTGATATCATACAATCGTTTATTGCCCTCAGAATCATACATCTAGGAGATTGTCTCTATCGCAATCAGATGGGTTGGATGAAGATGAACTAGCAAGTGTCACTTCAGCGGCTGCTAAGGTAGATGTTGACGGTCCTTAAGTACCACTTTTGACCATCAATTCCTGCAGGAAACATATCAAATATAAACATCAAACATAGTTACAGGGTTTAATACTAATGAATTCCACGAGTGTTGGTGTTTTGAACTGGCTACGCAGGAAATGATGTTATGGGCCTGAGAAAGATCTGAATACATCATTATCACAAAGTATCTCAAATGCTGATTTGGATTGCAGCATTGCGTAGAGCTCATCGAGATGATTCCGATGGATATATTATTTATATTATTTGGAGCTCGAATGACTAAACGGGAGAAATCACAAATCTATGTGCAGCGCTGACGTCATCGCAGACGTCAGCGCTGCTAGCGTCATCCGGCCAGGACCTACCCATGCGGGGCCCAAGGCCCACAATGGGCTGGTGGAGCCCAGGCGCCAGACTCTCCCACCACCCCCAGAGGTTGGTGCGCGTGAGCCAGGGGCGCCGAACCGACCAGGGAGGACTGTTTCGTGGATAGGTGGAGGGAGGAGAGAAGATTGAGGGAGAATATTCCCTAGGACCTAGGGAGGATCTCCACATCCCCAAGGCACCTCCTGTAATATAAATAGAGGACCTCTCCCACTCATTCAACACATAAGGAAGTGAAGCGAGGCTCCAATGCTAGATCCAATGTAGTGTTAGAATAAGTGAGAGGTGAGGCGACAGTCCGGGAGAAGCCGGGGATGTCGGCTCCTCTCCTCTTCTTGTACCTCAGCGGATGCAGCTCAGGTTCGAGTATCATCCGGGTATTTTCTTAGTATTTCTGGATTAATATTTATTTAAGTTCAAGCTTTACTTTGATTACTTGTGGGCTCCTCGCTGTGATAAGTGTCTTAGTACTTGCAAAGCTAAGATAGTATTCCATAGAAGAGATGGATGTCTAATCATGTTGAATACCTTGGAGTGCGCCAATGCCACGGATTTGTAGTGGTAGCCTCAGGTGGTGACAGCCCTGACGGCCTACGTAGTCTATCACGTGAGAAGCACTAGAGAGTAGTAGGACAATTGCTTGGCTTGCCTAGTCCCCTTCTCATCCCTGTCTGGACTAGGACAGTTGGGCGTCCCAAAGCAAGTAATACAGTAAATGACTTGTGCTATCCTTTGATTATCCAGAATTACCTAGAAATAACCCTCTCTACCTTCTACACATTTATCACTTCTATTGTCCTTGGTCGTTCTTAACTCGTCACTAGTACACACACTTTCCCTGTGGATTCGATACCCTGGAATACTCTTGGGTGAAAGCTACATCGATATCCGTACGTTTGCGGATTTATCTGTGATCGTTAAAAATACCAACAAGCTTTCTGGCGCCGCTACCGAGGAACGGTTGCTGTTCTAGTATCGAACCAAGTTTGCCCATGTATCCCCATCCATACCATCACATCGTTTCATTTATTTTTACCATTCATTTTCATCACTACCCATCCATCTTTCACATAAAAAAACTAGCAAGAGCATGTTCTTCGGTTAAGCTTTCCTTCGAGTATTTTTGGTCGCTAACCATTACAGGTTGACACTGAAAAGAACGACGGATCTACGATACTTAAGAACATGAGAGCTACATCATTTACAACACCTTGGTAAGTTTTGGTGATGGAACAATTTTAAAGGAGTCCGACGCACACTTGATTTTGTTGTCCCGCGACACGAAAATCCAAGTGTGAGGGAGGTTTGTACTTATCTCATGACAAGTTCCATTAATGCCAAATTTTTATCTTTGGTTTATAGATGATGCAAGTTCATGTATCCTTTCTTGCTATTAAAATAATAATAATAATAATAACAATAATAATAGTAATAAAAAGTCCCAGATGCCTGCCTGGAGGTAACCAGGTATTATCCCTTGCATTTTGAAACATTCATGTAGCACATCATTTTTGTTTCGAAGCATTCATGTTCCACTTCATTTGCAAGCAAACTCTTGTGCCTTCTTTTTGAATGGATGGCTTCTCGGCTTTGAACTGTATTCGGGAACTGTGCCTAGTCTAGATGGGTGGCGAAATCTTTCGTCACATATCTATTCGGGTTCCTAGTCCAACTCATGCAGCCCCTACAGGGTCGGTTAATTGCCAAAACGTGGTTGGTAGACCGATCAGTAGGGTTAAATGGAACTGACTCCCACCACGTCATTTAGATCAAAGGGTTGATCAGTTCGCGCTTTGAGAAACGCCAGGCCTCGAGTTTCTTACAAATTTGCATATCATGTTTTGATTTTTCCCTCATTTGGATTTTCCAATCACCCAGCATATTTGTTTTGCTCTTGCATTTTTCATTAGTTGGCATATTTATTTCCCAACCATGATTGCATTTAAAAAAAGAAAACAAAAAAATATAGCCGGCGAGGCTCGGTGGGATTAAAACATCTGGGTGTGCAAGCCATAGAGCCGTTGCCCCCATATGCCTCCTGGTTTCACCTTGCCTTGCATCCTTGGTTCTTGTCCGTGGTTTCATGAGAAAAAGTGTTTGTTGCATTCTCATGTTTTGCATATGTGCCAGCTACTTGTTGGAAACACCCCAACATTTAGCGCACACATGCTATCCACGCGCGACCACGTCACCGTTAATAATGACATCAAGATCCAAGGAGCTACCGCGATGGAAATTCTCAACTCATCATCTAACGCTAGTGGTGAGTATGCTAAGGTAAGTAGAATGTCTTGCTTTTGGCATAAAACAAAGTCCTTCCGGGAGGTAACCCGAAGTTCACCATTTATCTACCAACTCATGCTCATCTCTTTTCGAAAATAGCTTGATCATGTTCTCATGCCTCCTTTATCTATGCTCGTATGCTCTGGTTTGAACGTACCCCTAGAATACATTCATTGGCTTTTTAAATTAAGCGTGGTGCTTAGGTTAAATAGTCTTCTTTAATCAAATAAGGCATGGTGTCAAGTTTGATTAATGAACCTTTGAGCAAATGCATGTATAGATATTGGTTGTATCTATGGACTAACCCCTGCAGGAAAGATTTCAAATTCAAACGGGCAAGTCATCAAGCTTGATTCAAACTGGAGACAAACCGAGGCATTGGATGCACTGCAACAATGTTACACAACATACAATGAGGTACATCACCTTTTGAAGGTCCACCATGAGTATATTGAAAAACCCACTTTGTGACCGTGTTGATGCAATTCAGCCTTGTTTGAGTTGTGCTTAAATGAAAGTAGTGAAAATAAAATTTGAAAAAAAGAAAACTCTTGAAAATAAAACAATGGCAAATAGGATTTACGCTTAACTTGTTAAAGACCAATCTTGATTTTAAGCGTGGATGTGAACAACTCACGGGATGGCAATAATATCTTCTCAAATAGTCCTTTGGGTATTTGTTGTCCACTAACTTTTTGCAGGGATGAAGTGCTGACTTAGGGAGGGTGAGCACAACTTCAACATTCAACACCTTTAGTCACATGGAAGAAATTTGCACACTGAAGCAACATGAACATGGAGAAATCTTCTGGCACTCTTAAGCTCAAATCTCGCATTCACCTACAAGATTTCAGTTTGGGGGAATTTCGCCAGGGAAGTATCCAAAACACTATGTGCATTTATTTTCCATAATCTCCCTGCTAAGTTACCTTGCAAGATTTGTTTGCCATGAAAAATAAATAAATAAATAAATAATCAATAAAAATTTGCATAACATAAAAACACCAAAAAAATATTTGAATTAAAATAAAGATCAGGCTCCCTGGTTTGTAAGGCCAGTAGAGCCATTGTTTTGTTTCCACCGTGTTTTGAATAAATGTAGGTACAAGATCAAATGTGGGGGTCTCTCAAGCTTCTTGAAATTCACACATTCAAGAATACCCACAACCACGCCACACAAACTTCGCATGGACAGACATGAAAAAGATCACGACGATCGGGCACTAGAGGGGTTCAGCTGAATTACCCGTTCGACTGAAGTCTCTCTAGCAAACTTCGTCTCCCACTTCGTCCAATGCGATGGTTTGCATGCGAATCCCTCACTCTATTTCATTCATGAGTTTAAAATAATCTGGAGATGATCATTAAAATTAAACTCAAATGAAACATGATGCTCCTTTGGTTTATATGTTCATCCTTGATTAGCTTGCATATTCTTTATTCCTTGCACATTTGCCTGTTGCTTGTGAACATATATCATTAGGAAAGCATGCTATCCGAATGGTTGACGAGTGAGATATGGTATGATAAGAGGAATCTTGCTCTTTCTGTATAAAGTACTTGAGATGTTTTCTTGCAAAAGTTTAAAATCAGTGGCCTTGCAAAGCTCCTCAATGATATCCCATTCCTACCAAAGCCATATGTTGCTCACATTGAAAACCTTATACATATGATCCTTGTTATTACATTAAGCTTTGTCAAATTATTATGACCCTTGCAAGATGCTCTTTATGCTTTCTTGATGAAGATCATGTACACTCCACATACACATGCGAAACTTCTACACTGGAAGTTAGCAATATCCATTCATCCACAAAATAAATGCTCCATATGTTTGTGACGCTCTCTCCAAATATACTTTGCAAAAGAGACATGGGATAAAAAACATTTTGGACACAAGAAGGTCCAAGAGAAAAAAAAGAAGAAACAAAAGAAAGAAAAAAAGAAAGAAAAAAAGAAAGAAAAAAAGAAAAAAGGAAAAAAAGAAAGATAGCCATGTTCTCAAAATAAGTTCAAAGGAGAGATATCATACAAAAAGGAGTTCTCATACACCCTCCATTTTTTCACACATGTGCACATTTTGATCAGATTGTATGAATAGTTTTCTTCTTGGATCCACTCTTTGACTTTGCAATAAATGTGATGCAAGTATGTTTTACCCTTACCCCTACCATGAGCTCCACATAAGCCTTTTTAGAAGTAGGGTGGCAAATTAATGCCTTGGTAAGGAATCATACACATTGAGCGATCTGAGAATATCAATTGAGGAGCTAAGTAAGGTTTTGTTTTGAAAATTTATCAAAAACCCAAGTTACTTAACAGAGAAGTGGAGATAACTTGAATCAAGGCCGTTCCGTTTTTCAATCATCCAAGATAACATGATAGACACTTCAAAATTCACAAGTGCAGGTTTGTCTTGGAATAACTTATATGCTTGCATCATATCAATGGAGTCATGTTGTTCCACCTTTGTCTTTGAACTTTACTCGAGGACGAGTAAAGGCTAAGTGTGGGGGAGCTTGTTGACGGTCCTTGTTGGTATTTTTAACAATTACAGATGAATCCGCAAGCGTACAGATACCATTGTAGCTTTCACCCGAGAGTATTCCAGGGTATCGAATCCACAGGGAACGTGTGCATATTAGTTAAGAATTAAGAATGACCGAGGACAAGAGAAGGGATAATTATGTAGAGGGTAGAGAGGTTATTTCTATGTATTCTGGATAATTAAGGATAAGCTCAAGTTGTTTACGATTTACTTGTTTCGGGACGCCCAACCGTCCTAGTCCGGAAAGGGATGCGAAGGGGACTAAGCAAGCCAAGCAATGGTCCTACTGAACTCTAGTGCTTCTCACGTGGTGGACTACGTAGGCCGTCAGGGCTGTCACCACTTGGGGCTACCACTACAAATCCGTGGCACTAGGCGCACTCCAAGGTATTCAAAAGACTATACACCACGTATACTCAATTAAATACTATCTTAGCTTTATAATTACTAAGACACTTATCACAGCAAGGAGCCCACAAGTATAAAGTAAAGCTTGAACTATATTAGATAAATATTAATCCAGAAATACAAGAGAAAATACCCGGATGTTACTCGAACCTGAGCCGCATCCGCCGAAGTACAAGAAGAGGGGAGGAAGCCGATAGCTCCGGCTTCTCCCGGCTCGCACCTCAACTCTCACCTATTTCTACTAACTGGATAGAGCTTCGCTTGATCTTGTGCCTTCTCTGTGTGTTTTGGAGTGAAGGAGAGGGTCTCTATTTATAGGAGGAGGAAACTTGACCATGTGGAGATTCCCTACTAGAAACTAGAGGGTACCCCTCTTTCCCTCGCGACATCTGGCCCAAACCGACGTTCCTGGGGCGCCAGAATCGCTCCCACCGACCTCCTGGCGTCGGTGGAGGGCAAAACCGCGCAAAACCGGTGAAAACCCACAGAGAACCGGCCTCTAGAAGAGAAAACCGCGCACCCTGTACGTCGGTTGGAGTCGAAACCGGGCCAAAACCGGACTTGTATGCCTGTGCGCAGCGTCGGTGGAACAAAACCGGATAACCTCGGAGAATAACCCGTGCAAAACTGTCGGCTCGGCCTCTCCTCCCGCGAAACCGGTGCCCCACCATCCCTGGCGCGCCACCTGTCCTGCACCGGCCGCTGACCCGCGCTCGGCAGAGCGTTCCCGCGCTCATGCTTTTGGGCCGGGCTGCCTCGGCTGGTGGCTGGGCCACGCCTGGCCGCGAGCTCCTGCGTGAACGCGGTCGAGCCGCGCCAGTGCATGGGCCCGTGGCCTAGCTGCAGTCCTCCGCCCGGGAGAAGCCCAGTGCTGACGTCGGCAGTGCTGACGTCGGCAGTGCTGACGTCAGCGATGACGTCAGTGCTGCGTATTAAATTGAATTTTCGCATCTTTTTCTTCTGAGCTCCAAAAAATATGAAATATATATTCATTTCGATCGTCTCGACGAGCTCTACGCAGTGGTGCCATCCAACTTGCCATTTGAGATACTTCGAGATAACGATATAATTGGATCTTCCTTAGGCCTATAGTGTGAATAAATCCTACCACTATGTTTGGTGAGCATATTGAAAAATATTTGGCAGGAATTGACGGTCAAAAGTAGCACTTAACGACCGTCAACAAGCTCCCCCACACTTAGCCTTTGCTCGTCCTCGAGTAAAGCTTAGGACTAAGGTAGAGAACAACATGATTCCAAAAGATATGATGCAAGCATATAAGTTATTCCGAGACATACCTGATCTTGTGACTTTGTGAAGTGTCTATCATGTAATCTTGGATGGTTGAGAAATGGAACGGTCTTGATTCAAATCACCCCAACTCTTTTTGTAGAGTAACTTGGGTTTTTGATAAATTTTAAAAAATTAGCCTTACTTGACTCCTCAAATGATTCTCTCAAATCGCTCAATGTGTATATTTCCTCACCAAAACATTGCTTTGCCTCTTTTCATCCTACTTCTAAAAGGCTTATGTGGAGTTCCAGGTAGGGAATGAAAATATGAGGCACACTTGTATCACATAATATTGCAAAGCCAAAGACCGGATCCAAGAAGAAAACTAATCATACAATCTGATCAAGATGTGTATGTGTGTGAATAGAGAATATATGTGGAATTTATGATAGCTCCTTTTTATGTGATCTCTCTCCTCTTAATTTTGAGAACATGGCTATCTCATTTTTTTCTTTTTTCCCTTTTTTTACCATGCTTTGAGAAGAAATTTTTCTTGAAGCCTGAACCTTTTTTTAGCCCATGTCTCTTTTAAAAGAATATCTAAGAGAGATATTCACAAAATGTATGGAGCATTTGTTTTGTGGATGGATGAATGTTTCTGACTTCCAGTGTAGAAGTCTAGCATATGGATGTGAAGTGTACGTGATCTTGATCATGAAATCATGAAAAGCATCTTACAAGGGTCACAACAATTTGACGAAGCTCAATGCAATAACAAGTGGCATATATGCAAGGTTTTTGCAATGTAAACAACATACGGCTTTGGTAGGAATATAAATCACTGAGGAGTTTGTAAGGCTAACTTTATTTGGAGTAAAACATCCCAAGCACTTATACAGAATAAGCAAGGTTCATGTCATCATACCATATCTCATTCATCAACCATTTAGATTAACATGCTTTCCTAATGATATATAAGTTCACAAGAAGCAGGTGTATGTGCTAGGAATAAAGAATATGCAAGCCGATCATGGAAGATCATGTGTATCAATGGAGCACCAGGATTCATTAAGTTTGATTTTGTGATAAACAAGAATTAAATAAACTCATGAATCAGAGAGTTTGAGAGATAGAATTGTGCAAACCATGGTTTCCCTTTGAGTGTTGAAAGAGGATGTCCTTGGTGTCTCCCCCACACTATCTTCTGCTGCAATGTCTTCTCCTACATATTCTTAGATACAATGATGAGATACAAGGATTTGGCTAGTACAAGTGTACTAGCCAAATCAAAGTGAAGCATTTATTTTTATTTTTTTTCAAAGGTTTTTATTTTATTTTATTAAGGGTGAAACATTTAATCACCAAAATCGAGGAATTCGATTTCATCGACTTCCTCCATCTTTTCAGGCTCAAAATAAACTTTTAAGCGGTGGCCATTTACCTTGAATATATTACCTGAGTCGTCCTGAAGAGTAATAGCTCCATGGGATGATGTGTCAATCACGTTGAATGGTCCTTCCCACTTGCTTCTAAGTTTACCATGACCGAAAAGCTTCACTCTGGAGTTGAACATGAGGACTTTGTCTCCGGGTTTGAACTCTTTGTGTTTAAGCCTCTTGTCATAGCACCTTTTTGTTCTATCCTTATAGATCTTCGAATTGTAGTATGCTCTCTCCCTCCATTCCTCCAGCTCGGATATTTGCATCTTCCGGTTGTTTCCAGCGAGATGGAGGTCCATGTTCCATTTCTTCATAGCCCAGTGGGATCTGAACTCCAACTCAACTGGAAGATGGCATGTTTTACCATACACGAGCTGGTACGGGGACATACCAATGGGTGTCTTGAATGCTGTACGGTATGCCCACAATGCTTCAGGGAGTTTGTTCTTCCAGTTCTTTCCCATCTCATTGACGGTCTTCTGCAGAATATTTTTGATTTGTTTGTTGGATGTTTCTGCTTGACCGCTCGTTTGTGGGTGATAGGGTGTTGCCACATTATGGCGGATCCCAAAGTCTGCCAAGTATTGCCTGAAAGTCTTGTCGATGAAGTGGGATCCTCCATCACTTATCACCATTCGGGGCGTGCCGAATCTAGGGAAGATGACCTCATGGAACATCTTCTTGGCATGTTTGGAGTCGGCAGTCCGGCAAGGTAGTGCTTCTATGCACTTGGACACATAGCCCACAGCTACCAAGATGTACTCACAATCGTGAGATTTGGGGAATGGCCCCATGTAGTCGATGCCCCACACATCAAAGAGTTCAACTTGAAGGTTGCTTGTGAGGGGCATGGCATCTCTTTTGTTGATGTTGCCGTGTCGCTGACATCTATCACATCTTCTGATGAACTCTTTGGTGTCATCGTACATGGTTGGCCAGAAGAACCCACTTTGCCAAATTTTGGCATGGGTTCTGAACACTCCATAGTGTCCCCCATACTCAGATGAATGACATCTCTCTATGATCTTAGTGGCTTCAATCATTGGGACACACTTCTGTAGCAACCCATCGGCGCAGACACGATATAGGTATGGCTCATCCCACAAGTGGAAGCGGCTTTCATATTCCAACTTCTTCTTGTTTCCACCTGGGGGAACATAGCCTGCCACTATATGGTTTACGATATTTGCATACCATGGGTTATCATGTGTTACCTTAAGGAGTGTGTCATCCCTTAGGTAGTCGTTGATGGGAAGCTCATGTGTCTCCTCAACCTGCAACCTGGATAGATGATCGGCTACCGAGTTTTCTACTCCCTTTTTTATCTCGGATTTCTCGATCGAATTCTTGGAGAAGAAGGATCCATCAGATGAGCCTAGGTTTAGCATCCTTCTTAGTGAGGAGGTATTTTAGTGCAGCATGGTCTGTGTAGATGATTACCTTTGCCCCCACTAAGTAGGATCTAAACTTATCTATCGCGAAGACCACAGCCAACAACTCTTTTTCAGTGGTGGCATAGTTCAGCTGGGCCCTGGTCAAGGTTTTGCTATCATAGGAAATGGCGTGGTGCCTCTTGTCCTTGGTTTGGCCTAGGACAGCTCCTACGGCATAATCGCTAGCGTCGCACATGATTTCAAAGGGTAGCGCCCAGTCAGGTGGTTGAATGACTGGGGCCGAGATGAGTGCCTTCTTTAGGATTTGGAAGGCTTGATGGCACTCATCAGTGAAGACGAACTCTGCTTCTTTTGCTAGAAGATTAGTTAGGGGCCGGGCAATATGAGAGAAGTCTTTGATAAAACGCCGATAAAACCCGGCATGCCCTAGAAAGCTGCGGATTCCCTTCACATTCATGGGAGGTGGAAGCTTCTCGATAACTTCAATTTTAGCCTTATCCACCTCTATGCCACGTTCGGACACCAAGTGTCCAAGCACTATTCCTTCCCGAACCATAAAATGGCATTTCTCCCAGTTCAGGATTAAGTGCTTTTCTTCACATCATTGCAAGACCTTGTCTAAATTCTCTAGACAATCTGTGAAGGATTTGCCATAGACGAAAAAGTCGTCCATGAACACCTCCTTGATTTTCTCAATCATGTCAGAGAAAATAGACATCATGCACCTTTGGAATGAGGCTGGGGCATTGCAAAGACCGAAGGACATCCTACGGTAAGCATAAGTTCCATAGGGGCATGTGAAAGTGGTCTTACTTTGGTCATCCGGGTGTATGGGGATTTGGTGATATCCGGAGTATCCATCAAGGAAACAAAAGAAGGAGTGATTTGCAAGTCATTCCAACATCTCATCGATGAAAGGCAATGGAAAATGATCCTTCTTAGTAGCCTTGTTGAGCCTCCGGTAATCGATACACATGCGCCACCCGGTGACGGTGCGTTGAGGGATCAACTCATTTTTGTCGTTTTTTACCACTGTCATCCCTCCTTTCTTTGGTACCACTTGCACCGGACTCACCCACTCGCTGCATGGCACGGGATAAATAATCCCTGCATGAAGCAGCTTAAGGACTTCCTTCTTAACTACTTCTCGCATCGCATTGTTCAACCTTCTTTGGGGTTCCCTCGAAGGTGTGGATTCGGGATCGGTCGGGATGCGATGAGTGCAAAGAGTAGGACTTATGCCCTTAAGATCATGGAGCGAGTAACCCAGGACTGATCGATGTTTTTCTAAGATGACAACAAGTCTATTGGATTCTTCTTCAGTGAGCTTGTCGCTGATGATAACCTGGGTTTGACGGTTACCATGGAGGAAAACATATTTTAGGCCTGGCGGGAGAGGTTTTAGCTCGATTGTGGGTGGTGGTGATTGTTCCGTTATGTCCAACTCAATGGGCTCGGCAATGACCTCTTCTTCATGAGAGAAGTTTATTGCGTCGTTGTCCCAGTTTGGTTGGGCCATGTCGGACAATGACACTCCCATAAGCTCTTCGATAGGGTCAGGAATTGGCATTGGCTCCGCTATCGAATTATTTGCACGAGCTAAAGGAACGGTGTAGGTGGATTTTCCTAATTGAATGGCAGGGCCTCCTTTAGACATTTCTTGGAAGAGTTTATCGATAGGCCTGCCGATAAGAATGGGTATGTCCGGACCGTCATAAACATGGAAGTCCAGAAAAACCTCGGCCTCATTAGAAACTACGGGAATCGTTCTAAGGATCCCGTAGCACCCCAAAATGTTCCCATTAGGATCTTGCAAAAGCTTTTGGGAACGGGATAAGGCCGCGTTGGGACAAAGTGTTTGGGCAAGGGATTTTGAAATGACATTTATCCCAACGGTTGGGTTGTAAAGGACAAAGTGTTTGGGTTGTAAAGTATTTGATAGGAGTGAGGGATTAAGGGGCTGACGAGTCGGACTACCTCGAGCGATGTCTCTGCTTCCTTTAGCCATTCTCTACTCATAATTGCCGATAAGTATTTCAGATCTTCTATGAGAATGGTCTTATCAGATGGGTTACGATCTTGTTGGAGCAGAGATCTACATGCTCGGGGTTTAGGTTGAGTTGGTAAATTCGAGGCATTACCAAAATCTGTGAAAAGATCATCCTCGAATTCACCAATAAAGTCCATTGGATGAGTTTCCTCATCTTCTGGACTGTGGGATTTCCCCACGGGAGGCTCTTCTTTAACGGGCTCCGAAAGAGGAGTAGTCACGGGTGTAGGCTTGATAGATAGGACCTCTTGTTCTGGCTCGGGGATTTCTTCGACTTCTGGTTCGGGGAATTCATCAAAGATACCAGTGAAAGGGGTGTTCTCAAGTATATTATCGAGGACAACTCTCCCTTCACTAGGTGTCAAATGAGTGAATGACCTGTTGGGTTAGTAGCCGAAGCCAATGAACCCGGACAACAGCTAAAACGGGACAACTGAGACAAGCAACAATAAATTACTTATCTACAGTATCCAGGAATCAAACAACCATTACATGGAGGGGAGGGGTCCCCTTTTATAGGGAGACCAAGGGTCTTTACATTCCCATTATACCCCTGAGATCAGGCATCATCCTCTAGAATATACAATACAAATAGCCTATGGACACTTTGGTACATTTACTCCACTCAATGTGAATGCGTAGACTTGTGGTTCCGTGTTTGACTTGGCTTGGACTTAGTCTCCTTGGACTCGGTCCATGTCTGCTTCGCCCGCTCTTAAAGGCTCTGTAGCTCCTGGAATTGGCTTCTTCTGAGTCAAGGTGAGCCTAAGCCACTTCCCAGCGTCCAGGAAGCTGATGGCTCCTGCAAGAACCTGCAGTTTAGAGTGAACTGAAGCTTGCCGTTAACTTATTCATATCTTTTGACATTCAATAGTATTAATATTTCACCGAATTGGCTTCTAACTTGATTCCGATAACGTCACATTGGCTTCCTGCAACACGATCACCGAAGCCGATTGGCTTCCGCATATAGCGAGATGTGATTACCGAAGCCAATTGGCTTTCGTATACAGCAAGACTTGACGAACGAAGCCGATTGGGTTTCGTTTACAGCAAAATGTGACGAGCGAAGCCAATTGGCTTTCGAATACAGCAAGATATGCTCACCGAAGCCGAATTAGAGGCCTGCAGAGTAAAATGAAGCTAAATTGGTTCTATCTCCTTCGTTCATTGCTGCCCTTACGCGTGAGATGAAGCAAAACAAGTAGAAGGCGTTTGTCGGCGGGCCAAATCCCCAACAGTAGCCCCTCGAGGACGAGGGCTTTCTTCAACAGGTCGAGCTCCACGAAATTAGGATTGCTTGCCAGTCTGAGAAACGCCTCCTCCTTGTTGGAGAAAGCCCCTTAGTGTTTTTGTCGTGTTTGCACTATTTTTGCTTCGTTTGTCTGTCGTGTCCTGTCGCTTGGCCCCCGTTATTGTAACTTTTGCTTCGGTTTGACCGGATTTGACACGGTGGTTCGTTTTTTGAGATTTTAACGGTCAGATTTTACTGGCCTATAAATAGGACCGAAGGGGGGGTCAATTTTGCTTGCTTCGTTTTGCTTGGCTTGAGCTTGACGCTTTCTCTGGCTTTTGGAAGCTCTTGATTTCAAGCTTTGGCTTTCTTCTCTCGACACAAGTAAGTTTTGCTTTTTGTGCTCTACTATTTCCTTCGTTCATTCCTTTGTCTTTTTGCTCCTTTGTTTTCTTATTGTTTTTTCCTGTTTGTTGTAGCGGCTCGTACGAAGCAAACCGCTCGTCTGATTGGCTACGTCTCTGACAAAGACAACTCAGACGGCGTGGATATGGATGCTGCCGAAGCTGCGCAGTTTGCTCAGGAGATTGAGGGCAACGTGGCCGTGAACCCCGAAGCCGGAGCTGCTATGATTATTGATGACCGAGGCAAGGGACCTGCCGAAGAAGATGCAGGTGACGACACAGAGGACGCTGGATCTACAGCTGAGGATGCTCTTGAGGACGTAGAAGCTGATGCCTCAGATCTTGTGGATTATAGGAAAAAGCCAAAGACCACTGTCTTTGATGAGTCTCGTGTTACCCCTTCATTGATTCGCTTCTATGAGGAGAAGGGGTATTTTGAGGCCGGTCAAGGACGAGCCCCTGGCACAGAGACTACTCCGACGCCTGAGGCAGACGAAGCTGTGGTATTCAAAGAGTTCTTCACTGCCGGGCTTCGGATGCCCGTGGATAATATTATTGCTGATATTCTGGGGAAGTATGGCTTACAGCTTCATCATCTTACCCCCAATGCTATTACTCACTTGCTTCGCTTCTTCTGGGCCGTAAAGACCAATGCGTCGGATGTTAATGCGGATTGCTTCGCTCGTTACTTTGAGGGGCATCGGCAGACGATGAGCGTCAAGGTTGATGGCTTTGACTATGAGCCGGATTATGGTAGTGTTACCTTTTGCGCGCGGTGGAGGCAGACTGACAAACAAAAGGTGGAGCTTACTTTTTGTCAGAGAAACACATGGGACAAGAGCTGGAAGAACTATTGGCTTTATGTCAAGGTGCCTGCGCTGGAAAATGTGCTGGATGATGGAACGAAGCTTATGGCTTTTCCTCTGTGTAGTTCTATTGGTACTTGTGAGTTTGTCGCTTGCCCTTCCTTCGACAGAAATGCCTCCGGCTTTGATCGATGTGAAAGTGCTTTTTTCAAATCTAGCCGGGTTTCAAGCAGCCGAGACTTGATTGAGGAAGGGCTTGCTGTTGGAGTGAATATCCTATCTGCTTCGTGGAAGCCATTTGCTGTTGAGACTAGGCTGTACAGAGGTATTCCTCGTGTTTGTTTTCCCAAGTTTGGGGTAAAAAAGCCAGAGAATATGTCTGACTTCACCTTCGTTCAGTCCATTGAGTTAATGGCTGAGATTATTTGTGGGAAGTATACTACAAAGGAGCATGAGAGTTGCTTGGCTTTGGTGGATGGGGTCCGGCTTAATAGGGTGTTCGATGAGATGGGCGTTAGCTATCCTCAGCGTTCGGCCCCGTCCAAGCCATCAAAGAAGTTCGTGGATCAGGATCATCCCAGCCTGCAACCAGCCCCGAAGCCGAGTCGTGGCCGTGGAAGGAAAGGTCGTGGTGGGGGGCGTGGAAGCGGTCAGTCGGATGAAGGTGGTGACGAGGCTGGGGGCAGCAAAGCCGGAGTCCCCTCCAAGGTGACTGGCTCAAAAAGGCGGGCTGCTTCCTTAGAGACTTCCAAGCGTACTTCTGCCTTGGAGTCCTCCAAGCGTCAAAAGCTTGGAAAAGCTCTTCCCATCACTCCGCTTGCCAGCGCACCTCCTCGTCCCATTGCTTCGGCTGCGGAAGCGCCTCCCGCTATTGCCCCTAAGCAAGTTGTTCCTGCAGCTGCCGCTGCGATTGATTTGCCCTCTTCTGGAGGTTTGTCTCTTGTGTAACTCGTCTTTTTACTTTTAGCTTCGGTATGCATTTAGCTTCGGTTTGCTTATTTGTTTTTGTCATCTTATTGCAGTTAAAACTGCTGTTCCACCTCTTCGTCGCGAGCGTGTACTTGACTGCATCGACGACGAAGATGAGGTGAGCTATAGTCGTCTTTTGAGGGAGGACGAGACAAAGGATTTTACGCTTGGTGACGCCAAAGTGTCGTCTGTCCCCCTCCAGTCATCCTTGGATTTACTGGCTGGTGCCGCGGCCAAGTCCCTTCAGATAGAGGGGCGTGCTGAGCCGGCTTCGGATAATATTGATGAAATTCCGCGTACGACTGCGGGTATCACTGAGGAGCCGATGCAGTTGGCTTCGACTGATGTTGAAGAACCTGCACAGATGGCTCTTACTCTTGAGACTGTGCAGGGCCCTGTCGATTCGGCTCCTCGCACAACTGAGCCAGTTAAGTTGGTTCCTTCAGCAATCGCCGAGCGATCTGCCCCTGGCAAGGACATTGAACCAGCTCCTGAGAAGCCAGCTCTTGAATCAAAAGGTAAGTTTCACGAAGCAGTTATACTTGCGTTTTAATCTGAAATGTTTTTTCTTGATATGTTAATTATTTTGCTTCAGAAACAAGTTATGCTGGGTATGGGCCTCTTGCAGATTGGCTTCGACAAAGCGGCTTTCGTCCGCCCAACGATATTCCTGTTATTGTTCCAAATGGTTGGTAACTTTTAACTGCTCACCCGAAACTGTTTGATTTTAGCTTTTTGCCTAAACATTGGTTTCGCTCTTTCAGAGCTTGAGACTCGTGTCAAATCCTTGGATTTGGACACACTTTCGATTTCCAGCCTCAGTGGCGGCATCCAGGTCTGTTTCTTTTCCTTCGTTTTTGAGTTTGTTGTCCGGCTTTTTGCTACTTATGCTTTTCTTGGTTTAGTCTATAATGTCCATGCAGGAGCTTTTTGCTCATCTTCCGCTTCGTCTCAATGATGTTGAGAGCGAGCAGGCCGAGCTCGAGGCTCTAAGGAAGGAGCGCGAGGGCTTTCTTCTACTTAAGAAGTCTTTGGACGATGAAAAGGAGCAGCTTCGTCTTGAGCGTGAGTCTACCTCGTCAGAAATTGCTTCGCTCAAGCGTCAGGTTGCTTCGCTGGAATCTACGCGTACACTTAATGCTCAAACAATTGAGGGGCTTCGGGGCAAGGTAATCGATGCTGCCACCTTGGAGCATGACCTGAAGAACCAAGTCAAGTCTCTCGAAGCTGATAAAGAGAAAGCGGCGACGGATGCTGAAAAGTACAAGAAGGAGCTTTTGGTTGCCGTTGACTTAAAGGACTCTCTTGTTTCCGAAGCCAGTCAGCTTAGGGCTCGAGTGGAGCAGCTTAGGACGGACAAGGAGAGTTTAGATTCTGAATTGCTCAGTCACAGCTTGGGCATTTATGCTGAATACAAAGCTGCTCTGAAACAATATGGAGCCGAGCCACTGCCCTTCCCCTCTGATGACTTTAGTGTTGGGAAGCTTTTTGATTGGCTCGATGATGAGTTCAAGTCTTTGCCAGACGTCTTGTCCAGAGTTGGTGATTACGCTGCTCGGACATGCATCACTAACGCCTTTAAGATGCTGGCAGATGACGGATGCTCTCATTTCAAGGGCTTTTTAAGGAGGGATTTTCAGTTTCCTTCGGCTCTGAATCCTGATAAGAAAGAGCTTTTCAACGAGGCTGTTCTGGCGACCCGTGGCCTCTTTCTGAGGAAGTTCTGGTCTGAGACAGGGAGGGAGTGCGCTCGGTGCACTGCATATGATCGTCTGGTTAAGGTTGGCTTCTTTATCATTTTGGCTATTTGTTTTGGCTTCAGACATATCCTGTTAACTTTGCTTTTGGTATTGATTGTTTTGTTTAATTTCAGTACAAGGAGGAGCTCGCTCTTGAGCAGCGGCGGATAGCCGAAGCCGAAGCCGCTGCTGCCGCCGCCACTGCTGGGGCCTCAACTTCAAGAGTTGGTGCCGAAGCTGGTCGTGATGGTGCTGAAGCCGGTGCCTCTGATGCTGATCCGAAGGTTTAGCTTCAATAGAGCTGATGACTTTGATTTTTTTGCTGAGGGATGTTAAAACTTTGTAAATTTGTATATACTCAGATCCCTGATGAGGGAGGTGTTCTTGAGCCCATGCCAAACACTATGCGCGATGGCCCCTTGTGTGTGTCTGGCTTCGCGTGGGAACAATATCGGAAGTTATGTCCAAGTCAAAGAATTGACGATTTCTGGGAGTTTTGCCATGAGTTCTTTAGTCATTGCGAATTCGATGTGTTTGAGTTTTTTAACTCCTTCATCGTTCGATGTTCTCCTCGTGTCGAGCTCGCTCGTGCTAGAAATGCCGAAGCTGCTCATCTGCTTCCAGTTAAGGTGGAGCTAGAAGATTTAGATAATGATAGGGATTTTGCTTATGTGTATAATGCTCCTAGATTTAGGAAATCTGGCCAGCTTTTTGATGGCTATGTTTTTGAGATGTTCTGAGTCATCTCTCTGTGAAACACATTGTAATTCGCTTGGTCATTGTTTTGATTCGAAACACTTGAATGAATGTAAGCTCGATTTGGCTTCGTTGCGAAAGAAACGCCTCCTCCCCCCCAAAGCGGGGTTTTATTCGTTCAAGTGTTTTGCACTTTCTGGTTCGGAGCCGCCTTAACTCTTTTGAACTTTGTACGGGGATTTGCTTTGCGTGATTTGCCGAAGCCCCTATTATTTCAATCGTTTTAAAATACTGATAGCCGAAGCTGATTTTAAATTAAAATATATGTTTTAGCCGAAGCCCCTTTTGGTCTATTTGTAGTAAGCGCTTTTGGACCGAAGCCCCTTTCGCTCTTGTTTTTAGAGATCTGAATTGGCCTTACTCTTGGTAGGGCTAATTCAGTTCTATTTGAGTTATCGAATATTAGCGACTTGGTCGAAGCCAATCGCTTTCGATGCTGTTTTTGTGTGTTCTAACAAGTTGCCGAAGCCCCTATAGGCTTTTTAGGGCGCTGCTAGACGAAGCTGCTTTCATTTTATAACAATTGTTTGGGTCAGAGCCCCTTTTACTCTGTTTTTAGAGTAAGCGTATCTGGACCGAAGCCCCTTTTACTCCTCTTTGGAGTAAGCTTTTGCTTAAATCTGAATTGGCCTTACTCTTGGTAGGGTCCATTCAGTTCTATTTGAGTTGTCGAATATGAGCGACTTGGTCGAAGCCGATCGCTTTGGATGCTGCTTTTTTGGGGAATACCTCGTTCATATATGATTTGACGAGTTACAGTAAGCACCGCCTCGTTAAAAACCTCACCCCTTGGTCAGGGTCCCCTTGTGAGGAAAAGAGTACGGGCTTTTGGAAACAAAGTAAAAATGCTATTCTACTCAATGACTTCGTTTATAAGATATGAAGCCATTTTACATCTTTTCATAGGTAGTATTTGCGTAAGCTGTCTGCATTCCATGAATGCGGCAGCTCGTTGCCTTCGTCATCGCTTAAGCGAAATGAGCCAGGCCTGTTGCTTTTGATGACTAAGAATGGGCCTTCCCATTTCTGTTGCAGCTTTCCAGCGGGCATGTTTGGATTTTTCCTTAGGACCCAGTCCCCTGCCTTGATATCTTTTCTGACTACCTTTTTGTCTCGCCATTTTCTTGTCTTAGCTTGATACTTGGAAATGTTTTTAGCTGCCCGGAGCCTGTATATCTCAACGAGATCCTTGTCAACTGCTTCGCTCTCTTTGGGAGCTTCTTGTTGGGTGCGAAGCCCTTTGTGCAGTATTGCCTCTGGGCATACTGCTTCTTCACCATAAAGCAATTTGAATGGAGTAAACTGTGTTGCCCTCGATGTGGTGGTGTTGTGAGCCCAGATAACCTTCGGCATCTCTTCTACCCACTTGCCTTTTTTCTTCCAATTTGTGAGGCACTTTCGGATGGCTGTAAAGATTAAGCAATTGGCTCTTTCAACTGCTCCATTTGTTTACGGATGATATACCGAAGCGAATTTAGCTTTTGTTCCAATTGACATGCAGTATTGCCTGAATTCGTCACAGTCAAACTGCTTCCCATTATCCACTGTTATTTCCCTTGGTACTCCGAATCGGCACACAATTTGCTGCCAGAAGAATTTGATAACTGTTTTTGCTGTGATGTTGGCCAAAGGTCTGGCTTCGATCCACTTGGTGAAATACTCGACTGCTACTATGGCGTATTTGAGATTTCCTTGAGACGTTGGAAGCGGGCCAACTAGATCAATGCCCCATCTTTGCAAAGGCCATGTTGGAGTTATCAGCTGTGATTGCTCCGAAGGAGATTTTCTGTTCGCTGCACACTTTTGACACTGATCACACGTCTTGACCGTGTTTGTTGCATCCATGATGATTGCAGGCCAGTAGAATCCTTGCCTCATCGCCTTGCCCACTAAAGCTCTTGCCCCAAAGTGTGCCCCGCATAAGCCGCTGTGTATCTCTTGGATCAGTTCTTTTCCTTCGTTGTGAGAGATGCAACGAAGCCAAGGAGCTACAACTCCTTTCTTGTACAGGACATCATCTATCATCTGATAGCATCTTGCTCTTTGTTGCATAGCTTTTAGGTCATCTTCGTCAATTGGCTCATAGTATCCCCGAAGGAAAGCTATTATTGGGGATCGCCAATCCTCGGAGCTTATTGCATTGATCAGCTTCGGTGGGTCATCTGAATCCTTTATTGATGGTGATGTTAATGTTTGGAAGAACACATCAGGTGGAAGCTTGTCCCCCTTTGCAGCTGCCTTAGCCAGAGCATCTGCCTCGTCATTTTTTGCACTTGGAATGTACTCCACAGTGAAACCTTTGAATTTTTTCTCCATTGAGCGTACAGTGGTCAAATATTTGATGAGTTCTGGTTGCTTCGCTATGCTCTCTTTTTCGATGTGATCTGCCACCACCTTAGAATCTGTTTTGACAGTAAATCTCTGAGCTCCTAAAGCCCTGGCTTTTCTGAGCCCAAGTAACACTGCTTCGTACTCAGCAACATTGTTTGTGCTTCTGTCACTACATTTGCAAAACTCTAAATTTGCTGCATATCTCATTTTCATGCCCGAAGGCGATTGTACAATTGCCGCGATGCCAGCTCCTTTGTCCCCCCAAGCACCATCACAGTGTATCAGCCAATTTTCCTCTCTGATAGCATTTTGTGGCGAAGGCGATGTCCATTCCGCGATGAAGTCAGCTAGGACTTGCGATTTGATTGATGTTCTCCTTTCAAAATCCACAACGTACTCTGAAAGCTCCGCTGCCCACTTGCGAATTCTCACCGAAGCTTCTTTGTTGTTCAAAAGCTCTTTAAGAGGCTGATCTGTGAGTACTTTGATATTGTGGCCCTCAAAATAGTGTCTCAGCTTTCTAGAAGCCATTATCACTGCATAGATCATCTTCTCGATCTCTGTATAAAACAGCTTCGACGCATTCAAAGCTTCGGATACGTAGTAGACTGGCTGCTGAATGTTTCTGCCATCTATCAGCTTTTCTGTGATGAGCGCTGCACTAACTGCTGATTGTGATGCTGCAATATACAGTAGGAGTGGTGCTTTTGGGTTTGGTACTATTAGCTTCGTGAGGTGCATCAAGTATTGCCTTAGCTCATTGAATGCTTTTGACTGCTCTGGCCCCCATTGGAATTTAGCTGCAATTCTGAGTGTTGCAAAGAATGGTAAGCTTCGCTCTGCAGCTTTTGCAATGAATCTGTTGAGTGCGGCAATTCTGCCTGACAGCTTCTGCACGTCTCTCATACACTTTGGCTCTTCCATGTCAAGGATTGCATTTATCTTGTCTGGATTGGCTTCTATCTCGTGAGCCGAAACCAGACAACCAAGTATTTTGCCTTTTGTCACCCCAAATACTCACTTTTCTGGATTTAGCTTGAGACCGGCCTATCTCATGCGAGCGAAGGCGGTTGCTAGATCTGATATGTGATCTTGCCTTTTGGCACTTTTGACCAAGATGTCATCAACATATGCCAATATAGTTTTGAACAATTCGTCCTTGAACACTGTGCTTGACATTCGGCAGAAACTGCTTCCTGCATTCCGAAGCCCCTCAGGCATCCTGACGAAGCAAAAAGTGCCAACTGGTGTGATAAAGCTGGTTTTCTCCTCATCCTCCTTTTTTATCCAGATTTGGTGATAGCCAGAAAAGCAATCTAAGAGGGACATCATTTCACTTGCTGCTGCTTGATCAACAATCTTATCAATTCTTGGTAGTGGGAAATCATCTTTTGGGCAAGCTTTATTGAGGTCTGTGAAATCGATACACATTCGCCATTTTCCATTCTTCTTCTGAACTGGTACAGTGTTTGCTAGCCATGTTGGATATTTGACTTCACGTATGACATTGGCGTCCAGCAGCCTTTGCACTTCGGCTTTTACTGCATCAGCTTTCTCTTCGGACATCTTTCTCAACTTTTGCTTTTTTGGCTTCATATCGGGACTGATTGCCAGCTTATGCTCAACTATGCTTCTATCAACACCTGGTAGATCTTTGCTTGACCAAGCAAACACATCTTTGTTATTTCTGAGGAATTCGACGAGCCTATCTTCTTCGTCCGGCTCTAGATCTGAGCCAATGATCACTTCTCTGTCAAAGACGTCGGGCTGCAGCTGCACCTGCTTCGTCTCTGCAGCTTTCTGCATCTTTCTGCTATCTTTCTCAATATTTGGCTTTTCTTCTGGGTAATATGGATCTTTCTCTTCAAGCAAATGCACATTTCGCTGACCTGGAGCCCTGGCTTTTTCGATGTTTCTGGCTTCCCTCTGGTCACCATATACAGTTATAACTCCTTTGAGAGCTGGCATTGTCATGCATAGGAATGACTGCCTTATGATGATGTCAAAAGCATTTATGACTCCCCTTCCGAAGATGACATTGTAGTCAAAGACCATGTCCACCACATCAAAGGTGATGTATTCTGTTCTTGCATTGGATGTATCACCGAAGGAGACTTGCAGTGAAATTTTCCCAAGTGTTTGGGTTCGCTTCCCCCCGAAGCCGACCAACGGAGTGTCTGATGGCTCCAGGTTATCTGGGTTGATATTGGTCATATTTCTGAGTGTTTTTGCTAGGATGATGTCAGCAGAGCTTCCTGTGTCCACGAGCACCTTTCCAATCGTCCAGCCAGCAATATTGGCTTCGATCGACATAGCATCGTTGTGTGGGTAGTTGTGGAGCTTGAGATCTTCCTCGGTGAAAGTGATGGGCATATGAGACCATTCCGACCTCTTGTACGGGCCATCAACAGAGATGTTATTGACTTGGCAAAAATAGCTTTTCCTTTGCTTTTTGTTCTCAAAAGCAAGCGATGATCCTCCAGAAATGGGCATGATGTGTCCATAGCTTGGGAGTGGACTTGGAGCTTCTTTCTGATTGGCTTTTTGCTGTGAGAGTGGTGGTGGTGGTGGCAGCTCCTCAACCTTTATGTTTTGCGAAGCCACTTGCTTGGAGGCTTGGGGGTATAGGTGAGGGTATATGGCTTGTGGGTAGTAATGCTGAAATGTTTGCGGCGAAGGCAAATATTGGGTTGCCATCGCTGTTGATGGATGCACAGTGTTTGAGTTTAGCGAAGGATATACTGGGCAGTATGGTTGGATAGCTTGGGAAGGGTTTTGGGTATTTGGCTGCGAAGCCGATATTGGCTTCGTTTGGGTTGCTTGAATCTTCTCTGCTCTTAGCTTTTCTATTGTTTTCTTGATGTCTCTGCACTGTTCTGTGCCATGGGTATGATTTTTGCCAGGGTATTGGCAAACAGCTCAGGTCCCGCTGGACCTCTTCCTCTTCCTCGGCCTCTGCCGGCTTTTCCACCCCTCTGAGTGGGCTCATTTCTCTGGTTGTGGTATTGGCTTTCTGGGTACGATGGTTTGGTTTCGTAAGAAGGAGGCGTATTGTCCACCTTCATGATTGTTTGGTGGGAGTAGTTTTGGTAGTTGTGGCTGTGGTGATGGGTTTTGGCTTGTGACTCATATTGGTTTCTCATGATGCTTTCTTGCCAATCTCATTCGGTTGTCATTGTCAGAGCGACAGTATTTTTTGAACTCTTCATACAGGTCTGCCAGAGTAGCTGGTGTCTCTCTTGCGATATGCTGTGCAAACAATCCTGGGCGAAGCCCTTGTATTGCTGCGAATTTTGCTGCTTCATCAGGGATATGTGGGGCTTGAGCACGTAGAGTGACAAATCTGCGGAAGTAGTCCTCTAGTGGCTCCTTCGGCTGCTGGTGTAGTGTGAGTTCGGCATATGAGAGTGATTGGTCTCCCATAATGCCAAAATTTTTGATAAGCTCCCTCTTCAGATCATACCAGCTGTTGATTGATAGGCCAGGCAGCTTCGTGTACTAATTCATTGCTGTGCCATCGCAGACAATGATGAAGGATTTTGCTAGCACAACATCATCTCCTCCTGCCGAAGCTATTGCAGCTTCATAGCTCATTAGGAATTGCTTTGGGTCGGTGAGGCCGTTGTATCTTGGTAGAGAGATGGGTTTGTAGGAAGGTGGCCATCTTGCCAGTTGGAGGCTTTCTGAAAGTGGGCACATATGATCGATGGGATGAGTATGGAGTGTTTGGAAGCCAGTTTGGGATGAAGAGTTGTGGTTTGGTAGGTTGATGGTGTTTGGCTCATTAAGCTCTGCTTGGAGCTCAGCGACTTGCTTTTTGGCTTTCTCGAGTTCTTGGCGTAGCTTTTCAGCTCTGGAGCTTGTGTTGTTCAGCCTCCTCTGCTTCGCTTGCCTCAGCTCCTCGAGCTGCTTCTTGACTTGCAGCAATTGATGTTGCTGCTCCTCTTCCTCCTCTTGCATTTGTTGCTCTAGTTCGAGCTGTACAGCATCCAGCTCTCTCTGCTGCTCAAGGCGTCAAAGACGAAGCCTTTCTTCGATTCGTTGCATTCTCTCCTGGGTGGTCAGTGCTTCTTCATCGGTCTCTTGATCGTCGAGAACGGCTTCGGTTATTGGTGGTGGGTTTGTTGGTGGATTTGTGGGTCGGGGGGCAGCTTCGATGCTGAGGGTTGCATTTGACACGGTGTGGGTTGGTTTGGTTGGCTTGGTTGGCTTTTTTGGTGGCATGGTGGTTATCGTGGGTTTTGTTCGTGCACTGCACAAACGGTGGGCGCCAGTTGTTGGGTTAGTAGCCGAAGCCAATGAACCCGGACAACAGCTGAAACGGGACAACTGAGACAAGCAACAATAATTACTTATCTACAGTATCCTGGAATCAACAACCTTTACATGAAGGGGAGGGGTCCCCTTTTATAGGGAGACCAAGGGTCTTTACATTCCCATTATACCCCTGAGATCAGGCATCATCCTCTAGACTATACAATACAAATTGCCTATGGACACTTTGGTACATTTACTCCTCTCAATGTGAATGCGTAGACTTGTGGTTCCGTGTTTGACTTGGCTTGGACTTGGTCTCCTTGGACTCGGTCCATATCTGCTTCGCCCGCTTCCAAAGGCTCTGTAGCTCCTGGAATTGGCTTCTTCTGAGTCGAGGTGACCCTAAGCCACTTCCCAGCGTCCAGGAAGCCGATGGCTCCTGCAAGAACCTGCAGTTTAGAGTGAACCGAAGCTTGCCGTTAACTTATTCATAGCTTTTGACATTCAATAGTATCAATATTTCACCGAATTGGCTTCTAACTTGATTCCGATAACGTCACATTGGCTTCTAACTTGATTCCGATAACGTCACATTGGCTTCCTGCAACACGATCACCGAAGCCGATTGGCTTCCGCATATAGCGAGATGTGATTACCGAAGCCGATTGGCTTTCGTATACAGCAAGACTTGACGAGCGAAGCCGATTGGGTTTCGTTTACAGCAAAATGTGACGAGCGAAGCCAATTGGCTTTCGAATACAGCAAGATATGCTCACCGAAGCCGAATTAGAGGCCTGCAGAGTAAAATGAAGCTAAATTGGTTCTATCTCCTTCGTTCATTGCTGCCCTTACGCGTGAGATGAAGCAAAACAAGTAGAAGGCGTTTGTCGGCGGGCCAAATCCCCAACATGACCCACCTGAAGACGTGTCAAGGATGACAGCGGATTCCTTGCTAAGTCCTCGATGGAAATGCTGTAAAAGCATAGGTTCGGGGATAGCAAGGTCGGGACCAGACATGTTTAGATTTAAGAATCGGGCCCAAGCTGCTCCTAAGGTTTCTTTCTCCCTTTGCCAAAGGTTAGGATTTCTACTCGGAGGTCTACTATTCGGGAAACTCGAAAGAAAGCTAGACAAAATTTGTCTCGCAATACTCCCCACTCTCCATTGGTACTGCCTATGGTTTGAGCATACCATCGCTTGGCAATTCCCGTCAAAGAGAACAGGAAAAGCTTCAACTTTAGTGTTTCCTACGACATGCCAGGAATGACAAGGCAGGAGCACACTTGCTCAAAACCGCGTAAGTGAATGTATGGACTCTCCCCTTTTGCTCCAGAAAAAGATTGCTCCCGTACCATGGCTATGAGGGCGGGGCGAAGTTCATAGCCAGGTGTATGGATGGGCAATGATGAAGGTGGATGCTCCAGATATTCGCCCTTTGGAGCCGAGTACTGATTGATAGGTGTTGATTCCATGGGGTAAGTGTAATGGTATGGATGGGGATACACGGACGAACTTTGTTCGTAACTAGTACAGCAACCGTTCCCCGGCAACGGCGCCAGAAAGCTTATTAGTATTTCTAACGATTACAGATGAATCCGCAAGCGTACAGATACCGTTGTAGCTTTCACCCAAGAGTATTCCAGGGTATCGAATCCATAGGGAACGTGTGTGTATTAGTTAAGAATTAAGAACGACCGAGGACAAGAGAAGGGATAATTATGTAGAGGGTAGAGAGGTTATTTCTATGTATTCTGGATAATTAAGGATAAGCTCAAGTTGTTTACGATTTACTTGTTTCGGGACGGCCAACCGTCCTAGTCCGGAAAGGGATGCGAAGGGGACTAAGTAAGCCAAGCAATGGTCCTACTGAACTCTAGTGCTTCTCAGGTGGTGGACTACGTAGGCCGTCAGGGCTGTCACCACCTGGGGCTACCACTACAAATCCATGGCACTAAGCGCACTCCAAGGTATTCAAAAGACTATACACCACGTATACTCAATTAAATACTATCTTAGCTTTATAATTACTAAGACACTTATCACAGCAAGGAGCCCACAAGTATAAAGTAAAGCTTGAACTATATTAGATAAATATTAATCCAGAAATACAAGAGAAAATACCAGGATGTTACTCGAACCTGAGCCGCATCCGCCGAAGTACAAGAAGAGGGGAGGAAGCCGATAGCTCCGGCTTCTCCCGGCTCGCACCTCAACTCTCACCTATTTCTACTAACTGGATAGAGCTTCGCTTGATCTTGTGCCTTCTCTGTGTGTTTTGGAGTGAAGGAGAGGGTCTCTATTTATAGGAGGAGGAAACTTGACCATGTGGAGATTCCCTAATAGAAACTAGGGTACCCCTCTTCCCCTCGCGACATCTGGCCCAAACCGACGTTCCTGGGGCGCCAGAATCGCTCCCACCGACCTCCTGGCGTCGGTGGAGGGCAAAATCGCGCAAAACTGGTGAAAACCCACAGAGAACCGGCCTCCAGAAGAGAAAACCGCGCACCCTGTACGTCGGTTGGAGTCGAAACCGGGCCAAAAACCGGACCTGTATGTCTGTGCGCAGCGTCGGTGGAACAAAACCGGATAACCTCGGAGAATAACCCGTGCAAAACGTCGGCTCGGCCTCTCCTCCCGCGAAACCGGTGCCCCACCATCCCTGGCGCGCCACCTGTCCTGCACCGGCCGCTGACCCGCGCTCGGTAGAGCGTTCTCGCGCTCATGCTTTTGGGCCGGGCTGCCTCGGCTGGTGGCTGGGCCACGCCTGGCCGCGAGCTCCCGCGTGAACGCGGTCGAGCCGCGCCAGTGCGTGGGCCCGTGGCCCAGCTGCAGTCCTCCGCCCGGGAGAAGCCCAGTGCTGACGTCGGCAGTGCTGACGTCAGCGATGACGTCAGCGCTGCGTATTAAATTGGATTTTCGCATCTTTTTCTTCTGAGCTCCAAAAAATATGAAATATATATTCATTTCGATCGTCTCGACGAGCTCTACGCAGTGGTGCCATCCAACTTGCCATTTGAGATACTTCGAGATAACGATATAATTGGATCTTCCTTAGGCCTATAGTGTGAATTCCTGCATAACATTAAAACACCAAAACTTGTGGAAATAGTTTAGTAATAAATCCTACCACTATGTTTGGTGAGCATATTGACAAATATTTGGCAGGAATTGACGGTCAAAAGTAGCACTTAACGACCATCAACAGTCCTTAAGTACCACTTTTGTCCATCAATTCTTGCAGGAAATATATCAAATATAAACGTCAAACATAGTTATAGGGTTTAATACTTATGAATTCCACGAGTGTTGGTGTTTTGAACTGGCTATGCAGGAAATGACGTTATGGGCCTGAGAAAGATCTGAATATATCACTATCACAAAGTATCTCAAATGCCAAATTGTATTGCACCATTGCATAGAGCTCGTCGACACGATTCCGATGGATATATTATTTATATTATTTAGAGCTCGAATGAATAAACGGGAGAAATCACAAATCTATGTGCAGCGCTGACATCATCGCAGACGTCAGCGCTGCTTGCGTCATCCGGCCAGAACCTATCCATGCGGGGCCCAGGGCCCAATATGGGCCGGTGGAGCCCAGGCGCCAGAGACTCCACGCCAGCACATGCGGGGGCGGCCAGGCCGGGCCACGCGGCGTGCAGCCAGAGGCTGCCGCTCGAGCGTGGAGACCCCTGGCGTGGGGCCAGTTACGCGAGAGAGCTGGCCGCGGGCCCAGCTGGTAGCCTCGGGCGAAGCCGAGCCCGTGAGGGCGCCCGCATACAGGACAGATGGCGCACTAGGAGAGGGCCGCTAGTGGTTTTGCGTGGGTTTTGCGAGGGAGGCTGCGAGGTTTTCCCTGTTCGCTGCCGAGCCGCCCAGTTTGCCCGGGTTTTTCCCACCGACGCGCAGGACAGAGAGGGGAGGCTGGTTTTCTTTCGGTTTTCCTGCGGTTTACCTCCCCACCGACGTACAGAAGCCATGGAGATCCGATTTCCATTCAGTTTTTTGACTTTCTCTCCCACCGCCCCCAGAGGTCGGTGCGCGCGAGCCAGGGGCGCCGAACCGACCAGGGAGGACTGCTTCGTGGACAGGTGGAGGGAGGAGAGAAGATTGAGGGAGAATATTCCCTAGGACCTAGGGAGGATCTCCACATCCCCAAGGCACCTCCTCTACTATAAATAGAGGACCTCTCCCACTCATTCAACACATAAGGAAGTGAAGCAAGGCTGCAATGCTAGATCCAATGTAGTGTTAGGGCCTATTTGGCAGAGCTCTCAGAGCTGATTCTCTGGTGAATCCAGCAGGAGCTCTGGCAAACAGTTTTTCTGAGAGAAGTGATTTTCTGTTGATTCTGTGAAGTGATTCTCTGAAATGAACTAAGAGGCTAGAAGCCAAAAAAAAGTAGCTTCTCCTGATTCTATGAAGTGATTCTCCATCCAGATTTCGAGGGTTTATGATAGAGAATCAAAGAGAATCACTTTCAGCCATAGAATCAATTCTTTCAGAGAATCAGCTTCCATGGAGAATCAGAATTAGATGGAACTCTACCAAACAGTCCCTTAGAATAGGTGAGAGGTGTGGCGAGAGTTCGGGAGAAGCCGGGGATGTCGGCTCCCCTCCTCTTCATGTACCTCGGCGGATGCGGCTCAGGTTCGAGTATCATCCGGGTATTTTCTTAGTATATCTGGATTAATATTTATTTAAGTTCAAGCTTTACTTTGTTTACTTGTGGGCTCCTCGCTGTGATAAGTGTCTTAGTACTTGCAAAGCTAAGATAGTATTCAATAGAATAGATGGATATCTAATCATGTTGAATACCTTGGAGTGCGTCTAGTGCCACGGATTTGTAGTGGTAGCCTCAGGTGGTGACAGCCCTGACGGCCTACGTAGTCCACCACGTGAGCAGCACTAGAGAGTAGTAGGACCATTGCCTGGCTTGCCTTGCCCCCTTCTCATCCCTGTCTGGACTAGGATGGTTGGGCGTCCCAAAGCGAGTAACACATTAAATGACTTGTGCTATCCTTTGATTATCCAGAATTACCTAGAAATAACCCTCTCTACCTTCTTCACATTTATCACTTCTATTGTCCTTGGTCGTTCTTAACTCGTCACTAGTGCACACACGTTCTAATGAGGACATTCCTAGCATTCACTCATCTCCAAATGAAACTACACTTGATATAGATGGTCCAATTACAAGGAGTAGAGCTAAACAATTGGAGAAGGAAATTCGTTCTCAGGTGAACGCTAACATTATGTTTAATAATCAGTTTGTGTTGAATGAGTCTATGCTTTTGAGTTCTTGTTCCAATGTCCTTAGGAATGATGGAGTATATGAACCAGCATGGGATGAAGATGGATTCAAGCCTCTGGACATCTGAACCAAGAAGCCTATGGTGTGCATGAATAAAATGGTAGTTCATTACCTTTTGCATGGTAATGCAACTAGAAGCTAGATGACTGACGCATGGTATGAATTCCAAGCTTCACCGTGGACTGAATACAAAGAGTTAGACGGTGTTCTTTATGTGGATGGAAGCGTCTTCAAGTCTACTTTCCAACCCATCAAATGGCTCATTATTTGGACTTCCCAATAAAGAGTTATGCTCATTTTAGTAACTGCTGCCAGGAACTGAAAAGACGCGCGAGCCAGCCACGAACTCCACTAGTGCATGCGCATGCTGCCATTCACTCAAAGCTGAACGCCCCTATTTCTATATATATCTTGTACTAGACAATGAAAGGACGAATTTTTGATTAGGACTGAATTCAGAATACACAAACTCATGGAGTTTTGTTTATGCATGAGTCTTGAGAGGCTTACAACACTTGTTCTTTCGATTCCTGAGGGAATTGTAGATTGCCGAATTGCGGTTCACCCAGTTCGTGACTTCACGTCTATAGGGCATGATTGCGTGGGCTGTTTCGTCGGTACGTGGAAGGGTGATTGTCTCGGTAGTTCGTCGCGTGGACAGTCTCGCGGTGCACTGCCTCTTCACCAGGTCACGCAGCGACAAGTTATCAAGTTCGCGGATCCTACGAGAAGATCGGGCCACACAACTTGCTACACGCGTTGCATAGGTGTGTGCATATCATCTGGTATCAAAGCCTCTGTTTCCTCAGTAGGATTGTTCTTGTTTTTTGGTAGGATAGAGTTTATATACCTACTGTCCACTAATAGCCAAACAGAAAACCTACAGCCCAAATTCATACGTGCTACTGATTTTGTAGTTTGCTTTATCGAGTTTTAATCCTTTAAGATTTGTCTAGTTGCTGAATTTTTTTCTTTTTTTCCACATCGTTCTGGTTGTTATCTTTGTTCTAATCATCAAATCGCTTGCTGCATGTACCCACCCATCCCACCCTTGTTTTCTACCCGCCATAAATTCTCCACCCGAGTTTCTTGTTTATGTGCTGCGCCATCCATCTTAGTTGATCCTTATGCGCCCCTTTAGTTGAAAGTTGTGATGCGTTTGTCACAAAGGTTAAAAGAAAAGATGTATATGGGTCAAAAGAAAGACTGAAAACAACGAGTTCTTGCTCAAAAAAAAAGGAAAGAAAAGAAATAAAAGAGATTTGTGTTCAGCACACCCAAAGGGGTTTGGGCAGCAACAAGTTTCGGTTGGTGCAATTGGTGTTCATCTATCCACTTCCTACATCTTGTTTCTACATCTTTGTGCATCTTTTCCTTTCTATTCAGCAACTTAGACTTGTCTTCTTGGATTATTATTCGGTTTTGCATCACTACATTTCAGCGCATTCCACTTACATATTATCCCACCAAGCTCCACTTACAAGCACCGTGAGTTGTTGCACCGACGTCGCTGTTACAATGACTCTTCCACTACAGATTGCAGCCACGGTTCTTCCTCTTTTCAGGGAGAGAAAGAACTTGTTTTGTAAGTGGTGAGGGAGTGATTCCACATATTAATTGTCCTATTATTTTTGTCTCCTTATTACTGACATGGCTGGTGAAGAAGAATCTTCTTCCCATACTGTTTCTGCTAAAGACATTCAGGAGGTGCGTGAACAAATGCATCAGTTGATGCAAGGAATGCAACAACTTCAGCAATCCATTCAGCAACAGCATGGGGAACCTCCACCTCATGATAGTGAGGATGATGATCACCATGGTGGTGGTCGTGGTGGTGGCCGTGGCCGAGGATTTGCTGCTGGTTTTGATAACTTTGCAGGTGGCCATGGTCGAGGATTTGCTGCTAGTTTTGGTCATGCACGACGTGTTCTTGTTGGTGACCCTACTGATTTTGATGCTGAAACGCTTTCAAATTATAGTGCTGAACATGGAGGTGCTCCTTGTGGTCGCCGTGGTGCATATGATGATCATGGCGATGACAACTTTGGCCGTTTTGGAGGCCGTGGTCGTTATGGTGATCACCGTCAGCGTCATCCTGAATGACGTCACAATGATGATGGTTTGAGCAAGGTTAAAGTGTCCATTCCTCCATTCAGCGGCACGGAGAATGCTGATGATTATTTTGAATGGGAAACCAAAGTGGAGCAAATATTTGATTTGTATGAATACCCTGCTGAAAAGAAGGCAAAGCTTGCAGCCATTGAGTTCAAAGGCTATGCCATAACTTGGTGGAATCAGATCCGTACTGAATATCATAGAGTTGGGCATGACCGTTTAACTTGGGAAGACATGAAGAGGGAAATGAGACGTCGTTTTGTTCCTGCATATTATTCTCGTGATCTACATTTGAAGCTAAAACGTCTTGTGCAAGGTACTCACAGTGTTGATGAATATTTTCAAGAATTGGAAATGTGCTTACTTCATACAGGGATAACTGAGGATGAGGAATCAACAATGGCGCGGTTTTTGGTTGGCCTCAATAAACCCATTGCTGATAAAGTGGATATGACAAATTACACATGTCTCACCGAGTTGGTTCATTTTGCAAAGAGGGCTGAAAGGCAAATTGCTACGTCTTACAAATACAATGCTTCATGGCGTCATTCCCAACAGCAAGGGGATGTCACGCCTCAATTCCAACAGCAAGGAGCTGCAACGCCCAAATCCTCATCTCGTGGAGCCAATAGATCTATTCCAACTTCTTCCAAACAATTGGATGTGAACGGTAAAGCTGTGAGTTCAACTCAGCCCACTTCTTCTACTGCAGCCACCCAATGCAAGACAAGCAAGATTGAGTGTTTTAAGTGTGGTGGTCATGGGCATAAGCAAGCTGAATGTCCCAATCGTCGTACTATTATTGCACTTGCTGATGGTTCTTATGATTCACAAAGTGAAGAGGAGGATGAGTTTACCAATGTATTTGCAGATCTTAATCTTGACACTTGTGAGTATTCAGCAGAGGATGGTACATTTGAGCTAGGTCTGAATTGTTTAGCCATTCAACCTATTCCAACTTTTGCTCACAATGACATATTACACGATGTAGTTTCTCCATCTTCCGACGAGATTACTAGTGCTGATTTTGATGAGTTGCTTGCTGATTTTCCTGATTTGAAGCCTTCTATAATGAACACACCATCTCCTTCTTTGGTGGTTAGGCAAGTTCTTTCCACTCAATTTGTTGCTGCTGAACAAGGACAGCGCCATAATTTGTTTCAATCCCAATGCAAAGTGAAAGGACAAGTGTGCTGTTTCATCATAGATGGTGGGAGCTGCAATAATATTGTTGGTACTTTGCTTGTTGAGAAGCTTGGTTTACAGCCACGTCGCCATCCACATCCATACCATATGCAATGGTTGAATAATTCTGGGACAGTTAAAGTTTTAGCCATGATTCGTTTGTCATTTTCCATTGGTGATTATCATGGAGAGGTTGATTGTGATATTGTCCCCATGCAAGCATGCCATTTGCTGCTTGGTCGGCCCTGGCAATTTGATGTGGACTCGGTGCATTTTGGACGGTCTAACAAACACACTTTCATTCACAATGACAAGAAGGTGGTTCTTGTTCCATTATCTCCAGAGGAGATACATACTTCAGATATGGCTCACAAGAAAAGAGAGGAATCCGACAACAGAAAATTGAGTGAGATCCCCAACCCAAGTAAGAGAGAGAGTTCTAACCCATCCAGCCACATAAAGCCTCATGCCAATCCTAAACAGCCACGCCACACTGAGTGTCTCTTTGTGAGCAAGAGTGATTTGAGAGAAGTGAGAAACACCACAGCCCCATTCTTTGTGCTCTTGCACAAGGAGGTCCTACTTTCAACTAACGATTTACCTTCATCGCTGCCTAGTGTTGTTCTTGATCTCTTATAGGACTTCGAAGATGTTTTTCCCGATGAGATACCAGCTGGACTTCCTCCACTCCGTGGAATTGAGCAACAAATTGATTTGGTACCAGGTGCTTCTCTTCCAAATCGTCCAGCCTACCGCACCAATCTCGAAGAGACAAAGGAAATTTAGCGACAGGTAAAAGAGCTTTTGGACAAAGGGTATGTTCGTGAATCCTTATCACCATGTGCTGTTCCCGTTCTTTTAGTCCCAAAGAAAGATGGCTCTTGGCGCATGTGTGTTGATTGTCGTGCTATCAATGCTATAACTGTTCGATATCGCCATCCCATTCCATGACTTGATGACATGTTAGATGAATTGAGTGGTTCCATCATTTTCACCAAGATTTATTTGCGTAGTGGCTATCATCAAATTCGCATGAAACTTGGTGATGAATAGAAAACAGCGTTTAAAACTAAATTTGGTCTCTATGAATGGCTTGTGATGCCATTTAGCTTGACAAATGCTCCTTCAACTTTTATGCGCTTATTGAATCATGTTTTACGAGCTTTCATTGGCAAGTTTGTAGTTGTTTATTTTGATGATATTCTGATCTATAGCAAATCATTTGATGAACATCTTGATCATATCCGTCAAGTACTTGCTGTTTTGAGGGAAGAGAAATTGTATGGCAACATTGCTAAGTGCACCTTTTGCACAGACCGTATTGTTTTCCTTGGCTTTGTTGTTTCCGCAAATGGTATTCAGGTTGATGCAGAGAAGGTTAAAGCAATAAAGTATTGGCCTACACCGGTAAATGTGAGCCAAGTTCAAAGCTTTCATGGTCTTGCCAGTTTCTATAGGCGTTTTGTCAAAGATTTCAGCACCCTCGCTGCACCCCTTAACAATCTAACAAAGAAGGATGTTCCCTTCAAATGGGGCTATGACGAAGACCAAGCATTTCACACGCTAAAAACAAAGCTTTGTGAAGCACCGCTGCTACAACTTCCTGATTTTGGTAAGACATTTGAGATCGAATGTGATGCAAGTGGTATTGGCATAGGAGGTGTACTGTTGCAAGAAGGTAAACATGTTGCCTACTTTTCTGAAAAGCTAAATGGTCCACATCTGAATTACTCGGTTTATGACAAAGAGCTTTATGCCTTAGTTCACGTTTTGGAAGTTTGGCAACATTACTTGTTACCTAAAGAATTTGTAATCCATTCTGATCATGAAGCTTTGAAATATCTGAAAAGTCAAGGCAAGCTGAACCGTCGACATGCTAAATGGATTGAGTTCATTGAAACATTTCCCTATGTTGTCAAACATAAGCGTGGTAAAGATAACATTGTTGCCGATGCCTTGTCTAGAAGATGTGCGGTGATTACACAACTAGATACAAAAGTGCTTGGTTTGGAATCCATTAAAACACTTTATGCTGCTGATGTTGATTTTAAAGAACCTTTTTCTCATTGCATTGATGGAAAAGGTTGGGATAAATATTATGTGCATGATGGCTTCTTGTTTCAGACTAACAAAATATGCATTCCAGCTTGTTCGATTCGTCAAGTTCTTTTGCAGGAAGCACATGCAGGTGGACTAGCTGGTCATTTTGGTGTCAAAAAGACATTGGACATGCTCTCTGATCATTTCTTTTGGCCACATATGCGACGAGATGTCCAGCGGCACATTGGGTGCTGCATCGTTTGGTTGAAAGCTAAGTCCTGCCTCAATCCCCATGGTTTATATACTCCATTACCTATTCCACATGTACCTTGGGAAGATATATCTATGGACTTTGTTCTGGGGTTACCTCGGTCTCAAAGGGGGAGGGATTCTATTTTTGTTGTTGTAGTTCGCTTTTCTAAAATGGCACATTTTATCCCATGTCATAAGAGCGATGATGCTTCACATGTTGCTGATTTGTTTTTCAGGGAGATCGTTCGTTTACATGGAGTTCCAAAGACTATTGTTTCAGATCGGGATACAAAATTTCTCAGCTACTTTTGGAAGACATTGTGGGCTAAGCTTGGCACAAAGTTGTTATTTTCAACCACTTGTCATCCACAAACGGATGGGCAAACTGAAGTTGTCAACCGTACCTTGTCAACCATGTTGCGTGCTGTGTTGAAAAAGAATTTAGAGCTCTGGGAAGACTGCCTTCCACATGTTGAATTTGCTTATAACAGGGCAGTCCATTCTACAACAAACTCTTGTCCATTTGAAATTGTTTATGGGTTTAAACCACATACTCCCATGGATCTTTTGCCTTTACCATTACAGGAACAAGTTAACTTGGATGCCACGAAAAGATCGGATTTTATCAAGCGGTTACATGCGGAGACAAGAAAGAATATTGAGAAGAAATCAGCACAATATGCAAAGCAAGCAAACAAAGGTAAGAAGAAGGTTACATTTCAGCCAGGAGATCTTGTATGGTTGCATCTACGCAAGGATCGCTTTCCCCAACAGCATAAGAGTAAGTTATCTCCTCGGGGTGATGGTTCGTTCAAGGTTCTTGTTGACGGTCGTTAAGTACCACTTTTGACCATCAACTCTTGCACAAAATATGTCAAAAGTAATCACCAAACATAGTGGTAGGGTTTATTGCTAACTATTTCCACAAGTTTTGGTGGTTTACCTTGTTATGCACGAAATGATGAAATGGGAGTTAAAAATAGCAATGTTGCAAAGAATTTCAAATGCCCATTTGGAATACACCATTGCGTAGAGCTCATCGAGACGATCAAAATGGATATAATATTCAAATATTTTGGAGCTCGGTACAAAAGATGAGAAAAGCCCAATCTATTATGCAGCGCTGACGTCATTGCTGACACGCACGCAGGAGGGGCCCAGCGGGCCCGGTGGCCCACACCGGAGCTCTACCGCGCGCGTGTGGGAGCAGCCGAGCAGGCCACCAGGCCCAGCGACCGACGGCGTGGCCCAGACGCAGCCAGGCCCAGGCGCACGCGACGCGGGAGACCAGGCCGAGCCGCTCGTGCGCGGGAGGCGGCGCAGGCCAGGGACACGTGGCGGGCCCTGAGTGGCCAGGCGACGGTTTCGCGCGGAGGCACGCGGGTCTGGAGCCCCGAGGCCGGTTTTCTGCCGGGTTCTGTCCGGTTTTTCGTGGTTCTCTGTCCAGCCGACGTACAGAAGCACTGCAGATCCGGTTCTTCTCCGGTTTTGGGCTATTCTCACGTGGTTTTTCCTGGTTTTCGCCCCCACCGACGCGAGGAGGTCGGTGGGCGCGATTCTGGCGCCTCTGACCGACTCTGGGAGGTCGGTTTGCCTACAGGTGGAGGAAGAAGAGGAATTGGGGAAGAATATTCCCTAGAATCAAGAGAAGCATATCCACATCCCTAAGGCACCTCCTCTACTATAAATAGAGGGCCTCACTCCCTCATTCAACACACACCAAGAAGGAAGAGCTCTCTTTGCCACACATTCTAGTCTTAGTTAGTAGTGAAGTAGTCTTAGGAGTTGAGCTTCTACGGGTTTCCGACGGAGTCTTGGTAAGCCTAGAGCTCAGTTATCTTGTATCTTTTGTTTACTTATAAGATTTAGAGCTATTAATGAGATTACTCTCTTGCTTATGTTACTTGACTTATAGTCTTGTGTGTTCATCATATAAGATGTATGTCTTACACCTTAGTATAGTGGATGCATGTTATGGCAATGGCCCAATGTGCTGCAAGGTTGCTTTGTTTATCTGGACAATAAATAGAGTAGTTATTTCATATTACAAACGTGGTGTTTGGGGTATGAAATACCATTGGGGATACCCTTCCCTACGTAGTAAGAGGTAGGCGGCAGGTGGTGACAGCCCTGTCCGTCCCTTGTAATCCTCGGCGTTCGGTTCTGGGCGTTTGCAGGCCTTCGTGATAAACATCGTGACAGTACCCTTGGATGAGGGGATCCCACGACTCCTCGATTTGCCCTCTAACATGTGTCCCTTGCTAAGCTTGTATAGGATACGCTTGTAGGAATGTAACCCATATGCAAGAAGTACATAGAACCCCTAGTTCTCTCTTAGGATCTTCATATTAACTAATAACTAGACTATTATAATGAGCAGTGAAACCTTCTGTGTGTCACACTACCCATCTATCAATGTTTACCCCTTGCTAGAGTTTGGCATATTAATAATGTTATGATTGAATACAATGGATAACTACTCTAGTCAACCACTGCCTTCCCTGTGGATTCGATACCCTGAATACTTCCGGGTGAAAGCTACAACGGTATCCGTGCGCTTGCGGATTTATCTGCGACCGTAAGAAATACCAACAAGCTTTCTGGCGCCGTTACCAGGGAACGGCAATGGTTGATGAGTGTTGTTAACCCATGTACTCAATTAATAGCATGATTAATTACCACTGCTCCGGCAGGGTTATCTTTGCTCTGTTTCTCTTTGATGTAGAACAGGGTAGTGTATGACTGGTCTTGATCTGCCAATGGACTTCATCGACAACCCAAGATTATCAGGGAATACGATCTTGCATCGTATCTTCCTAAAAAATCTTATCGGCAGCAACTCCAGTCAATCCTACATCACCAGTATCGACAAGTGCTACTGCCGAAAGAACGATTCGTGAGTTCTCGATTCACTCTGGTTCGCAAACCGGCCCAGAGCTGAACATGAGAGACACCGCGTTTGATCTTAGGCTAGCACCTGTCAAATTGGTACACGCCAGCCCATTACATGGGAAGACCAACGCGAACGGACCCAAGGCCAAGGCTCAACACCAAGGCCTACATCATCCCGTCCGAAGAAGACAAACAGGTATGGCTAAAACAAACCATCTCCAAATGCTGCATAAAGTTAAAACTTATGATGGAGACGTCTTCACTCGACGGACGTAAACTGACGAGTCCTCACCGACAGGTAAATCGGTATGTATCTCATATTTATTTCACGTTGCATTTTTCTGAATTCCAATCTCCGCATGTCTAAATTCCAATCTCTCAGGTTTGAATTCCAAATCAATTTTGTGCATTGAAATTTAAACTTGGAGTCTTTTATATTGAAATCCCTTTGGATTCCCCGCTCCTGCATACACATACATAATCTCAATGAGCCGGGACCACATAGGATAGCCGAGCCAGCTGGGCTTGAGAGGTGCCAACAGGCCGTCGGCCGACCCCATGGGTCGCCCGACCTTTGGCTGCCTCTCCTGCGCCACATTCATTCAGATTTAAAACAGCTTTTGCATCTGGTATACCACTGCGAAGGTTCAACAGAATGGGCCTTGTGCCAGAATCGCCCGACCCCATCCGTCGGCCGACCTAGCCATGGCCCTTCTGCAGCGAATTCAATTGCTATCAGTTCACGCCAGCGAATCCAGTGCAATCCTTGAAAGCTTGGCTGAAACGGAGCCATGCTAGGGTCGGCTGACCCAAGCCGTCGGCCAATCCCAGGCCTCCTCTGCTTAGTAAAATTCGGTGCCTTCCACCGTCTTTTCGCACCCCCAGCTAAGCTGCCAAGAGTCCTCGGCCTTTCTCCTATCCCTCCTTAGGATTTTCAAGTAATTGGCTCCCAAGTTTATAAAAAAAATACAAATAAAAGCAAGAACATGTTCTAGGATAAGTTCCCCTCGGGTATTTTTGGTAGCTAACTATTTCAGGTTGCAACTGAAAAATACCTAATGGTGTATGATGCCTAAGACCATGGAGCTGCATCAACAGCAACATTGGTAAGTTTTGGACATGGAACAAATTTTGAACAAAGCCAACACACTTGATTTTCGTTGTCCCCATACACAAAAATCCAAGTGTGCGGGAGGTTGGTAAGTGCTTCACGACAAGTTCCATTTGTACCAAATTTTATCATGGTCTATAGATGATGCTAGCTCATGTATCCCTTCTTGCTAATAAAAGAAAATATATAAAAAAAAGATAAAGCCGGCGAGGCTCAATGGGATTAAGACAACTGGGTGTACATGCCATTGTGGCGTTGCACCTCGGTAGTCCCCATATGGCTCCTAGCTCCGCCTTGCCTTGCATCTTGGTTCTTGTGTTTGCTTTCATGAGAAAAGACGTCCGCTCGTGTTTTGCCACTTTGCCAACTACTTGTTGGGGAAATCCCAACATTTAGTATGCACTTGCAATCCACTTGCGACCGCGTCACCGTCTATGACATCACCAAGAGCCAAGGAACTACCGTGATGGAAATTCTAGACCAATCATCCAACGTCAGCAGGTAAGTGGAATGTCCTGCTTTTGACTTTAAACAAAGCCCTTCCGGGAGGTAACCCGAAGTTCACCATTTATATATTAACTCATGTTCATCTCCATTTGAATATAACTTGATCATGTTACCATGCTACCTTTATCTATGCTCGTATGCTTTGGTTTGAATGTATCCCTGGAATGCATTCATAGGCTTTTTAAATTAAGCGTGGTGCTTAGGTTAAATAGTCTTCTTTAATCAAATAAGACATGGTGTCAAGTTTGATTAATGAACCTTGGAGCAATGCTTTTATAGATATTGGAAGTATGTACGGACTAACCCCTGTAGGAAAGATTTCAAAATTCGAATGGGTAAGTCGTCAAGCTTGATTCAAATTGAAGATAAACCAAGGCAATGGATGCGATGCAACACATTGTGCACAACCTACGAGGAGGTACAAAACCTTTCGATGGTTCACTGTGAGTATATTGCAAAACCCTCTTCGATCATGTGATGCGATTTAAATCCAGCCTTGTTTGAGTTATGCTTAAAGGAAAATGGTGAAAATAAAATTTGAAAAGAAAAGAGGAACATTTGAAAAATAAATATAAAAAAATTGGCAAACTGGATCTACACTTGACACGTGAAGGACCAATCTTGTTTTTGAGCGTGGATGTGAACAACTAACCCGATGGCGACAATGATTTATTCTTTATAGTCCTTCGGGTATTCGTTGTCCACTAACTTTTTGCAGGGGTGAAGTAATGACTAAAGGATGACGAGCATAACTTCAACATTCAACATCTTTAGTCACATGAAAGAAATTTGCACAAAGAAGCAAGATGAACAATGGACAAATTTTTTGGCACTCTTAAGCTCAAACCTTGCATTCGCTTGCAAGACTAGAGTTTGGGGGAATTCGTCAGGGAAGTATCCAAAATACTCTGTGAACTTATTTTCCTTTGATCTCCTGCTAAGTTACCTTGAAAGATTTGTTTGCCATGATAAAAAAAATCCATAAAAATTTGCATAACTTAAAAACACCAAAAATATTAGAAGTCCAATAAAAGCTCATGGTTCTTAAAACCATGGAGCTATTGTTTTGTTTCCACTATGTAAGAACAAATGCAGGCAAAAGATCAAGTGTGGGGGTCTCTCAAGCTTTCTGACGCGCACATGATTGAGACCACCCACAACTACGCTGCACAACATCAAGGAGGAAGAGGCCTAGAAGGGGTCGACCGACCCCTCCAGATCGGTCGACATCCCTTTGGTACCTCTCGCCTGGTTTGCGCATCCTATCTCTCATCCTCTCTGATTCATGTGTTTAAATAATTCCAAATTTAAGATCATCACAAAAAATTAAACTCAATGAATTCCGATGCTCCTTTGATATACATGTCCATCCTTGATTGGCTTGCATATTCTTTATTCCTTGCACACACATCTGTTGCTTGTGAACATATCTCTTTAGGAAACCATGTTTATCTAAGTGGTTGATTAATGAGATATGGTATGATGAAAGAAATCTTTCTCTTTCTGTATAAAGTACTTGGGAAGTTTTATTTGCAAAAGTTTAAAATCAATAGCCTTGCAAAGCTCCTCAATGATATTCCATTCCTACCAAAGCCATATGTTGCTCACATTGAAAACCTTATACATATGCTTCTTGTTATTACATTGAGCTTTGTCAAATTGTTGTGACCCTTGTAAGATGCTCTTCATGCTTTCTTAATCAAGATCATGTACACTCCACATACATATGCTAAACTTCAACACTGGAAGTTGGCATTATACATTCATCCACCAAATAAATGCTCCATATGTTTTATGAATCTCTCTCCAAATATCCTTTGCAAAAGAGACATGGGCTATAAAAAAAAGAAAGAAAAAAAATATTTTGGACACAAGAAGGTCCAAGGAAAAAAAGAAAAAAAATGATGATGATATAGCCATGTTTTCAAAATAAAGAGGAGAGGGATCATGCGAAAAGGAGCTATCATACTTTCCATATACATTTTCATTTGTTCCATACATGTGCACATCTTGATCAGATTGTATGAATAGTTTTCTTCTTGGATCCGCATTTTGACTTTGCAATATATGTGATGCAAGTATGCCTTATCTTTACTCCTACCTTGAGATCCACATAAGCCTTTTAGAAGTAGGGTGAAAGAAGGCAAAGAAATGCCTTGGTGAGGAACCATACGAGATTTGAGAGAATCATTTGGGGAGCTAGATAAGGTTATGTTTTTGAAAATCTTTTAAAAACCCAAGTTACTTAACAGAAGAGATAAGATGACTTGAATCAAGACCGTTCCGTTCCTCAACCATCCAAGATGACATGATAAACACTTAAAAATTCACAAGTGCAGGTATGTCTTGGAATAATTTATATGCTTGCATCATATCAATTGGAGCCATGTTTTGCACCTTAGTCTTTAAGCTTCACTCGAGGACGAGTAAAGGCTAAGTGTAGGGGAGCTTGTTGACGGTCGTTAAGTACCACTTTTGACCATCAACTCTTGCACAAAATATGTCAAAAGTAATCACCAAACATAGTGGTAGGGTTTGTTGCTAACTATTTCCACAAGTTTTGGTGGTTTACCGTATTATGCAGGAAATGATGAAATGGGAGTTAAAAATAGCAATGTTGCAAAGAATTTCAAATGCCCATTTGGAATACACCATTGCGTAGAGCTCATCGAGACGATCAAAATGGATATAATATTCATATATTTTGGAGCTCGGTACAAAAGATGAGAAAAGCCCAATCTATTATGCAGCGCTGACGTCATTGCTGACGTCAGCGCTGCTGACGTCACGCACGCAGGAGGGGCCCAGCGGGCCCGGCGGCCCACACCGGCGCTCTACCGCGCGCGCGTGGGAGTAGCCGAGCAGGCCACCAGGCCCAGCGACCGACGGCGTNGCAGCCAGGCCCAGGCGCACGCGACGCGGGAGACCAGGCCGAGCCGCTCGTGCGCGGGAGGCGGCGCAGGCCAGGGACACGTGGCGGGCCCTGAGTGGCCAGGCGACGGTTTCGCGCGGAGGCACGCGGGTCTGGAGCCCCGAGGCCGGTTTTCTGCCGGGTTCTGTCCGGTTTTTCGTGGTTCTCTGTCCAGCCGACGTACAGAAGCACTACAGATCTGGTTCTTCTCCAGTTTTGGGCTATTCTCACGTGGTTTTTCCTGGTTTTCGCCCCCACCGACGCGAGGAGGTCGGTGGGCGCGATTCTGGCGCCTCTGACCGACTCTGGGAGGTCGGTTTGCCTACAGGTGGAGGAAGAAGAGGAATTGGGGAAGAATATTCCCTAGAATCAAGAGAAGCATATCCACATCCCTAAGGCACCTCCTCTACTATAAATAGAGGGCCTCACTCCCTCATTCAACACACACCAAGAAGGAAGAGCTCTCTTTGCCACACATTCTAGTCTTAGTTAGTAGTGAAGTAGTCTTAGGAGTTGAGCTTCTACGGGTTTCCGACGGAGTCTTGGTAAGCCTAGAGCTCAGTTATCTTGTATCTTTTGTTTACTTATAAGACTTAGAGCTATTAATGGAATTACTCTCTTGCTTATGTTACTTGACTTATAGTCTTGTGTGTTCATCATATAAGATGTATGTCTTACACCTTAGTATAGTGGATGCATGTTATGGCAATGGCCCAATGTGCTGCAAGGTTGCTTTGTTTATCTGGACAATAAATAGAGTAGTTATTTCATATTACAAACGTGGTGTTTGGGGTATGAAATACCATTGGGGATACCCTTCCCTACGTAGTAAGAGGTAGGCGGCAGGTGGTGACAGCCCTGTCCGTCCCTTGTAATCCTCGGCGTTCGGTTCTGGGCGTTTGCAGGCCTTCGTGATAAACATCGTGACAGTACCCTTGGATGAGGGGATCCCACGACTCCTCGATTTGCCCTCTAACATGTGTCCCTTGCTAAGCTTGTATAGGATACGCTTGTAGGAATGTAACCCATATGCAAGAAGTACATAGAACCCCTAGTTCTCTCTTAGGATCTTCATATTAACTAGACTATTATAATGAGCAGTGAAACCTTCTGTGTGTCACACTACCCATCTATCAATGTTTACCCCTTGCTAGAGTTTGGCATATTAATAATGTTATGATTGAATACAATGGATAACTACTCTAGTCAACTACTGCCTTCCCTGTGGATTCGATACCCTGAATACTTCCGGGTGAAAGCTACAACGGTATCCGTGCGCTTGCGGATTTATCTGCGACTGTAAGAATACCAACAGTTCTCCAACAGATAAATGATAATGCTTACAAACTTGAACTGCCACCTGAATATTCCAATGTGAGTACCACATTCAATGTCAAAGACTTGCTTCCATTTGCTAGTAAGCATGAGTCGAGGATGACTCCTTCTCAAGAGGGGGAGGCTAATGAGGACATTCTTAGCATTCACTCATCTCCAAATGAAACTACACTTGATATAGCTGGTCCAATTACAAGGAGTAGAGCTAAACAATTGGAGAAGGAAATTCATTCTCAGGTGAATGCTAACCTTATGTTTAAGAATCAGTTTATGTTGAATGAGTCTATGCTTTTGAGTTCTTGTTCCAATGTCCTTAGGAATGATGGAGTATATGAACCATCATGGGATGAAGATGGATTCAAGCCTCTGGACATCTGAACCAAGAAGCCTATGGTGTGCATGAATAAAATGGTAGTTCATTACCTTTTGCATGGTAATGCAACTAGAAGCTAGATGACTGACGCATGGTATGAATTCCAAGCTTCACCGCGGATAGAGTTAGACGACATTCTTTATGTGGACGGAAGCGTCTTCAAGTCTACTTTCCAACCCATCAAACGGCTCATTATTTGGACTTCCCAATAAAGAGTTATGCTCATTTTAGTAACTGCTGCCAGGAGCTGAAAAGACGCGCGAGCCAGCCACGAACTCCACTAGTGCATGCGCATGCTGCCATTCACTCAAAGCTGAATGCCCCTATTTCTATATATATCTTGTACTAGACAATGAAAGGATGAATTTTTGATTAACTGAATTCAGAATACACAAACTCGTGGAGTTTTGTTTATGCGTGAGTCTTGAGAGGCTTACAACACTTGTTCTTTCGATTCCTGAGGGAATTGTAGAACGCCGAACTGCGGTTCACCCAGTTCGTGCCTTCACGTCTATAGGGCGTGATTGCGTGGGCTGTTTCGTCGGTACGTGGAAGGGTGATTGTCTCGGTAGTTCGTCGCGTGGACAGTCTCGCGGTGCACTGCCTCTTCACCAGGTCACGCAGCGACAAGATGTCAAGTTCACGGATCCTACGAGAAGATCGGGCCACACAACTTGCTACACGCGTTGCATAGGCATGTGCATATCACGTTCCCTATGGATTCGATACCCTGGAATACTCTCGGATGAAAGCTACATCGGTATCCGTACGCTTGCGGATTTATCTGTGATCGTTAAAAATACCAACAGCAGACCAGGTTTTCCAGGAGACGTGCAAGGAGACAACTGGAGCAAAAGCGAGTAGGTCATGTGGCGAAGGATACATGTCCAATCGCAAAAGAAACCAAGTGCTTTAGGATCAGATTATTCAGGAAAGACTGGAAAAGCTCGAAGAAAAATAGCGTGAATTAAAAGAAAAGTTTGAAAAGCATGAGGCTGAAAAGGAAGCAGAAAAGGAAGCACTTAAAGCCTCCATTAGACAAGAATTGATGGGGGAGTTCCTAACAATTATTGCACAATAGCATCGACTTGCATTGCCAAATGAGGTAACCTGCTTGCTCATCTGGATCACTCACAATCTCAAAAATACATGTAACTATTGCTTATTTGTTGGTTCTGATTCGTTGCATTGGACAATGAATATTTGTCGCTGATCTTTTACCTGCCATATCTGAAAATTCATATACCCCCCCCCTCAAATCGACAGCAATACAGAAGAAGTACCAGCTAGGATCATTCAAGATAATATTACTGCAATAGCAGTAGTGCAGAGTCAACAAACAACGAACCAGGTAACGAGTGCAAATGCTTTGAGATTGACAATAGATTTACGTGGCTAATGTATTACCAGCCTTCTTGTAAATTGCATAGACTCCCACTGCAACCAAAAATGAATCTTTGGGAGTTGAATCTAGGACCATCACTATAGATAACATCACTGCTACACCAGAAGTGCATGGTACTCAACAAACAGCTCGCCAGGTATCGACATCAAACAATCATTCCCATAATGATGGCTTTGTGTATTTAATTGCTCCTTATTAACATTGTTCCAACAACTTTATATTCCAGGTTGAGCCAGCAAGTATTGCCACAACTGAGAAAATAAATCAACCACTTGCTTGCAATGTTCAACCTAGTACCATTTCAAGGAAACTGTTCACTGGGAATCGTGCGAAAGGTGCAGTAGCAGATGCAAATGCAAAGTCGTACATTACTATAGAACAGTTGCAGGCAGCTTGTGCTAACATGAGAGCAAGCTTAAAGAGATGGCAGCAACAAGTACGAACTGCATGTGTGCTTTCATAATGCCATTATAATTTTTCAAGTCCAATTCTATTCTGCTGCTAAATCAGTACAAGACAAATCAGCTTCAGAAATCTGTACAATCTCTAATTCTCTCATTGGTTTCTATTTAGAAGGGCACTGAAGCAACCATGGGCCAACAAGACTGAAGATTGCCATGCTTCAAGAAGACATCCAACCTTGGAGCTCAAACAAAGTTGACGACCATCATGAAAGGTTGGACTGGTGGTCAAGATTATATATGCGTGCACATTTATACAAACATTATTACTTAGTAATGGTCTGATGGATGAATGGACAAGAGTTGTTACATTGCTTTGTTGAATATTGTGTTACAGAAATTCTATCATGAATTGTGGGATTGATTTCTATTATAAAAATCCGGTTGCATTTAAAAATCAGCATGTGGTGATCACCCAGCTCTTTTTTTGCGATACCATGTACGTCTACGGCAATGCAATATCTTCCATAGCGATATCATATGAGCATATAGCAACGACCCAAATTGTGTTGCTTTACCCTACAACCATATTGCGATGAGCCAAATTTCGTTGTGTTGCGATACCCTCTATGAATATAACAATGCCGTATACCGTTGCGCCACCCTCTATGCATATAGTAACGCACATTTTCGTTGTTGTCACTACAAGATTTTCGGTCTACTGCAACGCCGAAAAAGTGTAGCAAAAGACCCAAAAATGGTAGCAATAGTAATTTTGCTACCATTTTTTTGGTTAAATGTCGTTGCACTTGTAAGGGTAGCAATAGCATAATGCAACGGGTTACATTTTAGTTGCGACACACAGCCCCTCTATTGCAACACTTTTGATGCTTTTGCAACACCTGGTGAGTGTTGTAACAAAAGCAATTGCAACCACTATGGGTGTGGTAATAGTATCAATTGCAACGAACTAGGCGTTGCTAGCGATACGTATTGCGACACGCTGGTCGTGTAGCAACACAATGCAATCGCAACGCAACACAGGTGTTGCAATCGTGGTTGTTGCTACGTAGAGAAAGCATTGCAATAGAGGTTCTCTATTGCCACGTCGCCTAAATGGTTGCTATAGGTGGCTTAGGTTATTGCAACGTCTCTTCAGGTTGGTTGCTACAGAGAGGTCCTATATTGCCACGTTTCTGAATGGTTGCTATAGATGGCATAGGCTATTGCCACGTTACTTAGGTTGGTTGCTACAGACAGGTCATCTATTGCCACGTTACTAACTAGCTGGTTGCTATAGGTAGATTCCTCTATTGCCACCGTCATCTTTTTGTAGTTGCAAGAGATAGTTTCTCTATTGCCACGATTATCGTACCTATTGCCACGACTAAATGTGGTTGTTATATGTGCCATCATATATTGCAACGCCAGATTAATATATTAATAATTCATGTTGCGACACTTTGTTTGGTAGCTTAAATCAATAATCGCAAAACGACAAATACATAATGAATGAAGCATCGACATCCATTAAAACGAAATATAATTTGTTCATACAAAATCTTTAACGAAACACACCGAGTGTCAAACTAAATGAGAACAGAAGTAGATAGCTTAACACATAATAATGTGTCAAGCACAGACAACTGTTTGAACTCATTCGAATCAAAAGACTAATGTCTACTGTAGCAGCAAAGGTTCCCTTGATATGTATGTTGGCCATCGTCCCACCATTCGCATGCTCCTTCTCAAACTCAAGATTCCTCCTGAAAAAATCATTGACATGCATTAGTTAAACTGAGACTAGTGGTGGCAAAGCTAATTGAACACTGAAGCAAAACACGAGCTGCAGTACTAGAGTTCTGTGAGCTGCAGTACTATCAACCATGAACTTTGAAGCGAAAAGCAAATATAAACATACATGCAGCTGCCTCCCAAGACACATTTTGATTTCTGAGTCCTTGTACATAAGATTTATAAGTTCTTTTTAGGAGTAGAGATAACTTTCAAGAGCCATGATAATTCACGGCCAGACGTGATGTATAATCTGCACAATCAAACCAGTAGCAAGGCAAATCAATGAAGCTGCTCACATATCTACAAAGAGACAACCTTTAAACACTACTACAGCAGGAGCATCACAGGCGGTTCGGTTGCCCACATCACAGCCGGTTTCTAGTTCTAACAGTTCACAACTGTGTCCTGCATCCATGGTTTTCACAATGGTGTCCAACAAAAAACAGCAAGAAAAGTGACATGTGCAGGATCTCCAAATGATTTCTACAGAGCAGTGAACCTTATGCAGAGTAGAGACAGGTGAAAAAAGCATGAGTTAGCAATACACATTGCTTACCCATGTTAGGCACGAAGAGTGTATAGAACCACATACACAAATACAAGATCTCATCCCAGAAAAAGCATATGCTCCTCTTGCCATTTGGCCTTCTTGTAGCTCATCCAAGCATGAGTGGAACCAGTAGCCTGCATATGAATGTTAGATTAGCTACTGCAGTTATTTATCCCCAAACATCTGATATTAATAGGCAGAAAAATACAGCCTGAACACACATACACATGCCTGAAATTGCCTAACCACACATTCAGAGGCACTACTAATATTTCAAAAATAGCTCAAGTCCAGATGAAAGTCTGAGATATAGTAGTAGTAAAGAAACCCATATAGTAGTTCTTTTGTAATACAGCATAGACTTGTGTTTTGATTTCTGAGTATGCATATTTACAAGTCCCTGCACATGATTAAAGTAAAGAGCAAGTAGTACAGAGAGTAATTTGGGGTGGTGCTATAATACACCAATCAAGCATTCGTGGGTTCAAAATGTTAATGCATTCCTTATTTCACCCTTTGTTCATAAATTCTGAGAATCTGAATACTCTAGTTTGTTCTGAAGTTGACAAATGCTAAAAGATTGGAACATGGCAACATGCCAGCAGCTAAAGTGAAGATAACGGTGAGAACAGATCTGCTCAATCTAGTTTTCAGAAATATACATGCATATATATAGATCACACACAGAGTGACAGAGACCAGTTATACGTGCATATATACAGATCACACACAGCGAGAAGCACGAGCATCACCTGTAGGAATGAATTTTAAACTAACATGGTACAGTTAAATTAGAGCACTGAAACTAAGTAACAGAACACAATGACAATACTAAAAACAATTCAGAGCAAAAACACGATGACATGAGCTGACTTAGCACAAGTCTGATTTTTTTGTATCCATCTTAACTGATTAATTTCAGACCTGCACATGGTATAGCAACTATTTCAGACCTGCACAGGATACTGTAAGGCTCTATTCAGGGGAAATCAACTTTTCTACCATTGCGGCATTGCCTATTGATATTTTTGTTTGATTGTTTCTACAGCCGTCAGCAAGATGAAATTCTGTAAGGCATACAAATCAGATAGACCAACAAGACATTGTTTCCATCCAGGTTAGAAGGGACATACAGTACAGTCGTTGCATCGTCTTTCTAATAACCAACATGTATGAACTCTAAATCACTCAAGTCATCTGAAAATAATCTGTTTCAGTCATATGTCATCCCCCAAAATTGTTACTTCAGATTACTAGAATGTTACAATTGAGTTCAAGCTATACAAGAATCATTAGTAATGCTACTGTTAGTACTGCTGGTTCACACAAGCAAACAAATTAGATTGTGTTAAGAATATATTTAGACTACAACAGATTCAGACTTAGATTAATTGCAAAGAAAAAGATAGGCACAAACTAGAACTTCATCAGATGCAACACTTGCAGGTAAAGCTTAATGGGTAGCTGCCTAGCAGAACGATATAAGGAGAAAAGCACATCTATGAATACTTGGAAAAGGCAGGAAGAAATTGACGCATCTAAGCATACTTGGATAAGGGACGAAGAAAAACGCACTGTCCAAGAGCATGATGGGCCGGGAGGGGGGAGTAGGACGGGGAGACGCAGGGGGACGTCGTACCGCGGCGGTGGCTCGAGGGCCCCTGCGTTCCCCGCCTGGATCTCGCGCGGGTCACCACGCCGGCCGATCCCTCCGCACGTGGGCCCTACAAGCCGGGCTCGGGGCTTCGCGTGGCCTGCGTCGGCCACCCACATGCGCGTTCGCCATGGCTTGCCAGGGGGATTGGAGCGTCGCAAGGATCTGAGGGGAGGAAGCTGGGGAGGAGGGGAGCGAAGATGTCTCAGGGAGGCGGAGAGGCTGCTGAGGAGGGATGAGAGATGAAACGAGAAAGGAGCTAGGGCTTCAGCTGGTTTTATACCAGGAGAACACGATCACAGCCATTGGATCGGCGATGGACGGACAGAAATAGTTGGGCCACTTGCGCCGAAATGGGCCTTGTTTGAGTTTCCAAGCATGATGTCAAATGAAAAGTTATGAATATCAAAGATTAATAAAAACCTGATTTTTTTTTCAAAATAACAAGATCTCTCTGCGATGGAGTCATACATTAAAATAATGGCTCATGGAAAAAATCCAACATTTTTTGGAGCAGGTTTAGGTATTTCCGTATTTTTTATGGAAAAAAATGCCCAGAAATTCATTTAAAGCACGGAAAAACATTAACGTTGTCGAAAAAAGCCGAAACTCCTCCGGGGCTCCTTGTATGCGTCCTAACACCTATGAAAAATGATAGACCTTGTATATGAGCATACAAAGTTGTCTCGGTGCAGAAACGTGAAAGAATACGCTAAGTCCTATAGAAGTGTGTTGAGTATGTTTGAGATTGTGAACAATGTGCAGTACCGGGTTCTCAAACTGACAAGATCTCTCTGCGATGGAGTCATGCATTAAAATAATGGCTCATGGAAAAAATCCAACAATTTTCGGAGAAGGTTTAGCCATTTCCGTATTTTTTCCTCAAAAAAATGCCCAGAAATTCAAATAAAGCATGGAAAATCATTAACGTTGTCGAAAAAAGCCGAAACTCGTCCGGGGCAACTTATATGCGTCCTAACACCTATGAAAAATGATAGACCTTGTATATGAGCATACAAAGTTGTCTCGGTGCAGAAACGTGAAAGAATACGCTAAGTCCTATAGAAGTGTGTCGAGTATGTTTGAGATTGTGAACAATGTGCAGTACCGGGTTCTCAAACTGACAAGATCTCTCTGCGATGGAGTCATGCATTGAAATAATGGCTCATGGAAAAAATCCAACAATTTTCGGAGAAGGTTTAGCCATTTCCGTATTTTTTTTGCAAAAAATACCCAGAAATTCAAATAAAGCATGGAAAATCATTAACGTTGTCAAAAAAAGCCGAAACTCGTCCGGGGCAACTTATATGCGTCCTATCACCTATGAAAAATGATAGACCTTGTATATGAGCATACAAAGTTGTCCCGGTGCAGAAACGTGAAAGAATACGCTAAGTCCTATAGAAGTGTGTCGAGTATGTTTGAGATTGTGAACAATGTGCAGTACCGGGTTCTCAAACTGACAAGATCTCTCTGCGATGGAGTCATGCATTGAAATAATGGCTCATGGAAAAAATCCAACAATTTTCGGAGAAGGTTTAGCCATTTCCGTATTGTTTTTGCAAAAAAATGCCCAGAAATTCAAATAAAGCATGGAAAATTATTAACTCTGTCTTTAATGAAATCATTTGAAACTTTATGACAAGGATATAGGCCCAACAAATGTATAAATATAAGTTTAAAAATTATTTTAGAATATAATTTGAGTCGCGTAATAGGTTGGTTTAAATATCATATTTTTTCATATGTATCAAAAATATATAAAAAAGTGGCAAAAAGAGGGATTGAACAAAGACCTTACACATTAAACTAGTTTGAACTACCAAAATTACTCAAGGAGCACAATGGTTTGGTCGCTTCATTGGTTAGTGTTGGGTCATTGGTTCGATTCTCCAACCTAACAATTCTTTTGGAATTTTTTAATTTTTTTAAAATTTTTATTGTCGTCCTCGTGGACTCCACCACATGTATTCTAACAAAATCAAAATGCAAAAAGAATGATAAAAAAGTCAAATACAAAAAAAAATTGTGAGGCCCCTGATAAAAAAGAATGTCGCCCCTTCCCCCATCTCTTTTTATGGGCGACGCTCATAAATATAAGTTTAAAAATTATTTTGGGATGTAATTCGAGTCACGTAATAGGATGGTTCTAATATCACATTTTTTCATATGTATAAAAAATATATAAAAAAGTGGCAAGAAGAGGGATCGAACACAAGACTTTGCACATCAAACTAGCTTGAACTACCACCACAACTCTTAGTCATTTGTGTTTACCATAACATTTGAGAATATGGAGTTACATTATCAATTATTATGCAAAATCATGCTTTTATATTCTCTATTTGAGTGGAAGAAAACAAACCATATGTGGATTATCTAATAAATAGCAATTAATATACAAACAAACACCACCGAATGAAAGGGCGTGATTTTAGAAAAAATCAGAATCAAATTTGAAGCTCTAATGAGGGAGAAATACTGGTTTCAAGTTTTAATTTTGGATTAAAATAAAAATGAATAATTTGTTTGTTCTTCAGCCAATCCAGCTGGACGCAGTGACGTGGCGCGACGCCATTGGCTGTACCGGTAGTCTTCTCTCGATGCAGTTATATTTTTTAGAAATTTTGTAGTGATACCACAATTTTAAACTGTTGCAAGACTGAAAACTCAGTGTGTTACAATGGGTGTTACAATTTGTTTGTGCACATATGAAATCTGGGTTAGCTGTCTCGCTGCCAGCCCGGACCTACGCGTCAGGGCCTTCATCCCTGAACTATCCTCATATATATATAAAACCAAGTCAAATTAACACAAATGAAGCAGTGGCTCAATGGTATAGCTATTCCACTCATTTTATGAGGTATTGTGTTCGAATCCCCCTTCAGCATTGTTTTTTGGCCATTTTTCTAATTTTTTTTAAAAAATAGAACCCTGCCAGGGATTCGAACGTGGGGCAGCTAAGACCAAAATCACAAGACAAACCAATGCACTGCGCACATAGAAGTGATAAAATGTTGTTTTTCTATGTAATTAAACTTATAACTTTTAAAAATTTGGTTGAAAAAATTTGAACTTTTCCCCAAAATTTCAAAAATTTTGTGTTTATCGAAGGGGTCCGAAATTTTTTAGATTCCAGAATTGAAAACCCTAGTAATTGCTAATGCAACTCCAAAAGAGCATAGCAATAACGCCAAGTAATTGCAACCATATCACAATATAGTTGCCATAGCACACCCCTATCGCAACCACAAGGCAAAGGTAAGGCAACACTTTTAGTCCGTTGCATTATAGGCACATATAGCCACCATTTTAGACAAAGGTTGCGATAAGACCCCCCCTATGTCAACCAAAATAGTGGTGTTGCAAATGTGTGGCGTGGCATTAGCCAGCAACCAAAAATATTAAAATAAAGAGGTAAGTGGAAAGTTTTGAAATAAAAATCATGATTGCCCAAGAGTAATCACCGGTCGGCAAATGTTTGGACAAGGAAAGGTTCATTAGCGTGGTCACCATGTGACCGATGGTGCACGGTCAGGCATTTACTATCACTAACAAAGTGACCAACCACCCCGGTACAACTTCAAGTACTAATTAACATCCACGCGTACTTAACATCAAGTACTTAACAGCAACTACTACTTAACAGAAAGTTTCAGACACCAAGCATAAGGACGGAGATGCCGAGATGGGGCCAGGGTTGGGGCGTTTTATAACTCATAAGGTCTTCAATCATATCAAATAAATTAAAACCTGAGCTACAACGAACACACCTACATAGCGTAGTGGTGGAGAAGTTTTTATCTGAACCAGAGCTCCATGGTTCGAATCCTGTGGGGAGCACTTTTTAATCTTAATATGCGTCCCCAATTCTTTTCTTTCCATACTTTTTTTTAAGTTTTAAATTCTTTGCAATTATCAAAGTATATTGCAACAAAAAATAAGCGTTGCACTTGAACACAATTTTCGCTTCGGCCCCATACATCTCGTTGCAATAAAATTTAGCACTTGCAACAATATCAAAGTATATTGCAACTGCCAAAAAAGGTTGCAATTGACCCCCACTTTTGCTTCGCCTCCAAGAGTTCTCGTTGCATTAAGCATCTAGCATTTGCAACGCTTGTCAAATTTTATGCAACACAAAAAAACCGTAGCAATAGTCAAAACCAAATGCAACTAACGTAAATGTAGTTGCAGTACTACCACACAATTGCAACCAAAATCAAGTCTACTGCAACCATTTTTCACCATTGCAATATCGTCCACCAAATGCAACAGAGCTTTGCAACATCTTGAAAACCGTTGTATTAAAGGCATGTATCGCTACCATTTTTTAGAATGGTTGTAATACAACGATCTCTGGCAACCAAATTTTCTACGTTGCAATTCTTCGGCGTTGCAGTAGACTGAAAATCTTGTAGTGTGTTGGCCTGCTGCTCGCGACGAAGAAGAAGACGGAGAAGACGCCGTCAAAGAAGGACGAGCCCGTCCGCTCGATTTGGGCGGACGGGGTCATCCCGCATCTAAGGGGAATATTCCCTATGCGGGATGACTCTGTCCCAAGTGTCTCTGAAGCAAACAGCGTGAAAAATAGGACCGTCCCGTCCCATCCCAGTTCATCCTCGCATCCAAACGCACCATTAGTGTTCCAGGGTATGAGAAAAAAAGGCTTACCACTGCTAAGGGACCAAGAGAAAGCTTTGGAGCGGTATGGTGGTGGACGGTAGCGGCGGCGACATGGCAGCTACATGAGGGGTCCGAGCGGTGGTGGACCCCCGATTAGGCCATAGAGGCAGCGGGTCATTAGGCTTCAATCCATTAACGGAAACGGCGTTGAGCTGCTGGCAGGGGCTGAGCTAGAGAGAAATGGAGGAGGGTGCGGCACTTCAAAACATATAGATAATGTTTGAGTTTACATGGTGAAAATTTAGAAGCAATAGTTGGTTTTTAAATTTTTGTGGGTGCAGCTACACACAGCAGCTACAACATAGTTCCGCCCCTGGCCGCCTGTTGACAACCAAAATTGGCACAGGCTACGGCTGACCGGTCTGACCGGTCCGGCTCAGGAAGTTGCGGTGCTGGTGCATAGACCACCACAATATTTGGTCCTAGTTTGATATAAGTGACATAGTCTCTGCAATGATTGACTGTTGCGGTGCTGGAAGATCTGGAGGACCGCAAGATTTGGTGCAAGACACGGAAGATGGCATGTTCTCTGGAATGACAGGATGTTGCGGTGATTAAGGACTTGGAGGATCGCAAGAGTTTGTGGTGGAGCAAAACAAGCAAAAGGGCGAAGTCCGGTACCCAGACCGGTCTGACCGGTGTGGAGAACCGGTTAGACCTGTTACCCTTATTGTAATCCAACTAGGACTCTTATTTTGGGATTCCGAGATTGTAACGAGTTGTAACTTGGTTTCCTTGCAGGACAAGACCTATCCTCCCTATAAATATAAGGGGATTCGACCGATTGAACACACAACAATCGAATCTATCAAATTTACTACTTTTATCCTTTACTTTTTGCATCTCCAAACCCTAGCTTTTCCAACCCTACTTGCTGTTCTTCCTGCGTCTCCGTGACGTTTGAAGGCGTCCTAGGTGGCCTGCCGACCCTAGGGCACCCCTGAGTGCATGCTCCCTGACAGATCCTTCCGGGAAGCGCGCTTAGGGTTTGCTCCCGGCTTCCCTGCAGGTAACCGGTCTAACCGGTCTGCGCAGAGGAGTTGCGAGCTGCGTGTTATGTGCTGCGCGTTTTAGCGCTTTCGTGTGTTGACCTGATTTCTGCGTCAACATACTTTTGGCGACTTCGCTGGGGAATTGGAGATCTGGTTCGTGCAGCCGATCAATCTAATTCTATCTAGATGGGTGCCAACACTGAGTTCGATCTGGAGAACATCATCACCATCAAGGATGACGAACTCTCTGCTGAAGACCGCCAAGGACTTGAAGAGTACCTGAAGAAGAAGGCGGAAGAAGAACGCATCTGCTACTTGTCGCACTTCAAGAAAGACCGCAAGGGCATGGTCTCCAAGGTCAAGGAAGTAGATCCATCTGCTACACCTTCAGCGGCATCTCCTAAGGTACAATCTGATGAAAACTCTCATGAAGTTTTCCTTAAGTACATGAAGGATAAATTGGCCGAAAACATTGTTAATTTGGTTAATTGGATGATGAAAAAGCGTTTAGAACCGGAAGGCAAACAGCCCTTGGCTGAACCACCTGTCGCCGATCCTAATCTTTTAATTCCTAAGATT
>CM014273.1:32746846-32756847 GCA_004135705.1 Alloteropsis semialata | reverse complement strand
GCCAATGCCTCGGCAACACTCATTGGGCCATGCGGAGGCTCTTGGCGAGCACTGGACCGCTCTGGGGTCTCGTCAACTGGTGGCGCCATTCTACAAAATGACAAAGCTTCCGTCAGTAACCAAGGCTATCTGACGGAACTTCATCTATGCAGATAAGTAGAATAACAATCACACAGGATTGTAAAGGCATCCAAAACGCACAACAAGCAACCTGATTTATCATTACAATACAGGCAGTACATTACAAAACAGGGAGTACAACACATTTAAGTACAACTTGTCCAGAGATTATATTAAAACAAACCTTGGCACATTACGCCTCTCCAACAGGCGTCTACTGCCTATCATACAAGTGCCATTATTCAAACATCCAAAACAAGCAAAAGTACAACTCTTAAAAACTTCCAGGGTAAGGATACAACCCCATATCTATAGTATCTAGTCCTGTCTTAGCCATTGCCATATTCAACTGCTCAGGATTCACCGCCATTACAGTATGTCCTGTGGGTAACCAAGGCCTGGATGTTACTTTCTCTGACTCATCGTGCTGGTAATGATAAGCAGAGTTTTCACCAACATATGCAACTGGTGACCCCGGCATTTCCATGTTTACTGAAACTGAGGCATGGCTAACCTGACTGTGATCTTCATTACCATTACTTTCGGCTTCAATCACCCAACCCGGATTTATTCCATCAAAGTTATTCTCCATGTCAAAATTGATAAAGTCATTTATGTTTTCATGGGCAAACAAGTCAGGGACTTCTCCTCCAGGAAGCTGAACTTCATTCTCTTCAACACCAACAACAGCTTCAACATTCTGCTCTGCAAGCATGGGAGGTGGAATTTCTGGAGCTGGAGCCTCCTCTTGAGCTTCAATTCCCATGGGCATCACCATGTTCTGATAATCTTCAACCTGTTACTGAAGAGCCATGATCATATGCATTTGCTCTAACCTTTCAGCTTCAAGGTTAGTGATTGTTGCCCCTAATTCCTGCCTAGTGTTCATTGCAGCTTGTTCACTTTGATTTATTCTATCATAAGCTCCCCTCAACTGTTCCCCAAGTTGCTCAATGACACTAGTCTTGGCGGTCACGTCTCTGGCATAGGCATTCTCCAGGGACGCTAGAGAATCTTGGCTTACCCTCAAATCTGTGGCTAGAGCCTGCTCTCTGTTCTGGGCACTAATGAGTTCTTGTTGCCTCTTCCAATACTCCGCTTCATAATCTTGGTGAAGATTATACATTGAGCTCATGTATTGGGAAGCGGCGGCAAGAACAGGGTTGGATGCTTCACAACCTTCATTGACTACAACCTTTCCATAACGTCTCCCAACACCATCCTCTTGATGTGCCACAGGGAAAAATTTGGCCCTAGTATTACTGACATCGTGTTTATGCTTCTCACAAATGGCTGTTAAGGCCCTGTGAGCAGCAGTCTCCACAGAATCAGAATACTGAGCTCCCTTCACATAAATGGAAAAGGGCTCCCACTCAGGGTGAGTGGTGCAAGCCGGAATATAGACCGTCATAGAACACTCAAAACTATGCTCTGTTACAAACTCCTTGCCCACATATTCAGGGTATTCAGTGTAACCCAACTCCTGAAGCGTGTCCCATAACAGCTTCGGAAAACCCTGTCTGTCCACAAAGTAACCATGGGTCCATCCTTCTGCATCAACCCAGCTAGAGGCACTGTCCATCTGTTCAAAAGAACGGTGAGACTCTAACGTCACTCCCCAAAAGAAACCCAAAAAAAAACCACTAGACATGCAATGCAACTAGGATGCAGACGTTTGCCTACGTTCCTTACAAGACGAAGACAAACGTAGAGTTTTAAAAACTGGTGGCATCGTACGTCTCTTATCCCAATATAGGGCTAACCGTGTCTACTCGATTCGCGGTTATGTTAGTGTACCTGCAAAAGACCATTCATTACCATTCACTATAGAAATGGCATCCATGCGTTCAACGCTGCATGAACAGCGCTTCATACGTTAACACGTATTCACTTTCCCCATACTCACCATCGTATGGTCGGCGTTTGCATGTCCCATATCATTGCCATATGGGATGCCCCTGAGTAGGCCGCTCCTCAGGGTTAAGCGACCGTGATTAATAAGATCACACGGCGGGAACTCCGCACTCCACATCAGGCGGCAGATGTCGACAAGTCTCAAAGACAAGCCCAACGGGCTAGCCAATGGACAGGTCGCCCCCGAACAATCATTGAATGGGCCACCTCACGCAAGTAAACTTGCGCAAGTCAGAGTAATAATATTATATGAATCGTAACAACAGCTTACCTACTCACCTGAGCGAAGGTGCGTCGTTACTGAATCGTAAGTTTAGCAGTATGAAATACCGTAGTAACAGTTAGTCTTATTGCCACCTTACTAAACAAAACTAAGTTTTTATCAAAATAGAGCCAAGGAAGGGTCTTCTAGACAATTCCTCTGTTGTTATCCCATGTATGTGCTCTGATACCAGCTGTGGCGGAACCGTCCAGCTTAAACCGGCTCAAGTGCGCCGGATCGTCATTTTACTGACAACCACCACTTACGCACTTCAGACAGTATAAACCCGGTAGTCCGTCAGATGTCCACAGGACATCTGAAATCTCCACGAACTTGAGTACAAATCACATACACAGATTTGCGTCACATAGGAGCACAACAGACGAATTCACAACACACTTAACTATACAAGGAGTAGAGTTATTACACACATAAGAACAAACTTAAGTATAAGTCAACTACAGAGTTCGAAAAGAGACAAAGGTGGGACTTAACAAGGATAGTTTAATGACCCCACTGGATCTAAACAAGACAAAACAAGTCAAGAGGACATGTTGGGCTCATCAACATGCCTCTTCTTCTTCTGGAGTCCTTCTCTGCTTACTGGGCATCTTCTGGCGGCTCTGCAACATTTGTAGTATCTTGAGTACAAAAGTACTCAGCAAGTCTGACCCGTCTACAATAACATATAAATACAGACACACAAGGGCATGCAAAGCTTTGAGGCTATGGATAGGTAACACTTTTGCGTAAAAGCTTACTAAAGTTCATTCTAAACTTTTAGAGTTAAAACCAATTAAGTGATTACCTGAAAGACTAGATTAGCAGCAGAATTAAATCACTCATGTATTACTTAAGCAAGCCTCAGGTTTCATAAGCATCATCAACATTAACTTGTTCTAAGCTGTCTAGCAGCGATCAAGCGGTATTCATACCGAGAAGTGCGGCGATCCGAACCAATTTTTATCCCTGCAGGGGAAAACCTAGTCATACGCGTTGTGTGGTCCCCAGGGTGGTCCACACAAAGCATCCTTTCACTATGATCTTTCCAAGACCTGAACTGCCCTCGCTCGAACCCAGGGACGCCCCCCCACACCGGCCCCACGTCTGGCAGCAACCCGACGTGTGAGTTTGCGGCCACGTCCCTGCCACCTACCACTGCGAGAAGAGCGAGCCACAATTCAAGTCTAGGAGCAACCACAGCTACATCAGCTCACCGGATGGAATCTCCGGTATATGACTAGTACGTTCAAAGCTTGATCCCAGGTAAACAACCTTAACTCCTAAAATGGTCGAGGTGATGTGTTGGCTTGAGACTCCTTTCCCAACCTTCACCCTCACACCCGACCTCCATTTCATCTTTATGACCTCAAGTACAGATGATAGAGCATAAGCCTGAGCTCACTAATGCTATGATGGAACTGTGAGGAATCTAAGCATTGCTAAGCTTCACTAAAAACAGGTTGATACCTAGTATTGCCCTAATCAAGGAAGGATTATGCAAACAATAGTTCACACAACTCCTAGCACGTAATGCATAAAATACAATAGTAATACATGAAATAATACTCAAAATAGGGTTTGGATGCTCCACTACAAGATTTTCGGTCTACTGCAACGCCGAAAAAGTGTAGCAAAAGACCCAAAAATGGTAGCAATAGTAATTTTGCTACCATTTTTTTTTGGTTAAATGTCGTTGCACTTGTAAGGGTAGCAATAGCATAATGCAACGGGTTACATTTTAGTTGCGACACACAGCCCCTCTATTGCAACACTTTTGATGCTTTTGCAACACCTGGTGAGTGTTGTAACAAAAGCAATTGCAACCACTATGGGTGTGGTAATAGTATCAATTGCAACGAACTAGGCGTTGCTAGCGATACGTATTGCGACACGCTGGTCGTGTAGCAACACAATGCAATCGCAACGCAACACAGGTGTTGCAATCGTGGTTGTTGCTACGTAGAGTAAGCATTGCAATAGAGGTTCTCTATTGCCACGTCGCCTAAATGGTTGCTATAGGTGGCTTAGGTTATTGCAACGTCTCTTCAGGTTGGTTGCTACAGAGAGGTCCTATATTGCCACGTTTCTGAATGGTTGCTATAGATGGCATAGGCTATTGCCACGTTACTTAGGTTGGTTGCTACAGACAGGTCATCTATTGCCACGTTACTAACTAGCTGGTTGCTATAGGTAGATTCCTCTATTGCCACCGTCATCTTTTTGTAGTTGCAAGAGATAGTTTCTCTATTGCCACGATTATCGTACCTATTGCCACGACTAAATGTGGTTGTTATATGTGCCATCATATATTGCAACGCCGGATTAATATATTAATAATTCATGTTGCGACACTTTGTTTGGTAGCTTAAATCAATAATCGCAAAACGACAAATACATAATGAATGAAGCATCGACATCCATTAAAACGAAATATAATTTGTTCATACAAAATCTTTAACGAAACACACCGAGTGTCAAACTAAATGAGAACACAAGTAGATAGCTTAACACATAATAATGTGTCAAGCACAGACAACTGTTTGAACTCATTCGAATCAAAAGATTAATGTCTACTGTAGCAGCAAAGGTTCCCTTGATATGTATGTTGGCCATCGTCCCACCATTCGCATGCTCCTTCTCAAACTCAAGATTCCTCCTGAAAAAATCATTGACATGCATTAGTTAAACTGAGACTAGTGGTGGCAAAGCTAATTGAACACTGAAGCAAAACACGAGCTGCAGTACTAGAGTTCTGTGAGCTGCAGTACTATCAACCATGAACTTTGAAGCGAAAAGCAAATATAAACATACATGCAGCTGCCTCCCAAGACATTTTATGAGCACAAACACATCCATATATATTTCTAATCAGCAAGAGGAAACTAAGCCTGGACCATATTTAGGAGCAGAACAAAAGAATAGCTATGTACTTCTCCAAAAGGACTATATGTTCCTTTTTAATGCAAAGAGAGATAAAAGGTTTCACATAGTACCTGTGTATTCTTTTTGGACAATGCAGATCTTTTCCTAGCCGCAGTTTCCTTCAGTTGCTTTGCTGTAGTATAAACAGCACCCGAATTCGCTGCCGAATTACTTCTAGTCATGCGCCCTCTAGTGAGACGTTCTTCAGCTGCGGAAGAAGGGGGTTGTTGTTCTGGCTGGCTGGTTTCTTGGGTAACCTGAAAATAAATGGTTGGTGGTAAAAATTACACCCCTTGACAAGAATATGACATGCATGTTACAATTAAACATTCTTCAATTATCATCAAACTACCTGCTGACTATGCATCATGTGTTCTCCCATTGTAGTTGTTACATTTTGTGTCCCCTCAATTGTTGCAGCAGCAGCAACATTTTCAGTTGGCTCCATAATTGTTTTGAGCGGTCTGTGACTTACTCACAGAACTTCTAGTTGTGCGCGTAACAGGAGCTGCGGTTTGTGTTTGTGGTTGCTCGATGTTTTGGTTTCCCTGCGAATCAAAAGTTGGAGGGAACAATTAGACCCAGGATAACTATGGACTATAACAAGACATCATTACAAAGCTTTAGATCTCAAAGTACCTATGCATGAGAAATTTCTTTACTCTTGGTAGTTGATACATTAGCTTCTATCCTGTTTGTTGCACCAACATGTGCTGAAATTTGTTGCCCTTCAATGTTCACCTGCAATTGTTTCTATAAGCTAATACTAAAGATGGGGACTCTCGAGGAGGTACTTTATGTTGAAGGGGCACAACAGCTACGCTCAACATTTGTCCAGTCCTTGTTCAGCCCCAAGCATAATCGTCTCTCGGTTGCAGGTAAAAGATTTAAATAGAGAACGACACATTTTGATTTCTGAGTCCTTGTACATAAGATTTATAAGTTCTTTTTAGGAGTAGAGATAACTTTCAAGAGCCATGATAATTCACGGCCAGACGTGATGTATAATCTGCACAATCAAACCAGTAGCAAGGCAAATCAATGAAGCTGCTCACATATCTACAACGAGACAACCTTTAAACTAAACTACAGAAATACTTCTTCCACGCTAATGACAATGAAAATTTTGGGGCATGCTCCTATTCCTATATCCTGCTTAGGTTCTCATTCTGAATGGGTAGTTTGAACTACTACACATATGTTTCAACTGAAAAAGAAGGACCATAGAACATGAAAAGGCAATATCAGTAAACTATGTATGGAAGCCATTGCTGGTGGTTAGCCATGCCAAAAAAACTGAGATAAATCAGATTGCATCTATTATATATTGACATTAGAAACTTTTCAAGAATTCAAGAATATGAAAGAGTGAGGTACGGACATCAGCTGCATTCCAGGTGAAGAGGGATGGGCAGGATGAGATCACCTCTCATTGCCTTCTCTCGCTGCCACCAGATCTGCAATGGGGAAGGGGAAGAACCAAACCTGATCAGCTGCCTCCTTGTGCTGCTGCCACCAGATCTGCAACGGGCAAGGGGAAAAACCAAAACATGATCAACACGTTCGGAACAAAAACTCAGGCGTAAGATATACATATATGTAAATCGATAAATCTCACATCCTAATATTCAGTAGATACCTAGATGTTTACCAGGTAGTTTGATATAAAATAACTAAGATGTTTCCCAGGTAGTTTCACAAATTATTATCTTGGACTGAACTTGTAGGATTCAATGATGCATTCTGATAATTATTTTACTATTTTGCTGCAGGCACAGATCAAGAACGTGAAAGGAATAACCGGCGAACTCGAAATATATGTTCTAGCGTAAGCTACAGTCATGATGTAGTGATACTGTGATAGTACTGTCAGGAGCAAACAAGATATCTACTGACTTCGGAAGTTGCCTCGATGTAATATGGGATCTGAAATGATAAACAAAAAGAACTTTTGCATATATTGCAAGCACTCTACTTAGGATATGACCACCGACATTTAATTCAATGTGTGCTAAATTTGGGTGCCTCCTGACAGAAGAACTGCCACAACCAAATTTTCAAAACTTATTACTATGGCTGCCCAGTGCTCACAACCAAATCCCTGTGATGCTATCAATCTAAGACAAAAAAAAAGATGCAAGCATACCTTTGAATGGATTGACCAGATGGATGCAGAACACCTCGACAGCCCCATCGTCCTCCTTGTGGTTGCCGCCATCAACTGAGATTGTAGGGGAGGATCTCTCAGGCACAGCAGAAGAATGATGCGTGTGAAAGAGATCTCATCTAAGGAGAAATCCACAATAGAAGGGAAGGGAAACGAACGGAATGGAAAATCAAAACATACATCAGATCAGACAAGAATGCCCTGGAATTACCTGACATAGATCCACACGAACCCTAGACAACAAGAGGGAAGGGAAGGAGACTCGACGACGGCGGCGAGTTCTGTCGGGAATGACGAAGGATGAAAGAAAGAAATAGAATCCATGTCTCTGTTGCCTTCAACGGCACCATGGACTCGTGTATGCCTTCTTGATCTCGCGATGTCTTGGTGGTTCCTTGGCAGCAGATCGGTGAAAGACGACGGCTCCCTGGACATGACTGAGCGGGAGATGGGCGAGCGACGACGGAACCCTGGGCGACGACCGAGGGGGAGATGCGTGGGGGCGGGGGAGATGGGCGAGGCGAGAGCGAATGACAGGGCGAGGGGGGAGGGAGAAGGCCAGGGTGGGGGAGGGAGGCGGAGCGAGCGTGGAGGGGGCTGCGCGGGCGAGCCGCGAAGGGAACTGCGAGGGGCCTGGCGGCGCAAGCGGGGAAGGATTGGGTTTTGCTAGGGTTAGGCGCGGGATTTTTTTTCTTTTTTCCCAATTCTAGCACCCAGTTTTTACCGCGGCCGGCGGCTCCTTGTGTGCATTGTATAAATTGGTGTTGCAATATTTTTTTAGTCAATAATCTTTATATAAAAAAATAAACTCATGTCAAACATTGATATTTAAATACTTTATAGCATTCCAAGCTCGTATACACCTCTAAATTGGGCACAACCTTATGTTTACCATAATATTAGAGAAATATGAAGTTACCAAAAAGATTTGAAAATTTGCATAAAAGTAATATTTAGATTCATATGTTCCATTCCAACCCGCGCCCTAGAGATAGATGAAAAATTCAATTACCTTATATGGACACCTCAAACTTTTATGGCCAATTTACAACATAAGAAATACAAAAAGTAACTAAATTTGATTAAAAAGATTCTACAAATTGACGTGGCAACATATTTTTGTGTACAATCTTGCCATAAAAAATTTAAATCATTTCAGTAAAGTGGAACTATGCATTGTTCACAAAATTATACATCTCTCGCATAGTTTTTTATAACTCAATTCAAACTTTGGGATTTGAATACCTAATAAATTTTTTTGAACTCATATGAATCATCAAATTTGGATTTGTTACGAGGGAGAAATACAAGTTACAAATTTTAACTCTTGATTAAAAAGGAAAAATAAACTATTTATGTGTATAAATATAAGTTTAAAATTATTTTGGAATGTTACTCGAGTCGTGCAATAGGATGGTTTAAACATCAAATTTTTTTCATATGTATAAAAAATATCACATGTTTCCTTGGCCAAACACGCATTCCGTGACCATAGGAGTTTGATAATGTTGTAAAGGTTGAAACATCAATGATTAGCCATCATTGTATGACACTAAGTGAGACCTTCTCATTTGTGAGCAATGTACGGTCTGTCTTTAATGAAATCATTTGAAACTTTATGACAAGGATGTAGGCCCAACAAATGTATAAATATAAGTTTAAAAATTATTTTAAAATATAATTTGAGTCGCGTAATAGGTTGGTTTAAATATCATATTTTTTCATATGTATCAAAAATATATAAAAAAGTGGCAAAAAGAGGGATTGAACAAAGACCTTACACATTAAACTAGTTTGAACTACCACCACAACTCTTCATCATTTGTGTTAGATTGTTGCATTCTGGTTTAGTTATGTATTTAGCAACGTTACGCCTATTGCAACCAATGAGGACCTATTGCAACGAATGTAGGCCGTTGCATTAGGTGAAAAACCTTGTATGATGACCTGTGGGCACCGGGTGATGTGGCGCAGGCGAACGGGTGATGTGGTGTCTGCAGCCGGTCACGTCACGCTGGCGGCCGGGTGATGTGGCATTGAAGGCCAGTGAAGTGGCGATGGCGACCGGGCATAAGCATGTATTATTGGTAGTACAAATATAATTGTAATCGGAACATGATCAAAATTACTCAAGGAGCACAATGGTTTGGTCGCTTCATTGGTTAGTGTTGGGTCATTGGTTCGATTCTCCAACCTAACAATTCTTTTGGAATTTTTTAATTTTTTTAAAATTTTTATTGTCGTCCTCGTGGACTCCACCACATGTATTCTAACAAAATCAAAATGCAAAAAGAATGATAAAAAAGTCAAATACAAAAAAAATTGTGAGGCCCCTGATAAAAAAGAATGTCGCCCCTTCCCCCATCTCTTTTTATGGGCGACGCTCATAAATATAAGTTTAAAAATTATTTTGGGATGTAATTCGAGTCACGTAATAGGATGGTTCTAATATCACATTTTTTCATATGTATAAAAAATATATAAAAAAGTGGCAAGAAGAGGGATCGAACACAAGACTTTGCACATCAAACTAGCTTGAACTACCACCACAACTCTTAGTCATTTGTGTTTACCATAACATTTGAGAATATGGAGTTACATTATCAATTATTA